>JABUIW010000019.1:5647599-5940874 GCA_013363375.1 Menidia beryllina
ACACACACACACACACACACACACACACACACACACACACACACACAGAAGCACATGCACACACACACCTGTCTCATCATGGACTTGAAGGCCCCGAGTCTCAGCTTCAAGGTGAGGACCTCTCCAGATTTACCGAAACAGAAACCCTGTTAAGAAATGCAGACAGACGTTAAAAAGCCTGCTCCTCGAACCTTTGACATTTACGCTCTAGCTCAAGTGTATGCAGGTGGTGTTTGAGGAAGATCTCTATTAATGTTGACCTTTAGGATATACAAAGAAATGACAAACCATAAGCTTTCAATGTGTAATCAGGGAGATTTTGTGTACAGTCAATAAGGCATCTTCGACTAATTTATCATCAAAACTTTTTCCAAAAAATAAAATTAACCAACAACAAAGAAACAAGACGATAGTGTATACTGTATTTGACCCTTCAGATGTTCTGAAGTTTTGTTAGAGCTTCCAAAAGGCAGCACTGAAAGTTCTGCTGCTTTGTGCTTTATTTAAATTATATTTATTGTATTTTTTCCATTCTTAAGTTTAATTTATTTGCACTGTTCTTCAATTTAGTATTTCATTTACTCTATTACCATCTAATTGGACTGATCAAAGACAGATGCTTATTTTGATGACCAACATTTCCCCAAGGGGGAAGCCAACATGTGAGCACACCTGCAGAAACATGGTGACAAAGCAGACGGCTCCGATAGCCACAAACATGAGGGAGAAGAAATTTGACCGTTCCCTGATGACCTCTTGGTCTGGCTCAGCAAACACCTGAGAAGAGATGAGAGTATTAAAAAAAAAAGAATAAGAATTTGTAGCTTTCTCCAGCTAACGTGAAACATTGAATCTGTTCTGTAGCAATAAAAGTGGCCTACAGTGATAATCTTGGAGAAGAGGACAGCAAACAGAGGCTGTATTGCTCCATTGATGATGGCACAGATAATTCCCACGAGAACATATGGCCACTCTGAAATGTTGAGACGCATCACTTTGAGGAAAGACACAGGGGGGGCTTCTTCTTCATCCTGCCAAAAGGATTGGGATAAAAAGAAAACAAGAAAGTAAGAAAAACAGTGTCAGGGCTCAAATGGCAGGAATCATGGAGAGCAGTGGTCGGAAACTAACTTTCAACTCGTACAACTGGGGTAAATCAAAGTGGAACCTGAGGAGCTGACACCCCACTTTCGTTACTCAGGTTGGATAAGGGAAGTAAGACTTCCTAATTCTTGGTTTCATTAAAAAAAAGAAAAGAAAAGAAGACTACATCTGATTTCATCACATGTTTTTGCTCCCATTTATCGATCTAAACGCAGCTTCACCATGGAGCGTGTAAAAGCAGGGTCCATTTCTACAGGAAGAGAAGAACCTTTTTCAACACCTTTGCTCGATCTGTGGACACAACTTCTATAAATCGAGTTCCCTTTTCATTCAAAACTCTGTCACATGCACATGTTAAATATGTTGCACCCAAGTTCACCTCTGGTATGTCTTTCTTTAACTTTTCCTTCTCCTCCTCCCCCCCCTCTGATACGGCGAAGGAAGAGCCCCGTGTGGACTTCCTCCTGAACAGGGTGCTCTCAGAGATGGGCTTGTCCAAGGGGCTCTTCTCATCAGCGCCCAGCTCGTTCTCCGTCTCCCCCCCAGCGTCTTTCTGAAAGGTCTGTGGCGAGAAGGCAAGTCAAAGCCCGGCTCCTTTTAAGATCTGGGAGAACAGGCTGGGGTTTCTGTTACCTGCATGGTGACCAGAGTGTGGTAGACTCCTTTTTTCTCCATCAGCTCAGCGTGAGATCCCAGCTCTACAACCTCCCCTTTCTGGAAGCCAGCGATGACATCGGCATTTCTGATGGTGGAGAGGCGGTGAGCCACGATGAGTGTGGTGCGACCCTGACGGACCTGCGCAGAAACAAATGTAACGGCTGGTTAAAACGCACACCCGTCGAACTGCAGGTGGGCCAAAAAGAAAGAATTGTAACACAAACAAACCATTTGCGAAAACCTCAAGTTAGTAGCTGTGTTTGTTTAAAGAAAGAACGAAGCTGAAATCTTAAAAGTCACCAAAGTAGCTTTTCACCTAATATTGCAAACTCATCTTTTTTATTCTAAAGACTGCACCTTATCAAGAGCGGCTTGCACAATGGTCTCACTCTCAGCGTCCAGAGCAGAGGTGGCTTCGTCCAGCAGAAGGATTTTGGGGTTGCGGACCAAAGCTCTGGCAATGGCAATCCTCTGCTTCTGCCCGCCGCTCATCTGAGTTCCCCGGTCGCCCACAAGCGTCTCAAACTTCTGCTCCATAACAACAATCCCAGTCAGAGCCAAATTGAGACAAAGATTCACAGTCACAGAGGACCAAGGAGCAGAAATATTTTCCTACGTTAGGAAGGTTCATGATGAAATCATAGGCATTGGCTTCCTTGGCGGCCTGTTCGATATCATGCTGCGTCACGTCCGGTCGGCCGTATCTGATGTTCTCGGTGATGGTGGTGGCGAAAAGGATGGGCTCCTGGCTTACCACTCCAATCATCTCTCTTAGGTAACGGACATTTAAAGAGCGGATGTCATGACCATCAATGGAGACCTGCATGATGAAGCCCACAGGTTGTCAGTCAGTCTTCTCTGTGTTCATTACGTCCATCCATCATCAGCTAAATTTTCCCACAGCTCAGCATTGTGCTACAGCTACAGGTTTACTTTTATCTCAGTATATCATGAGACAATAATAAATATAAAAGCTTTAATGAAACCTGTAATTCATGGTTGAATGCATTTTATGATCATTTAAAATGTTTGTGCTTCATAATGGTTAAATATCAAATAATGGGGTCAACTTTAAATTCAGATCAGAAATTCCAATTATTCCTTAATTTTGAAAAGTTTCAAATTGGCTTAAGTCCATGTGTGTTAGGAGTCTGCACGTTGGATTAGAGTTTCACATCACTTACAGATCCCTCTTGTGGGTCGTAGAACCTCTGCAGCAGCTGGATGGTTGTGCTCTTACCACAGCCACTGCTGCCCACTAACGCCGTGGTCTGTCCGCTTGTGACTTTCAGACACATGTTGTCCAGTATCTACATAGGACACCAATGTCAGTTAGAGTTAGAGACATGGCTACGCACTGACAAGTCTTTGAGTGAGTCTCTGGTTGTTTTACATTGACTTCAGGCCTGGAGGGGTAGCTGAAGTGAATGTTGCGGAACTCTATGTCTCCTTTGATGTAGTCGGGCCTGTAGCCGGCATCTGAATAGCTGTCGATGCCCGGGTTCTGTGGAGAAAACACTCTGTTCTGGTTTGCAGTTTGACCAAAGAGCAATCAAGACCATGGTTCTTAGAATAACCTCAGACAGACAATGGGAGGAAGGCTGGTAGCTCTACAGCTACGAGAGGGAGAGTGTGTTAAACAAAGCTATTGTTTATTTGCACTGGTCTTAGTGATTTTGCTGTTTTTTTGGTGCTCTAGTGCACACACACACACACACACACACTCTTGCTTTGTGGCCCACACAGGCTGACCAACGTGTTTATAATCTGAAACTGTCTTATAGAAGTCTAACCTTTCAACTAGACAGTAAAACTTATCTGTAAACACCTTTGAGCTCAACAATAAACCCAAGGGAAAGACAAACAGTAAAACAATGTGTTGAGACTATAATCTCTTCTGCACACAGCCTATGGTATCCTTTATCTGTATTTCAAACTGTAAAAACTGAACATGAACTGTAACTAGATGCAGAAAATACTGAGGTCCATACACAGGAAGCCTCAGCCTGAATAAGGATTTTTAAATGATTTGTTAGGATTCGGTAGAACTGGATTTACACAGAACACTTTGAGAGCGGGCCCACAGCTGCAGCATCAGCCAAACATCCAGCTGGTCCTTCACTCAAGCGGCAGGAAACCCAATTAAAGCAAAGTCCATCACGTCCATCACATCTCTACAGGCTCCAGGTTGCCGGCTGCATCAAAGCAGTGCTACAGAGCACCAGGGCACAGTGGCTCCGGTTCAGTAATACAAGCTGACAAGTGTCCAGCAGCAGGGGGATTAAAGAAGAGGAAGAGTGTGTTTTGGACCAAATTCGTTGCATTCCTTACATGATCGATTATGCCGTACACTTTATGTGCAGCTCCGCGGGCACTGGCAAAGTTCTGGAAGTTCGGAGAGGTCTGTCCCACCGCAAACACTCCAATGAGCACAACGAAGAACACCTTGAAAAAAATGCTTTGGTTAGCCGGGGCAAATATGTCGAGGACGTGAGGCAGAAGTTCAGCCACAAGCGTCTACTCACGGTGAGCACCGATCCGATTGTGTACTCCTTGCTCAGGATGAGGGTGCTGCCGTACCAGAAAGCCAGGGCATAGGACAGGTAGATCATCATGAAGGTGAAGCCCATGGCGATGTTAGCAGAAATCGCCTTCTTTATTCCCATCCTTTTGGCATCCTCCAGGTTGTTGTGATACCTGGTGAGCACAGAGAGGATTGAACACGCGGCTAAAGCCGTCTGTTAAAATCTGCTCTGAAATGGAAACATTCATCCACAGTTTAAATGGCTGCTTTGCTCCCGCTTACAAACCTCTGAATCTCTTTGTTTTGACCACTGAAGGCAAACACTGTCCTGATGGCAGAGAGCACCTCCTCTGCCACAGCACCAGCTTTAGCATACGCAGTCTGCTCTTTGGACGTGAAGCTGGTCAGCACCTGTTTGAACCGGTAGAAAACGGTAGAAAACGGTAGAAAACGTCTTGTCGGCCTTCGAGCTTTGTTAGTGGACAAAACCCCCCCAAAAAACAGTTAACTTCAAACACTTCTGTAAGATGAATTGTCATGAAAAAAATGTAATATTTGATCAGGAGTCATCACAATCGGCAAACGTGGATGGCAAGAGAAGGATGTAAGGGGAAAATACCAATAATCAGAAATGCAACTGTTTCAATATGACTTTCACAGCACTTCCTGTTTACTGTCCTACACAGATGCAGGAGGACTGTTGCTCTCAATTTGTTCAACTATGATTTGACAGTACACGTGTCCTTAGAATGCTTATTATCTTTCTGACTACATTCTGGGGCCAGTAAATAGTAGTGCAAAATGCTGTACCATCAGAGCACTCTGGTATGCCGTGCTGGGTCGCTCTCACTTTCTGAAGTTTGATCTCTCCTCCTAATACATTTCTACTTCCTGAGATGCATTCTTGTATAAAAAAAAAACACAAATAGGATAGTCCACGTAGACAACAAGCGTACCTTACTGAACAGAGCAGCAGAGATGCCCAGCGCGGGGCTCACAGCCAGGATGACCAGCGTGAGCTTCCAGCCTTTGGAAAAGCCGATGGCGAACGATGCAATGAAGGAGCTGAAACTCTGGATCAACATCCCCACTTTGTCCCCAATACCCTCCTGGATCTTATAGACATCGCTGCAAATACAAACAGGTCCACCCGTGACCCTCTGAGCAGTGATGGACAACCTCCGCCCCCCAGGGAGAGGGTTTACCCACTCTGTGAGTCGCGTGTTCAGCTCTCCCGTTTCGTTGACGTCAAACCAGCCGATGTCTTGCTGCATGATCCTGTGGAAAAACAGGGTGCGGATGCGATTCACCTGCCGCCCGGCTGCCAAGCTCCAGAAGGACACCTGCAGGTAGGCGGCCACCAGCACCACGGCTCCCATGATGGAGTAATAGATGGCGAAGCTGGGAGGAGAGAGGCCAGATGAGAAGCATGCCTTCTAACTTGACGTGCTTGTTGCGGACATTTCGTTTTCACTTACACAGTCATCTCCTCTTCTAAAGTGCTGGTGAGGTTTTGGTAAACCAATTCTGTAAGCACGAAGGTTACAATATGAAAACATTAAAACTCCGTACTACTCTGTATTCTTGTAATTTGAGTGTGTGCAGGAAAACAGCACCACGCCAAACCCTGATGTCAAACTTCATTCATTGACATTTTGCCTTCAAGACATTAGATTTTCTTCTGCAGTATTTTTTCTGGATTTCCGTACATCACTTTGCTTGGCTACTATTTCAATCTTTACAGTCTTGTTCTTTAACCTTTAACCACCAAGAGCCTTCAGTTCTTTAACACTTACCTACGAATCAGTCAAAAACTACCTGACTTCACTGATGAACGCCTGATGTGTCTCCACATAAGAGGAA
The DNA here is from genome assembly GCA_013363375.1 of Menidia beryllina. Lineage (NCBI taxonomy): Eukaryota > Metazoa > Chordata > Actinopteri > Atheriniformes > Atherinopsidae > Menidia > Menidia beryllina. Next base: position 5,653,748 of record JABUIW010000019.1, read on the forward strand.
GCTTAAGAAAAGGCTGCAGTTTGCTGATATTAAAAGAACAAAGGAGGGAAGAATCAATAGTGTTCTGTCATCTCAGAAAACTCACCAGGGTTGGTGATGTTGGAAGAAGCACTAGCTATAAGGCTGTCCGTCATGTCTCCAAAGACAATACACATGAGAGGGAGCACTACCCCGTTAGCCATGGCCATCACAGTCCCAATGATAATCATCAGAATGTCCCAGCCATCTGCAAACCTAAACTGCACTCACAAAGAGAGGAAAGTGAGGAATTAGAGCGGTCTGGACATCAGAGAAGCTATTATCCTCTCACAACAGGGGACTGGTGGGGTTCAGCGGAACAACAGGAGGATGTGCCGCACTCCCATCCGATCTCCCTGCTTCCCCTCGCACTGTACCTCACACGCTCACACAAAGACACACACACCTCTCACATGCTCAAGATCAGACCTTTTACAGTATTACAACATCAACATGACCATTCACCTGTAAAATTTAGGACATTTTGCTTGGTTTTCTGTTCCCACGCACATTCAAACGGTAGAAACCAAACAACTGCCTACATAAGCATGAATTTGGCACCCAATTCTGACAGGCCTGAATCATAGTGTGACGGCTGGGCTTACCACGGCGAGGGGGCCGACCATGGGCTCCTTCGGCGGTTTTTCTTTCTTCTTGTCTTTCTCTTTGCCATCCTCACCGGCTCTGGAGAAGTTGTGTACATTATTTAAAATACCATTGGCATACAGATATGTCAAAACACCAGCAAGACTTTAATCAAAGTCTTTTTCAAAGAGTCACTTCAGTAAACCTCTGAGTTTCAAACTACAAATGGCAGAATGGTCTAACTAGTGATAATTTGTTACTGGATTACACATAAATATGTGTAGATATTCTTAATATTGCATCTTGAACACAGCATGGTACATTGGACTATGTAGTAACAAAAAGCTATTTCTTTCAAATCCAAAGCCATACCTTCTGTTATGAATGAGTAAAGTAACAAGTTCCCTATGTTTTACGGTGAATGTCATGTATTGCAGAGCACTGTTGGACATTATCAAAGCAAAAATAACAATCCAGTGATCTTTAACTCAACTGAAACAAAACAACGATGTCAAAGATGATTTTACCTTAAGTTTCCATTCTGTTCCTGTTTGTCTGCGGACAGTTTTTCCATCTCCCTCTTCTCCTCCATGTCTGTGTCCTGTCAATGTTTACATTTTAGATTAAAAAAATGTAAACAAAAAAAGATCAGTATTTTTTACAGGTAACCGGCAAAGACGCTATCAAACACTCCTGACACATTTTGAGCACGAATCTAAACATTTCACCACACATGAACGTTGAGAAGATGACAAACTCCAGCCAACGTCTCACACTCTAGTATAATCGGGTGACAAACCGAAGGCTGGACGTACCGGTCCCTCTGCGCTGGCCACTGTCTCTCTCTGCTCTGTCCCGTCTGCTAATATCAGTATATGACCGCAAACTCCTATGACGTAATCATGTCCCTCCTCCTCTTCCTCCTCGTTTGTCTTAATTACCTCTGTTTTGTTCAGGACAGAGAAATAAATATGAAAAGACACTCTTTTTCCGGATTTCTTTCAGAGGTATCTTATGTTTGACCAGCGAGGCTTAAAGGTAAATAATTAATTAAATGTGAGTCAACAGTGGGCAGAGGCTTGCATTACAGGTGCCCCCCCCCCCATCTGCCAATCTGGATGAAGTCTTGTAAACATTATGTGTTCAAAATTTAATAATTTCAGTTGTGAAACATTAATCTATTTTTATCCATCTTCTTTCCATTGAATATATACACAAATATTTATTTGTGTGGTATGTATGTAGACAGAGAGAAAGATGTCTAGATGGCAGAAGCCACAATGAGTCAAACTTCTTATCGTTTTTTTCTTTTGGCATTATCATCTAAGACTGACTTTACGGGTGGTTAAAATGTTGCCAAAGTGAGAGTCAAAGGTTTATTCATCAGAACGATGTCATTGACACAAGTCGAGCTTAAAAAGGTGTTCTAATCTATAGGAAATTTGATTTCTCAATGTTTTAGCCTTTAGAGGTCCCAGCATGGAGAAGATCTTTTTAACAATATCAATTTTTTTTCAGCTCATTCAAAAAGAGCCAACAAGGCAAATTGTTCATTTCACACCATCATAAATCCAAAATAGAAACACAACTTGAATGGTGAGTGCAATAGATAGTGAACTAAACTAATTCAGTTTTGAACCATGGGTCATGGTCATTTTCTCAGTGGAGAAGACAACCAGTTGCTTAAGTTGGGAAAAGTTGTTTTTAGCATAAATTACGCAATCATTGTCATAATGTCAAATAATCCTTATAAGAGAATTTCGCAGTCACAGCATGAGAAATGTCAGAACTGTGGTTTTCTGATCTCTCTGACTAAAGTGCAAGAGCTCTCCACTGAGGTGAAAAGGTTCTGAAACTACACCCACAGCTGCTTTACCAGAACACATACACAGATTACTCTGCTTTTCTAGTTTTATTTCCTTGTTTTCAATACATGCCATTAAAATATATTAAATAACTCCAAACAAAAACTTATCCAAACACACATCATCATTAGACTATTCTTTCCATAACAAGTGTAGGACAATATAATGGGTATTTACATGCTTTACAAGTTCCAATAAAGTATTGCTTACTTCTCCTCTAGTCCCTTTGAATCGACATACAGATACATATTAACATTTACACCTTGTGCTTTCTCTTAATGAAGTAAAAAAGGGGGGGAAACAAGCACTAAGAACATAAACTGTCATCAAATGTCCCATTCATATTTTTGTGAAGGCTAAAAAGAGAAGATTCAACATGCAAATTTAACATCTCCTCCAGTCTAAGGTGTATTTGCTTCAAATGGTTGTGCAGGGGGAAATCATTGAGGGATTATGTATGTAGCATGTAACTGTACAAAGTTTCAAATACCTGGGTGTTCACGTGAACAACAAACTGGACTGGACTCACCGACGCCCTGTATAAAAAGGGCCAGAGCTGCCTTCACCTCCTGAGGAGGCTGAGGGCCTTTGGAGTCAGCAGGCCCCTCCTTCAAAGCTTTTACGACTCTATAGTGGCCTCAGCCCTCCTCTACGCTGTCGTCTGCTGGGCCCCTGGCAGCACAGAGCGGGACAGGAAGAGGCTGAATAAGCTGGTGAGGAAGGCCACTTCTGTCCTGGGCTGCCCTCTGGACTCAGTGGAGGAAGTGGCTGAGAGGAGAGTGTTGTCCAAACTGAGATCCATCATGGACAACACCTCTCACCCCTTGCATCGGACTGTAGAGGAGCTGAGCAGCTCTTTTAGTAAAAGACTCAGACACCCTGTGTGCAAAAAAGAGCGATACCGCAGGTCTTTCATCCCTGCTGCTACCAGACTGTACAACTCTGCACTTTAACAGCTGCTGTGCAATTGTGTTATATTTATTTATTGACCTGTGTAATATGTGTACTATGTTTGAGCCATCAATGATTGTATATATTTTTAATCACCCAAATCTCTACGCTGTGTTGCTTCCTTGTATATTTGCTTGCTTTTGCTGTACTTTATGCACCTTTTCCTCCTTTTAAATGCTAACCGATGTGTGACCAGTGAATTTCTCCACTGTGAGATCAATAAAGCTCTTATCTTATATCTTATCTTATCTTAATGTGTTCCTGCATTGATTCATCTGGAACTGCTGTCACTTTATATGATCTTAAACGCTTGTCCTTGAAGACCATTTTCCTGCAGGTTTTAGATGTTTCCCAGCCCTAACGCATCCTACTCAAATAATTGCCCCATTGGCTAGCTTGTGAGAAACTTACCATTATTTTGAAGTCATCAACTGAATCTATATCAGGTGTGTGGAAGTGGGGAACCATCTAAACCCTGCAGAACAGTGGCCCTTGAAGATCAGAACTTGAAATCCTTGCTTTAGTTGTCCCTGTGGTTCAACATGCCTAACACAGAAGAATAGTCCATTACAATGCTGGAGGTAAAAAAAAAAACCTCCTGAGGGGAGCCCCTCCACCTGAACCGATGAGACACCTATAGCATGAGGCCCAGATCTGAGAAACCTCGCTGTAAAATATCTTTGAATAAGGTAGGCAGACACATTCAATGATCTTGTAAAACAAACTATCAACATACAAATGTTCTATTTAGTAGAATAAAAATTAAGGGTGTGTTGCACCATTCAGGGTGTCAATCTACCAATAGATAGACCTCCTCAAAGAATGGCTGTTGAAGATTTAAAGGTTTCACATTGGGTCTTAAGGGTGTCATGCACACATTTATTTTCATATACCACAGACTAGGCTTGGAGTAGTGCTGATGTGTAGTTACATCAGCACAAACTGATTTATCATGTGACATTGTTTCACATGGCCACAGTCCTCGTTGATTGTCACGTCTCATTCACGGACTTGTGTAAGATTAGATCATTGGGATGAACGCCTTGCTGTGATTGGTTGTGACGTTGTCAGGCAACCGCTGACGTGTTGAAGGCGCTCATTTTGGCTTTGAGTCACGTGAAATATACAGCGGTGTAGGACGGTGTCGGTCTTTTTCAAACCCGTACCACCAGCGCACTGCTGCCACACAGACCAGAACCAGGACCAGGACCAGGACCAGAACCAGAACCACACACGTTGTCCCTAAATGCAAGTCATACTGTACGGAAGCTGACAAACGTCGTCACAGCTTGTGTCGATAACGTCGTATCAGTCTGCTTTCTGGTGATATTTCTGGTCCTTGTTGGCAAAAAACAAAACCAAAAAAGCCAACGATAAGTCAGCAAACACAATTCAATGATAAAAAAATAAACGAGTGCTTCCCAACCTTTTCTTTTGGCTGTTGACCACCTCTGTGCTGTGCTGGCAGCTGGGCAGCATAAGTCAAATCCCTGTTGGCTGAAGTGTCAAAGTGAAATCAGCCACTGCTGTCTACCCCTAACCCAGTCTGTGCTTAAACCCAGACTGCGTTAAACTCAGTCTGTGCTTAAACCCAGGCAGTGTTAACCAGTCCATGTTAACCAGCCTGTGTTAAACCCCAGCCTGTTATTCCACGTTCATGTGAGACAGTGCCCCCAGCAGCTGATAAGGTCAGCTATGGGTTACACTCACTTCCTTGTCTATTTTAAACCCACAATGTCAAGGGGACCCCCCCCCCCCCCACACACACACACACCAAACACCCCCAGTCATATTTTAGATGCCTGTGAGTTATTTTAATACTGCGGCCAGTCATGTTTCCACCCACCGAAACAACCAAATATCATTGGTATCAAATTAAAAATCGAACAGGGTTTCGTCCTAGGAATGAAATGTTTTAGATCAGTTTATATGGTGGCAGGATTTTCACACATGTGAAAAAGTGAAGGTAGATTTTAGATAAATGCATGCTTCTGATGCAGTCATTCTGGGGTTGCAGGTCCTCAGGGGTCTACATCTTTCTGAAAAGAGGAATAGATGTGCTAGCTTTTGATTTTTTGAAGTAGATTGTTTTTCTTTGAGACCACTTGGTGGCAGTCTGACTTCTTCATGGCCTCAGAATTTCAAAGATATAGTTGGTTACAATGATAATGAAGTACAGAAAGTCTTTAAAAAATATGAGCCAAGACAGATCAGACAAAGAGGATCCATTTAGAGCAACTTCACACATTCACGTAGTTTTCAAAGTAATTAAATTAATTTCTTTTGAAATTGAGTCTCTCTGTGATACACCATTTCATGATTTGATCCATCTTCCTGTATAGTTAAAGCAATAGGTTTCTTTGGATTATGTTTTATGCCACATGAGTATGGAATTAGAGATCCAGCCGCAGACAGAAATCTATATCACATTGAATCAGAACATGTCTTTAACTCACATTGAACAATACACATGAGCTTTCGACTCATTCTTACATTTCAGATAAATAGAAAGAGCTCATAATTGTAATTGATCTCGTTTTAGGACTAAAAGATAAACGTTTCATAAAGAACCAATTGAGAAAACTTGAGACTGGAAAAAGGATATATGGTCTTATGTGAACAAATATTCCTATTTTTCATTATGAAAAGCTCAAATTACATTATGTATGACATAACGTTAGATTATATTATGAATACAAACATTATTTATCGAGGGCTCATTTATAAGACAATGAAAATGAATTTGATGAAGTCTGATGTTACTTTGAAGGCTCCAACAGGAAGTGCTCACCCGGGTGGCTGCTGCCTCCCCCCCGCCCCCCCCCAAACCGGAGCATCCTTGGCTCCTCGCGCTGACGGACGGCACCGGGCCCGGCTCCGGTGCGCAGGGAGCGGAGCGGCTCGGCTCACATCGGCCGCAGATGGCGTCATTCGGCGTGGGGCAGCACCTGGTCCGCAGGCGCGGAGCCTGCAGGAGCGCCGCGGTGGAGAGGAGAAACCTGCTGACGGTGTGCAGGTGGGGGGATTTCTCGTTTCATTTCTGAATGAAAAGCAGGGTGAAGCAGCGTCTGCTGGCCGGTTCATGACGCCAGATTTTCTAAATTCAGAAATCTAGCCTCGTTTTTACTTGCGGTTAGAGGAAAACGGAGGAGGACTTTTGCCTGCTCTATCATTCATACTCAAATGCCGCCTACGATTTTACAAATCTGAAAGAAGTCACTTGATGAGATTAAATACGTAGATTGAACAGGAGGATCTTAGGTTTAATTCTCTATTGTGACTTGTCTGATTTGCACAGTTGATATGATCTAATCCTTCTGAATACTCCAGTACCCTCCTCAAGCCTTCATTAAACATTCATGCCATCACGTCTGTTTTAATTACCCTCTTTATATTCAGTATTGGATTAAGGATGGGATTTTAGAAAATATATCATCAATTCCCACCTCTATACACCAGAAAAAAACATGTACTCTGTATTTCTGTTTCTATGGGTTCAGTTTTTCTATACATATTTCTTCCTCTTAGAGCTCATCTCATTGTCAAAGAGGGTATTTAACAGCAAGAAGTCCTTTTGTACTTCTACAAATGTAGGAAACAGAAACATTTAGCTGTTTAATATATTCCTTTAGGTAAGCGTTTCCAAAGATAACACTGAACTTGTTACCTTTCCCACTGCATTTATGAATAAGATGGGAGAAATGCCACCTGCCTGTTCTCCATGCTGTCTTTGTTATGTGGAGAGCACTCTGCTCTGACTATTGATCTGTGGTCCTCTGAGTGCTGCTGGCAGATGTCAGTCGCCGTAGTGGATTTCAAACAGTTGACTTAACATAAAGGGAAAGTGCAGAGATTTCTTTATTTTAGCATTAACAATACAGAAAACACACTGTTAATGAAGTTATACTAGTTCTATAATTTTTGGTAATGCTTGTACGAATTAAAGGCATTTTCACGCTACTCCTCCTCCCAAAAAGTAGTTTAAAAAAGGTTTTAAAGAGAATAGACTGCACTTGACCAGGCCGAGCATTAGCCAGATCCTCCTGCCTCTGCGTCAGTCATCAACCTGGTCATCATCATGAGCAGGGGAGGGAAAACACCAGAGAGGACACTGTGAGAACGATTGGGAAATTTGTCATCTCTCCTTGCTCAAAATGCTGAGGAACATATTGCCATTGAGTTTTAGCTAGCTGTTGACATTTGCTCTTCTTTGATACGCTGGTGGGACCCATTACTTGCATTTATTCATTTAAATTATGTATTTGTATGCATGCATGATAAATAACTTCTTATTGTGAGTATGAGAGAAGAGGTGAGGCAGCATTGTTCTCACTTTTACTGAGGCCGGAACTTTCAGCTTTACACCTGTCATTTCCAATATGTCAATTGTTTTCTAATCTTGTTCTGTGTAGAGCATCTTTTCTGTTCCACCTAACACCAAACGGTGTAGCAATCTGATTTAGACAGCAGTTCACATCTGCCTTGCCTCAAATTAGAGTAACTTGATGACCATTAAGCAGCTGTGACTGAAGGCACCAGCTTAGTGTTTTAGCTTTAGGTTTTCTGAAACCACATGTGTTTGCCTGTCCAGGTCACGAGCAGTTAAAACATTGCTGTGTTTTTATGTAAATTGAGGGTTGAAGTGCTGCCTGTGGAGTTCAGAGTTGCTGAACGTATCTTTATAACGGTAGCATATCAGAACAGACCATGCCTACATGTCGACTCGTACTCACTTGAAATATTTCCAGACTGTTGTTTTGCGCCAATAAAATCCTGATTTTTATAACTGTAGCACCATCTGACAAAGTCCCCATTAAAGAAATGCAGTAAATATGGATATACTTAAATGTACAATTGTCGCCCACAAAGAAAATTAGAAGTGACAGAGTTCCGCCTGCTATTTTGTTCCCGTCAAATGCTTGTATATTATTAGGAGTGTGATTTGGTTAAATTACAGTTGGGCTATAACTATGTGCTGATTAAAGAGCGCATGTATCTGTGCTGAGTGACTCTGATCTTCCTCTGAATCAGCTGAAACCTTTGCACCTTTGCACCTAAATGCACAGCACGCCGACACAGATGTTTTTATTTAATGTACCTGACCTCTGCCTGAGCCAACCCTGGGCACAGCTGCACTTGGTCTTTGCTGACGCTGACAAACTTGATGCACTAATGGACACCAGAGTTTGATGCAGGCAGATGTTACAGCGGTCCGTCTTCCTGATCGGCAAACGGGCATGTCAGCTTCTTCAGGCACCTGAATAAAAAATGACATTCACAACATGAGTGACTAAAGATGTAAAGGAATGAAAACTGTGACAGAAGCTCACCTAAATGTTTAAAATAAATCAGTTTATTGGTCTCTACAAGCCACTGTAATGCAAAACAAACCAGTAGCGACTTGAAGCAGTGCCCTTTAAGAGACTTTATGATGTCATCTGTCTGAGAATAGGTAAGTGTATTATGGATTGGTCATGGTGAGTCGTACATTCTACAGCATTCGTGTTGCATTTGATGTATAAAATGTATCAAATTTAAACTCGTGTGTTACCCGCAGTGTGTGTGGATGTGAAGATGTGTATAGCTCTGGTCGTTGTAGTTGTAAGGTCACAAGTAACTATTTATTCCTTTCGTTCATAAAACGTGGCCCTGACCGGGAAAGCATGTATCATTCACTATTTTTGGAAGATAGAACAAACCAACGATCCTTGTTGTCTAAAACCACTGTAACTGCTCAAATGCCAGTGGTGTGCTTGGCTTCAGAAACACAATTTCAGTACTAATGCGTAAAGTGTCTCATAAAGATAAAAAAGTTTGATAAGTTGAATGTATTATGTTGAACGTTCCTCACTGTAGAAAGATGCAACTGGTTGGATGAATGCAGTATGTCCTTTACTGGGAGGAAGTGGCAACTTCATTATCAGCTCTTTTTTGCTGGGTCATCAGTGTGTATGAAAGGGAATGTGCTGTACATGAGACCCATCCGTCATTTACCTTTGTCACAGGGAGCGTACAGTCCATGGTCTCCTGCTGCTAAGCAACAAGGGGCAGGAAGAGAAGCAGAGTAGGATATTAAGTTAGATTATTTAGTTGATATTTAGGGCTACGCACATTTTGTCAGGACACATTGCGCACACTCACAGCAAGGCACTGCGGTCTTGTCCATTAACTTTCCTTCCTGTGTAATTATCTGAAATCAGATTAGACAGTCGGTCTGTGCACGGCTGCCATAGTCTGCTGCACATTATGGCTTGTTAATCAAAGACTCATTATGGACATTGTGGTCAGGTGGGCATTTTACTTGTTGACAATGATAACAGAAATGTGCGATGTGTTTAGACCCTTGTCGTTTGTTCTTTGGCCTTCTGACTTTGTGGTTGAAATGCATATTTGGAAGCTTTACCTTTGGATTATCATTGTGCTCTCATGAAGACTCATATGAGGCAATAATTTCACTTTTAAAGCAGCAAAGTCTATGATCGCTTCACAGACTTATTCCAAATGCATACTGATTCTAAATGTTACGATCTATTCACTGCATCAAAGGGGGACGTTTGTTTTCCATTTCTTCCTGTCACCGATGAAGAAATAGTATAATTGATAAACATATTCTCATAATCTAAACAACAGATATAGTTTTAATTTGTATTGGAAAAGCTTCATTTTTATTCAGTTGGTTAAATAAACTACAGACAGGACAAGCTCCAGGTGATGAGGACCAATGAGGGAATCACTGGTGAAGAAAGACACATACAAAGGTGTTTGCAAAAACTGGATAAACGGAAGCCTTTATGGGATAGTGCTCCATTAACTCATAAAGCCAGCCCACACGTCGTAAAGACAACCAGAAGAAAAAGATTCTGCCCACAGTCACACCAGCTTTTTCACCAGGCAAATTATCAGAAGTTTAAAGAACTGTTTTTTTTTTTACTTTCAGGTTTTCCGTGAAGACCTTGCTGGACCGCTCTTGTTTTGAGACGATAGATGACTCATTTCCAGAGTTCACAAATTTTGTGTCCATCTTGGAGCACATCCTCAGTCATCAACTCAAAGGTTTGTGGGGCTTTTCTCAGCAAAATACTCCTCAAAAATGTTGCTTATCAAATCCTAGATATGTATGAGCGGGGTGAATAGAGCTGGGGATTAATTTCACTCTGTTTAATATTTCATGGCAGAATTATGGAAAACAGCAGAAGGGGAAAGAACAGAAAAGAACGAACAGTGATGATATGTGATAATGATCACTAGCCGGAAATTAACAGACGATACTGTGGTTATGTGTGCCTTTACACCACTGACACACCCGAACACAGCAACATCTAATACTATTGACTTGGATATTTTATCAGGAATGAGTGTGCATCTTTTGTACAGGTGTTTAAGAGTGTTTGAATGGCAGTACTTGGTGTCGGTATCAGAACTTGCTTTATGAATCTTTAAAATACTCATCAGTCAGAGAGGATTGGGGAAGATTACAAGTAAAATGTCAGTTCCAGATTATTACCTACAGTATATGATTATTAACTATTATTATAAGCAATCAATCTGTTATATTGGCGCTGTCAAAGTAAATTAAATGTTTTTGAATAAATTAATGAATGAAATGAAATAATTTTAGTGCAAATCTGCTTGTGCTTCTTTTACCTCTCAGGTCAAACAACTTGGTTTGGCTATGAAAGTCCTCGGAGTTTCTGGGATTACATTAAAGCTGCGTGCAGTAAAGTGCCCCATAATTGCATTCGAAGCATTGAGAGCATGGAAAATGTGCGACCGTCGAGAGCAAAGGTGTGGCTACTAGAATCTTTGGATCATATTTGGCACAGCAGGGAGAGCCATACAAGCAAAGCATCGACTAGAAAGGGAATTAAATCTTAAGAACAAAACAAAGTACAGATAGAGCATGCAGTTATGTACAGAACATGTAGTGCTTTAAGTATAAAAGTATTCTGACTTATACAGCACACATACTACAGCATCAGGCATTTATGATGTCAACTTGTTTTGCAGTACTCTTTAAGAAAAAGAACAAAGAACACATGAAGAGGACACAAATCAAATAACAAATTTAATCACCCCAGGGTAAATAATCAAATAATCAGCCTATAAAATCAAATCAATTCCACATGTCTTCTATTCCATGTCTTTCACCTCTTTTTATTCAAAGTTTTTGTTCATAGTTGTGTCCTATTTAGATGGATAACTGCATATTTGTTGTGAGTTAATGACTTGTCTCTGTCTTTGAAGGGCAGGGCATGGATCAGAGTCGTCCTGATGGAAAAACGGCTGTCTGATTACATCTCATTTGCACTGAAGGACATTAAAACCACCAGGTCTCAACACAGTGCTTATATCAATATGATGCCCTGGCTAAAACATGCACTCTCCTCCTAAAATGAATCAGTGCCGATATCCTGTGCTTGTGTTGGTTGCAGGAGGTTTTATGATGAGGGAGCCATCATACTGGGAGAGGAGGCCGGGTTGCTGGCAGACACGCTCATTGGACTCAACACAATTGACTTCAGGTACTTAGCAGGTTCTGATCTGGCTGTAAAACAGATGGTTCTGTCTACAACAAGATATTACCCAAATGATGGGCAACACAAAGGGCCTCCGTTCTGTCTGTTACAAACTCGCTCATCACTCCTGTCGGGCAGATCAGCTTTTTATATAGAGGAGATATAGCAGATCATTAGCTTTAATTTTCCACCATCTTTTTTCTCAGCTTCTGTCTGAAAGGTGAAGGTTTGGATGGCAGCTGCCCTGCTGTGATTGATTACACACCCTACCTAAAGTTCACACAGAGGTAAATTAAATCTCTTTTTGTTTTAATAATTTGTTGCAGATAAGATATGTGGTTGCATTTACATAAAGTAATTAACATTATTTTGATTAATGGAGTACAGATGTGCCTGTTAACCTCTCCGTGCTGGTACAGGTTTCACATTGAAATGAGTTGTGTGGTTCCCTGTGCAGCGCCGACAGCATCAGCAGTGATGAGGAGGAGATGAGGACTCTGGGAAGCAGTGGCAGTGAGAGCAGCACCCCAGACAAAGCTGCCACCGCTGCATCAATCTTCACCGAGCAGAGTAATTTGGTCAGCAAGTGCAAACGCTTTGAGCAGAAGTACCGCATGGCCCTGGAGCAGAAGGTGTGTCTTTATTTTGGAATGGAGACGCAGGACAGCATTACAAACACATGAGACATTTTCCTTGGATTCAGCCTGATAACTAAGGGCTAGATTCATGATTTTTTTTTTTTCACACACAGACACGCACACAGTCTGGATATGAAAAAAGGTCCATCTTTCCATCTCTCTGTGGCTTTTTGTTTACTCCTGGTAGAAACACCCTGGCAGGGTGCACATTAATTCAGCGGCACCTTCCAGGCTTTTAAACAAACAGTCATGTTTACTTGCTCGCGTGTGTCTGTTTGCCTCAGGGTTACTTGGAAGAACTGGTCCGTCTACGAGAGGCCCAGCTGTCGGAGGCTGTGTCCAATAACAAGTCTCTTCAGCAGAGCTTGGCAGACGCACACCTCTGTCACACGCTGGAGAAAGAGCAGCTTGAATACATCATTCTGGAGCTGCAGGACCAACTGTAAGCCCCTCTCCTGTGTGTGTTTGAGTCTGACAGTGAGCACAGGTGAGACTGCTGGCGGTTAGGTGGGGTGGGGATTTTGCAGGATGTCCAACTGCGAATTTGACGATTAGAACACAGCGAGAAGCCTGGAGGTTGCAAGGCAATTGTTATTTGTGTGTTCTTTAATCAATTTCCCTCAGTTCTGCTATAAGCCAACAAGAAAAGCTGCGTCAGTGTTGTTTTCCATCGATGACCTAATCAGGGGGAAACTCTGTCTCAAAGCTCACACTGTGTCAGGAGGATTTAGATCATGATTAATCCACATTGATGAATACAGTAAAAAAAACAGTAAAAAAAGGCAAAACACTGAGAGTAGCTGGTGATAAAAAACAGTGAGGTGGAAAGTCTTTGTTCAAATCCAGTATTAGGGACGAAAAGGTAGTACAACACCCAAAAAATTAATAATGGGTATCAAACGTTGAATTTCTTAGTCATTTTTTATTTATACAAAAGGATCATTTATTCATACAAGCAAATGGAAAAAAAACTATCTGAATTAAAGTAGAAACACAAAACAAAGGAGACCATATTGTAAGAAATTATTTAATATCTTTTATGATTTCAGGACTGTGCTGAAGAACAATGATTTGCGTTCCAGACAAGAGTTAACTGCCCATCTGACCAATCAGTGGCCATCTCCCGATGTCTTGGATGCCAATGCTGTTGCTTTGGATACACTGTTGTACAGGAAGAGCACAGGACAGTGGGTGGAGTATGTGGGTTGTTAGAATATATATTGAATACCCTGTAATCAAACATCCACTGACGTATAAAATGTGTCCTCATAAATCTGTTAAAGGAACTATAAAGTCACATGTCGGGAACAGCGAGGGAAGGGACTACATTAAATCTGTTCAGGCGTCGAGGGAAACATGCATGCATAGTTAGGTCTCCCTTAATGATTGAAATCCTCCAGCAACTAACAAAGGAAATAACTCAGGCAGCAGGAACTAATCGCTGAGCTCAACAATACTGAATTAATAAAGATGGAAGAACTGTCTCACGAGGATGTAAAAAATGAGAGCATTCATATCTATAACCCCACTGGTGGTCAGTGATATCACAAGAACAATTCATTACTATTTGCTAATTTAATTTCCGTTTTTTTTTTCAGTGCTGAGCATGTGTGGTTTTTACTGATTCTTATTCTGGCAGGAAGAGTTTCCAGAGTCTGGAGCAGCTGTCCGCAGACATGAGCCTCTCCCAGACATCTCTCGGACCATCGCAGACGCCGGGCCTCGAGGCCAGGCCGGCCGGCACACAATGGCCTCATCAAGGCACGTGTCTTGCAACAAGTGAGAACGAATAGGACTCCGACCCCCGACATTCATCCGGTGAACCTTTTCTTTCAGGTAAGGAAGAAACCCCGTCACTGAGGGGACTTTGTGGCTCCCTGACCTCGGTTGCCAGCTATAAGTCTTTGGCCAGCCTAAAGTCGAGCGAGTGTTTGGCCAGTCCTGCAACCGAGATCAGCAGTCCAGGTGTCACACCCTCATAGGGGAGGAAGAGCACCAAACAGCTCGTCACAGGGTCAGAAAATCCAGGACCTCTCAAAGCAGGTGATGCTTTTGTTCCATTTTCTTTTGAGCTGAAAGAAGTGGGAGTCATGTTTGCAAGCTGTTGCTGGACAGGATCCATCAGACTGGACGATGTTTTTGTGATGTACCATGCAGGTGAAACGGAGGAACTCGAAATGTAACCTCTTCAGTGTTGGTAAAATGCTCCATTGAGTTGTTTTTTATCTGTATTGCATAGTTCCTTTCCCACCTTCAATATGAAGTGAAATTATATAAAGCTGTTGTATAGATACATTCTACTCTCACCTCTCAGTCCTGCAAAGATTTTAAAGGTTTAAGCTAAAATACTGTCTGTGGATCAGAACAGAGTTACTACTTCAATGTCACTGTTGATTGTTTCTAGCTGTTGTCTCTTCACCAAGAAAATTTCTCTGAATTTGATGTAAATGTTCATCATTTTCACCAGCATATTTTTCTCTGCGATGCACAGTGTGCATTATCACGTGGTTTTGTTCTCAGGTAAGGCCATCCTGCAATTGTAGGTTCCCTTTAATGATTAAAATGCAGTCACTTATTCGAAAGTCTAGGTCCCACTAATGGAGCGTTCCTTTAAGTAGCAGTGTGTAACAACTACTGATATCTAGTGGTTGAATTAGAGAGAGCAACTGAGCAATCATTTGCATTTACAACCAAATGAGAATTATGGAATCACCTCACTTAGAGGATGTTCATTCAGTTTTTAATTAAGTACAAAAATAAACACATTAAACTCCACTTTTCAAATGTCCTTCATATGTGCACAAATCTGGATCAGCACAATGAAAATAAAATATTGGCTCCTGCATTATTGCTGGGAAACATGCTCACAACCAGAGAGGATTATACACCTCCATCCAGAAGGTAATTTGGCTCAGAGTGTGGCAAAAGATGGTGGTTGTTTCCTATCATTTGTGTCTAAAATTTGCTGCATATTAAAACAAAAATGGTGAGGCCATAGAATGAGACACAATTTAGACCAAAAATAATAAAAAGTTTGATCGGTCATCCCAAAATAAACTATTTCTCCTTTTCACTTTGCACTATAGTTTAAAAATTGGTGAAATCCTTCATACTGTTAATTGTAACTGTTCCATACTACAATGATTTTCCTGTATTTCAGGCATTTGTTGTCACACACTGCAACTTTAAACTCTTTAAAGTAAAATTTGTTGGACTCAGCAGTAAATTACATGCAGCAGGTATCATGAGAAGTCAAGAAAGGTGTTTTAGAATCTCAGTCCGAAGTAGATTTTTCCATTATTGGTGACTAGCCATGTACCTCGACACTGACCTTTGATATTTGCCTTCAGTTTGCTCTGGCAGTCATTTGCACAGACGAACAGCAGATGTTGTAGTGGATTTATTTGCCTTTTAATCCTTTATTTGAATTAAATGCCATTTGGTTTAACACTGAGGGATTCAGACGTTTGTTTTCTTTTAACATACGCAAGGATGAAATGTACAACTGTGGCAGGACAGACGACAAGCAACATTTTCATGAAGTTCTCTCACGTCAAACCAAATCCAGTCATTGACTTATACTTGAGCTTTATTGGAACTGCATGCAGGAAGCTTTTCTGTGCCCCTGTCAGACACAAACAAAAATGTCACATAGTTTTCATCTCTGTAATACATTTGGGGTGATACATTAAGTCAACTAACTAAAAATAATCTCTCATTTAAGGATTTTAGGCACATTGCACATGACCCCAGAGAGACATCCACATGTTGGAGATTCACATTCAAACTAAACTGGCTGCCATCTGCTGGCAGTTAGAAACAAATAAGTCATGATCTGAAAAATCTGTAGGTGGGTACAGAAGCTATGACAGTGATCACACAGCTTTTTAAAATAAAATGATAAATACTATGATACAAAACTATTAAAAATACATTTCTGATAATTTATTGTGTTTAAATACAGAAGAGGTTAAATTTATTTGTTCTTTAAAGAATTTTCCTGCCTCCGTTTTTTGATTTGGCAACATTAAACCTAATCTGTCGCCCTGGTGGCATTATTCGGCCCGCTTATGTGTTATTGGTCTGCAATGGCATGAGCATCCTCTCCTGGTTGCGTTTGTGAAAAAAGGCTTTTCCAAGCTCATACGTGCTGATCATGATGGCACAAGCAGGAGCCACTTTGATCAGTCTGGGGATGAAACCTGGGAATAACACAAAAATAGATGCCATACGTATGATACCATTAACACATAAATAACTATAATGTATGAAATACCAGATAAATGCCTACCAGCAAAGAGTCCACGAAAGCCATCCTCTGCCACAATCCTGCTCATCACACAGAAGGTGGAGGACGACATCTGACATGGCACTGAGAAGACAGAGAAAAAAACATTAGGCCCGGCATCATTTCTGGTCTGAAAGTCTGGTAAAGCTCAGCGCTGACCCTGAAAATCCAAATTCTCATCTGGAAAACTCAACTGTCCCACACGCCAAAGTCAGATTTGAAGGATTTAATCTCATGAGCCCTGGTCTCCCAACATGGTTGTCCCGCTCGTTAAAAGCAATGATAAATTACTACAATAAACACTGTTAATCCATCTCATTAAATCGTTGCACACCATGACGTGTTGCCAGCAGAGCGGACGGCAACAGATTGGACATTTGGTAGCTTGGCTGGTGAACAATTCCTGATTTTTTTCCAGTTTGCATTTGGAACCGATTCAGCTGGAGTGTGCCCCCCCCCCCACGTGATGCAAGGAGCATGTGGATCCAAGAAACACCGTGAGATGTGATGCGGACTGGCTTTTTCATATTTTCTCCTTTTAGTGTGCCCTAAATATTGGTGATACAAAGGTCAGTCAGTGCCGGCAGGATTTATCATGTCATGTTACCCACTTGTGTAACGTCTTCATTTAGTACAGGCAACTAGACCATTTAACTAGGCAGAATAGAGATATTGACCGAGGCTTGAAAGGATGAGTAAACTCAAGATACTGTGCAGATTCTTCCTAATTCTGTAGGAGGACATGTAAGCATAACTGCAATCAAAAATTACATCAATGCTGATTTGGACGGATGATGGTGTCGTTATAAAATCCGGATTTCACTGTAGGAGAACAGCATTCTTTAAATAATTTAAAGTAAGAGCTAGCTATCATGTGCTCTTATTGATTATCTGTCACAACTCCTGAGACCTCAGAAGCCCACCAAAAGACATTTAAAAAGATATGAATGAGAGTAGTTTTTTTGTTGTTCAGCTGTTTTTTTGTTGTCTTTTAGAATTAGAGGAAGATGGACTTTGAAGCATGGACAAAGCCTCTTTAAGTCTAGAAGACAGATGCAAATCCAAATTTTATGTTTTTTTAAAAATTGACTCAGTTGTGAATTGTACAGTATCATATAACCCGATACCTGTTGAGTGTATCGGGTTTTACTGAGTGAATTGCTTGGATTTTTCTATAGTTAAACATCAGGAACAATACCTAAGTTGTCTTTTTACCAATGACAAAGAACATTTCTTTCACAAGGCGTGAAGGTGATCTCCATCTAGGTCAAACTGGGAAGGCCCTTACAGCACCACAGCTTAATTGCTTCTTATTCAGGACTTGAATTGTAACTCGAATGAGCACCACATGACAGCCATGCTGCCCCCAAATGTGTGAAAGACCTTTTCACAGTACCCAAAACGTTCTACCAATTATTCTGAGCTTAGATCACTCTGAGCAGAAGCAAACGGCTCTAGGGCTGAACTACTTAAAACTTCAAGAGGGCAGTACTTTGTTTTCTTTTGTTTTACTAAAAAATCCCCACATTTAGAGTAATATCCACAATTTCACTTAGATGTCACTGTCATGGTATTTGGCTGAAGATCTCTGACATTTGTTCATAAGTATGCAGGTATCGATATGATCAAATAAATGAATGGCATAATTACAGTTCTTTGCTTGTAGTTCTCCAAGCTCCACTTGTCTTCTTGTTTTGACGACGTCAAAGGGTAAAGTAACAACAGATGCAATCTGGAAAAAAAAAAACAAATAAAAAAAAACTTGTGAATCCCATAAATCAGTGAATAAGCCGGTCTACAGGCTGAAGGGTCAATGAGTCAGAGGACAGAAACTTACAGAACCTGACAGTGCTCCCGACACGAATGTGATGCTAAAGGTGGGCTCGCTGGTGTTGTGCCGTTCACACAGCCAGCTCTTCCCCTTCTCATAGTTGTACCAGTACATGGCCGAGAAGGGCACATCTCGGAGCAGCGTGGGCCCCAGGCCCCGCCACAGGGACAGCCAGCCCTCCGCCTCCACTGCTGACCGGATGCAGTCGCTCAGCTCCCTGTAGGACTGTCTCTGGGACTGCAGCTTAGTGCGGATCAGCTCCAGAGGGCTGATCACTGTCGCCGAGCCCACTGAAAAACGGAGGGGCCACACAGCAACGGCAGGTTAGAACGCGTATGTGTCCTGACCCCTAATTAAACTCTAATCACCAAGGCTGGATTTTTTACCCTGTTTTTTAATCATTGCTTGCAGACAGTTATTAAAGGGAGAATCAGAGATCATGAGAAGGGGCAGCAGTCTCTCTTTGATTTACTTAATGAAATCTGATGTGGGATAAAATTTCAATAAGCTCAGGCCATGGGGCAAAAAGAGTCCTGATAGCTTACTCTTGAAAATGAGTCAAGAAATTGAGTAGAGTACATTAATCAATGAAGTATCACTAAACACTGACTGTTTAAAATACACTTTGACTCAAAAGATACCTCATTCAGAGTATTTATAGAAAATGGATCTTTTTCCATTAAAAAAGAATGTAAGCACATAGCTAATATCAGTAGCTGAATGTCTTCTCAGGCAGCAGGCGGCTCACCTCGAGCGATGGCTCCTGCTAGCAGAGGAGCCAGCTCAGCGCTGGTTCCCATTCGCACCCTCAATGCTGCACACAGCTGGTCGTAAGACGTGAAATAAATCACGGTGGCGGGGACCGCCATCACGCTGGAGAGGGGTCAGGCAGAAAAAAAACAAAAACCCGTAAGAAAATTCTGTACCACTAAAAAATGAAAACATCACTGGTTACAGCTTCAGGCACCGGCTGAAAAAATAAAGGGGAAACTCACAGTGTTGGAGGCAGGCCGCTCCATAACGCCTTGGTGCCCTCACGGCGGACTATTTTGATGAATGCATCCTGCAGAGATATAGAGAAAAGTCAGTGTGGGGGAAAGGTGAGAGGGTTTTGGCCATAATAGGGCTGTTTGGTTCTGTCTAGACCCGAATAAGCTGTTGGAGCACAGTAAACAAAAACAAGACTGGGAACTACAACTGCTCTAACTACAGAGGGTCAGAAATGTATACAGTGATGAGTGGATTACTCACCAGAGTGCCAGTGAAGTGACCCGATGCTTTGTACCAGGCCTTAGAATTCCCGTTCTCACACACACATATATGGTCCATAAGTCCATTGCAGTAGACAAAGCATTTGCCTGGGAATCGTTGGAAATAAAAAAACAAACAAGTAAACATCAGCTATACATGGCGTCGTCCAATACTTGAGTCTGTGTGAGCAGAACGTACCTTTGGGGAAGGGATTTTTCTGGGCTTGCAGTCTGATCTTCACAACATCTAAAGGTGTGACTGGAAAAAGAAAGAAACAGTACAACATTAGCTTCTGTGGGCACTGAGGTGTAATGGTGACATCTTCCCCAATAAATGTTGGACTATCTGCTACATAAAAATGAAAGCAAAAAACTTTCAGTCATATTTTGTTCCAAATATTGATCATAATCAATATTTTGTGGGTATTATAGGGGAATTATTTCCACTGGTAAACATAGTCAGTCACAGTAGATGTAAAGTGTTGGGCCTCTCACCGAACAGCGATGTGAGGATGGCCCCTGAACAGGACGCCACCATCTGCTGGAGTGGAGTAATACCATCACTGACAGGAGGAGCAGGATTTTGACCATTCATTCTGTTTCACAAAAAAATAACAAACAACGTCACATCGCACACTCTGAAGTAGCAGACAAACAGCACGAGTGCATATACTTGCATTGAGGTTTTTGTGATTCCCTGGCATATTATGTATGACATGTTACCAAACGTGTTATTAGTGTAACACAACAACTGTCAGTACCACGATGCAGATAGCCATCTGGCTAACCCAGGTTAGCGTCCTACCTGCTAAAAGTACCCCGGCATCAACGACATCACTCCCAAACACAACCATTCCCCTCTGGGTTTTATTTTCCTTACAGGGAGACACTTGCGCCAGAGAGTCTGAATAGAAAAACTGATCAAACACGTGTAGATGTTCCAGGGGTCGCTACCCACAGGACTAGCCTATCCGTTTACACAACAAACGTCACACAATGACATAATACAGGAGTTTCAGCAGAGCAGATTCTGCACTTTCAAGAAAAAAATCCAAGGAAGGTTTAATCAAAACACTATACCACTTTACATACGTTGAAAATAAATCACTTTTTTAAAATCACAGTTTGCATAAATTCACAAATTGTACTAAATGTAAGAGCTCAGTGGTAGGAAACGTCACACACAAAAACAACGCGTACATTTACTTATTTTTGTGTTGCCAAGTTTGAAGTATTTACGTAAGATTGTACAGCTTCGAAGGTGCTCGTGAAGAAAAGGACAATTAAGCAAAAATAGTTTTGAAAAAGGCGTACATTAGATATATCTAATACTTTAATGACGATTAATGCGTGAATATGCAAAGCTTGTGGGCTTATATGAGCAAATAAAAACATTTTAATAACTTAGGCGGAAAATGTCAAACATGGCAGCCCACATTTCCGTGTCGGTCAACGGATTTAAAGCGGGAACGGGACGTTGAATTAACGGATGGTTTACAACGGCACCCCGAGAGGAAAATAAACAGCTTGCCCAAATATACTTTGAGGTAACAAACCAACTCAACGAGGATGCCTGTCTTCGCTGCAGAAAAATGGTAAATACATGAGGATAACCGGCAGGACTGTATCCGCGTAGGGAAGGAAACAAAGCACAAGTTTGCATAAAGACAAGTAAAAGGGATTAAACTGGCAGCCTAAGTTACAACAATAAGTTTAGTTTTTGTCGTTGCTTTTTTCTCCCGTTTGTAAATACGTCTTTGTGTGTTTATAATCAAGGAGCTGACGACGACTTTATGGAGTACGCAAGAAGGGACAGGAACACTTATTATCTAAAGAGATGAAAATGAAACCGAGACGCACTCAGAAGCATTCGAGAGCCAGCTGGCAAGGTACCGACACCAGTTTCACCCAAAGCTTTGTGTTTTCCTTAGACTGTATTTGCACATTTTTACGGTTTTAATATAATGGGAGTAAGCTTGAACTGAAACGATCTGTGGTGTGTTTTTTACAGATAGGATGCTATGCAAGACGAGGTTTATGTGCAGGAGTTTTTTTTATATTACTTTAATGATATCTTGTCTTTTATATCTTAGAGCAGCAGACAAAAAACTGTAACTTCAACTGTGTTGAAACTGTAACTTTATACCACTTATATCCAGGCAGCTTTCTTTTTCTCTCATTTCTGTATGAGCCAGAGTTGTTTTGCAACAAATCTCTGAGCATATTTCAATGCAACTTTTCTCTTTTTGTCTCACTGGAGTAGAAACTCTTTATTGGCAGGGTATTATAACAACAGTTGGAGCCTATGACATAATAAGTAATATTTCCTAAATGTTTCCCTCTATACGTTACATTATAGCTGTTTAATGGTCAGATTTTGTTTTCCCTTTGGGCGTAATTGTCTTACTGTTGTACTAATCAACTGGCATTATCACAGAAACATTCCTGTCAGTTTTTTTTTTAATACCGTAACTGTAACGATTCTCTTTTAAGGGGAAAGTGTAACCACAGATGAAAAAACAACTGCAAGCCAGAACAAACAACCATCACTCGTGTCGTCCTCAGCTCAAGTCAGACCTTTTGCCAGGAAAGTCGGACCTTTTGCTGGGAAAGTCTTCTTCCTGGACCTGCCTTCGAACAGAACAGCCGAAACGTTGGAGAGTGACATCACGGATCTGGGTGGGGTAAGATGGAACACATTTTATTACCTCCACAGGTTATTTTGAAGTGTTTTTAAATCAGAATCTTAGTTTTAGATGAAATTTAAATGTAGAATAGGAGAAAAGACAACACACACATTGACCACAAGGATTGTAATTTACCGTACTCAGATGAAAAAAGTGAGCTTAATTGCAAAAGTACAAAATGATAACTAATGAACACCAGCGAGTGACTTGCATCTCCAGGGATATCTAAAATTATGTATTATATTTTTGTTTATCCCAGTTAGTCGTAGAGTACCATTGCAGTCTTTGTCAGATGCGATTTTGCTAAATATTTTATTGTTTTAAAAGATTTTAAATGTGATCATAAATTTTAGAAATAAAAAAAATTACAAATTTACAGCTCCCATCTTTATCTGTTCTGTCATTTAGACTGTTGAGAAGTTCTTCAGTAAGGAAATCAAGTATCTAGTGTCTAACAAGCGGGAGGCAAGGTATGTGAACTACCTCAGACAGGACTCTCCCGCTCCCAGCCCGGACTCAGGGCCGAGTTCACCCCACCCTCGCTCCAACCCACACGATGCTGGCAACCAAAGGGACAACATCAAAAACAAATCTCGGGGCCAAGGAGACACGGTAAGCAAAAAGGGCAAAACATTTAAAACCATAATGGTTTCGTTCTTTCATTCTTTCTTTCTTTCTCTCTTTCTTTTTTATTTTTTAAAGATACCTCTCTCTTTTTTCTGGTTGTTTGGTTAGTTATGCTGCTTGTTTTTTTTGCTGGGTTACAGTTTGCCTCGAGCCGAGGGAGGTCGTTGGTGGAAAGAGTTGTTAAAGAGCAGGTTTGTTGGATCAGCACTAATAATATTTGCTCTGAAAATTTAAAGTGCTTTAGGTGTCTGTGTTAAAACCCCCTTGTGCGTTTTTAGGGGAGGATTCAGATAGACAGGATCCTGTCAAATGCCGTGGAGTGGGGTGTGAAAATCCTCTATTTAAATGGTAGGTTGCATCATACTTATTTATTTTTATCTAACTTATTTGTGCTGTTTATGAAGCTGTACTTAATTCTTCACGTTCACTATTTTCAGATGTATTAGCATATGTTCAGAGAAAGAAAAACATTTCCAGCAGCCAGGTTTCAGCCACTGCTGCTGCCTCCAGTGTGAGTTTAATTATCAAGCATTTGAATTTAATCGAAAGTGGAACCCTGTTTTTGGGATTATCGTATTGAAGTGATGTGTGTGCTATTGTTTAACTCAGTTATTTTTCTTTTTTTTTCCAGTTCAAAGCTGTGTCAGTAACAAAAAAAGGTTTTCAGAAGTGTAAAGGTAACAAGCTTTTTCCCCCTATTTTTTTCCCAACACACATGGTAGCAAACACATGGTCTAAATTTTATTTCAGGTCATTACTGAACAATATTCATGAACAAATGTTATTTGTTACAGGAGGAAGGATCAGTAAACATTTTGTCAAGGTTGAGGATTCAAGCAGGTAAGAAATGGTGAACAGAAGCAGAGATCCATGCACCGTGTGGACAGTGTTTTCATGCAAACTGTTTCCCTCTTCAGGCACTACCGTCCCCTCTACGTCACAATGCCAAACATGCCGGAGTTCAACCTGCACTCTGTTGCACCGTGCAGCCCCTTCTGTGCAGAGGACAAAGATCCTCCTGGGAACAAACAGCTGGTGCACAGGTGCTGTGTTCAATCTCTGCTTTTTTTCTAGTTTCTAAACTGTAAAATGGGTCTCCTGTGTATTAAATGGATCTCTGTTAACGTGTTGCTGGCCAAGTCTGATGTATGCCGGCTCAGATGCATTGGAAGCAAACAAAATGGATCAAATCATAGTTAATGAGATTTCCCTCCTCACTCTGTTGGAACAGAGGTGGGAAACTGCCAACCTCTGAAGAAAGAGCTCATGGTCGAAAGAAGAACAGGGACAAAAAACAGAAGCAAGCCGGTTACTGCGAGTGTTGCATGGTCAAGTATGACAAGCTCAAAATGGTAAGTCTTCACACTGGCAAAAGTTGAATCATTGTTACAAAAAATGTGGCAGAAATTTGTGTTTTTAATCGATTTTAGCCTTAGAAACGTTTTTTTCTTTTTTTAATTGCTCACACTTTGGAGCTAACACACAGCATTAAACGTGGAATCACAGGAAATTTTAATACAACATGGCAGTTCCAAGAAGGATCTGCCAGCTACCTTTTTTAAAAAATATTTGTAATGCTTTTAATAAATAGTACTGTCATTAATACTGTTTGTTACTTTCTGTTGCCACATCTTTCTTTGCCTCTAAATGGGGTGCTTTAGTGCTGGGACGGTTTGTGACTGGCTGGCCTGAATAGCCTTAATCTACAGTTCTGATGCAGATTCTTGTTCTGTCATGTTCAAACATACTTTCTTTGTGTTCATTTTCAGTCTGGTTAGTTTGACTGTGCCTGTATAAATCAACGGCTTAATTTAAATGTTCAAAACATTTTTATTAACATGTTGTAGTTTCACTTTTATTTAACCCTGTATTGTGTTTTAAAAATAAGCTGATAAGATACACACAATATAAGAAAAATATCAAATTTGAGAGGGGGGGGATTTTCTCCCACACAATTGGACGAAATGTGTGTTGTCAGTATCTCATCACAGGAGGAATCCTCATTGTTGATGCCTGTGCTTCACTGTTCCATCATAGTACTAAAATAGTTTTTTTTTGTGAGCTCTCTCTGGCTCTCCGAACACAGCTGTAAAAATAAATATTTTAACAGAGCCATTTTTGCTTAGCATCTACAGAGTGAACGTCACAGGGCTTTCTCCAAAACGGATGAGTACGCTGTGGTGGACAGACTGGTCTCAACTCTGCACTGCGACTTCATCAACATCCAAACTAAAGTCCATAGGTAATTAATTTGACACATTCTTTACACATTCAATTCATACACATCAGTAGTGATGGAGCTGACATTAACAACTTTACGATCTATCTTCACTTAATTTCTGATATTTTTTCTTTCTTTCCTTTACAAAAATTTAGGCCAAAGTGCAGTGTCTCCTCGGTCCTCGTCGCTCCCGGCCCCTGTGAGATCACTGACCTGAGGCACAAAGAAGATTGTGGTCACTCGGTTAAAGCAGAGCAACTCCTTACTGCTGATGGATTTTATTCAGGACAGAATATCACATATAACAATATCGGATCAGCCTCAGGCTCTGATCCGTGGGTTCAAACAAAAGAAGACACGAGGACCTTTCATACTTACCCCGACAGATCCAAGCACAGATCTCTGGTGCGTAAACGGACTTGCAGACAGAATTCTTTGACATCTCGCTCCCAGACAGCTGAGCAGGCTCAGATTCCTCGGGTGAAGTCAGAAGTGCCACCCTCTAGAGGTGGATTTCCGCCCTCGTCTCACTCAACCCTCCCCCCTTTCAAACTGGCAGATCAGAAACCTGGAAAAGACACTGGCAGCTCAGCCTCTCACTCTGTGAGTACAAACACGTGCATTAAGGACTGCGCCAGAGACACCAGCGTTATCACCAACGAAAATGGGGACATCACCCAGGATGCGTTACAGTTTGAAGCTTTCCAGCAGAGGGATGTGTTTTCAGAGAAAGTGACTGGAGATGATCTCGCTGAGAAGGAGAAAGGTAGCCCTCCAATGCAAGGCTTCTCTCCGGTTAGGACAATTCAGAGGAGAATAAAAGTTTATAAGCAAAAAAGACGGAAAATGGACCCAACGGAAGTGCACATAAAGCCGAGAGATGTTCCGGACAGCTCGATACTAAAGCTCTGGGAGCTTTTCCAGTCCAGTGACGACAGGGACATGGAGTTTTGTGGATTTTCAGCGTAGGTCAATACATTAGGACAAACTGGACTTTCTGAGCCATAAACTAAAATAGCAATTTTTGTTTTAGAACATGTTTAACCCATTCAGACCAGAGGGTACTTTTGAAATATGTCTTTAATATGTAACATTGATCTTTAATAATCTAAGAAGTGTTTGAAAAAACATCCTTCTAAAATATTTATTTCTTAACTTTAAAACCGGTGAATATGAAATAGAAAAACCTTAAAGAGGTTAAACCTTCATGCAGGGTCTGTGAATATGATGAGATCTGAGAGACAGACAGCAAAACATGTGCAGCTTTGGGTCTGTGTGGGTTAAAAATGGTGAAAAAACACCATATTTTTGTTTCTAATGGAATAAAGAGTGTCATCCGATGTATGGCAGCTGCTGCTGTGCTTTCTTTTTTTGTGGCACAGTGCAAGATAAGACTTGAAGATTAAATATTGGATGTTAGCATTTATGTTGCAGAGGCTATTAAAATGATCATTTTCTAAATTTAATTGTTGTTTTGTAGGTACATTTACAACAAATATATTTTGAACTTTTGCAACAAATGTATTGGTGACAAACAAAACTTGAATCAAAAGAGAATTTCTTAAAATGGTGAAATCTAATGAATCTGTAACATCTCATTCTTTCCGTATTAATGCCTCAGGGAAGTTCTGCACCTCATCTGCTGGCATTTGACATAACTGATTCTTTTTTGGATAAGATGAATTTGTAACTGAGGTCTAAGTCTGATGATAAATGAATGCATCAGTATTTCAAAAACCAGCATTCCCTTTACAGAAGAGCTACATCTTACCACAACAGAAAATCTATGAAACACTGAGTGCAGGAGGAAGAGATGACCCGCAGGTTGAATCTGTGGTATTTAACCTTAAAGTGGCATTTTATGAATCCCTCTAAGTGCGCTTTTTATGACCTGCACTTGAGTTTTGTTTTCTGATGCATTAGCTCAGCTCTTTCCTTCATTTAGTGCATAAGAACAGTGCCCTTGTTCTCCTGCTCACCACTAATGGATTTTTGGGGTCACGTGGGACTGTCTGCCATAGATGTGGAAAAAATGAACAGCCGTTTGTTATGAGGAACAGTCACAGCAATAAAGAAAATTAAGCTCTGCTGAATTGTTGATTTTTCAGAATGCAAGCAAAACCAAATATTACAATTAAGATAACTTAACCTTTTCACTATGATGCAATATAATGTTTTTTTCATACATTTGTAGTTTACTGTAGCAGTCAGGGTTTTAAATGCAGCAAACCATTACAACAGGCTTCAAGACTCATTAAACATTTTTCTCTTCTAATCTACTTCAATTTCTTTTTTTAACCAAATCACTAATTTAATCTCCATTTGCTGAATAAATCAAAATGTATCTCCCTTGCTGAGGGCAGAAATGTTAGCACAAGGCCAACTCATCTCATCTCATCAGAAGTGTACGCACATTAATCATTGGATGTGTTCAAATCAAAATAAATGTTTTTAATAAAGCTTCTTAATGCAGACAACCAAAACAACACAGACAAGTAGCGAACATGCTGTACAGACATTTTTTCCCTTCACTTTTAGACTAGTGACCTTGTTGCCCTCAAATGGTGGTTCAGACTTAGAAAAACCTGTCTGCTCCACCGCTATTAAGAGGAAGCCCCCTGAATACTAAAATCATGCACCAACTGGACATTAAAACTGCTGGCATAATGTTGTTTTTCTTCCCCCTAATGCTGATTTAACAGCTGCAATCTGTCTGGGTGGAGATGTGGGATTTCATGGGGATGTTCTGTTTTTATCGTGCCACAAGTTGGCAGGGGCTCTTTTAAATGCTTCAAGTTGCAGCGATCAGGCTTGTTCCAGCACATACCGCGATGGAGTGATTGGTTTGGGATCTGGGGAGTTTAAAAGCTGGGTCAACACCTTAAGCTGTTGTTGCTGAACACTATTAGCAGAGAGGCAGGATGCTTGGAAACGCCTGCTTGGAGAGGGTGCCTCAATCAGAGAGAGGGTACACTGGTCAACAGGGTTTAAAGTAAAATCCAAACAACAGCAAGGAGCCGAAAGGTTGGCAGAGCAGCTTCACATTGTGATGAGAAAATTACAATTTTCAGTATGTTTGTGCTGAATTGAATTGGAAGGAACTGGACTGGCAGAGGGAACCTACTTGTCAAATTCAAAAGCATTGTCAATATTTACTGCGAGATGTTGACTGCAGACAAATAGGCAAGAACCCAGGGCCCTAGCACTTTCAGGGACACTTAATTTGAGTTTCAGAGCAGGTTGACTGAGATAGACTAAAGCCATCTGGAGGCAGCACATCATATTCCCTCTTAATTCCCTCTTGATTTAGAATTGAATAATCGAAAACTTTGAATATACATATATCATGATAAACAAAGCGAATGCAGCACAATACCTATTTGAGTTTGACATAAAAAGGTAAATCAGAGATGTTCCTTCTGTTAAACATGAAGGAGGGGCTACTGTTCTCCTATTTCAACAGGGCTGCTCATTATTTCTGGAAGATTTTGATCTCTTGGGCAATTCCCCTTTAGTCTTTGTTACAAATAAAGAAACATTAAAGATAACAGTATAAAGTAACTTCATATGGAAAACACATGAACATGAACAAGAGACATCCCTGAAAAAGATGAAGCAGACGTTGGCCTGCAGCTTTAAATACGTGAAAACAATTACCCTGCAGGAAACAATTCGTCACGTTGTTCGTCTCATCTTATTGTCTTATTTCCCTGACGCTGGGGGTGGGGGCTTTTCTGAGCCCTGGAACATGATGGAGTGAGTCATAATGATAACGGGAAGAACTGTGCGGGAATGGCGCTCCCGCAGTCATTCAGATGTAGGTGAGCATCTCTGTCGGTCCAGCCTGTGGAAGGCCAGGCCCGGTGTTTTTCTCCATCCGCCCCTCCGCTCATATTTATGCACTAGGCGTTTCTGCAGTGAGCCGCTGGACATTGATGTGTTCGAAGGAGGTGTCCCCACTCCTCCCTCCCCGTCTCTCTTTCTCTCCCCCGTCCCTGCCTCCTCCGCGCCTCTGATCCGCGGGCTCTCGGTGCGCTCAGACGCGCTCGGCGTCAGACTCGTCAGCACCCCCATGGCCCCCCATCAGCGGGACTGCGCTAACCAGACGACCGGCCGCGGCTTTATACTCCTCTAGCGAATGTGGGACCTCGACCGCCTCCTCTTGGAATACCGCATTGTTTCTTAATTTCCAACCAGAAAGAGAAAAGGTGATGATGCTGACGATGCGTCCGCGATGGTGGATTTCCCTTTTGTGCGTCTATGCATTGATGCACGTCGGTCACCAGAGCAGCTCCGATGCCCAGAACGGTAACTGATGCTGTTTGAAATATCACGCAAATATATATATATATATATATTTTAGCTGCAAATCAGCTTTTGATCCTTATCAATGTACCACTGTTTATTTACTTTGAATGACCCTGCGTTCCTCTATCTGAGATGTGCAGCCAGCCTAAAGGTGTTTCATGTTATCAAAGCAAATGGAACCGATCGACATTTCGGATGGCAATGTTTGAAATGCAGGGATTTCCATCGGCGCTGTTCTCCGCGCACAGGCGCCAGCGCGTTATGAAATCGGCGTTTTCTCTGTATGCAGGAGACGCCTCATCGAGCTTGAAAGCTCTCCGAGACGCGGGCAGGTTCGTCGGGAAGGAGGACACGGTGCCTCTCCGCCTGCTCTTCAGCAGACACAATCACAGCCAGATCACACACGACGAGCTCAGCACCAGAGTCAAGGCCAGCCCGGGTTCCACGCAGGTACACGGTGTTTTCACGTCCCTGTGCACCTCTCTGTTTACTGCCTGTTTACCCCCACCCCCCCACCCCACCCGTGCTTATCTTCAGAGGGTGCATTAAGATGTATTAATAGATAGCAAAACATAGAGCTGACAGATTTAAAATGAAGCAGGCCACAGATAACTATGATACTCTGTAATGGATTAATGCATAAATATTGAATCCATCAAATCATAATTTAGTGCTTAAAAGATAAAACAGATAATCCTTATCATAAGTTTGTATTCCTGCATTTTTGTATAGATTTTTATATGTCAAACCAATTTCACTGATTGTTGATGATCAAAAGTGAAAAATGCGCATAAATTCTCTTCCATGGAGGTGTTGTGAAGCTCCTATAAGTTATTAAAGTTTGTAGGGAAAAAACAACAAAGGAATAATTAAGCATTTAAATCAGGCTTGTTTACATGTTTTATTACATGTATTTAGGCCCAGCCGAAAACTTACTGCTATTCTATTTTAACAGTGATGGATCCATTCATCCTAAGTTTTACAATTAGTCTCAGGAAAGGAACAAATTTGGCCTTAATGGCATATTAAAGCTTCTATTAAACTTGCACTTTACAAATCGTATCGGCTTACACTGACATACTAATAAAAAGTTGCTTTAGAATGTTTTATTTACAAGGACCTCAATATTTGCACGAGGCCCATTAAGATGCCTGATAAATCAATGATAATTTGTATATGTAAGTCCTCCTGTTTTTTGTATGTTTCACTCAAAAAGACAACTTTTTCAGGAATGTGTGACCAAATGCCAGCAGCCATGATTGATTTGCATGGCTCAGCTGTGAGCACATTTAAAATGACCTCATACATAAAAGCATTAGCATGTATGTTGATTCCCATCTTCCCAGCAAAGCAATGAAAAATCCAAGATACATCTGCTTTTAAACCACTCAGAAACACAGTCTGAGTTAGTTTCTCCACCAGAGGGCATTGAAAAGTATAGCTGAAGACAGAAATTATCCTTACTAATTCAAAGTCTTATTGTAAAATATAAATCTATGTGACGTTATTATTACAGAATCCTGGTGTTAGAGCTGTGTTCTTTTGATTCTTAAATGACAAGCCTATCAGTATCGTTCTCAGGCATCCAGTAAAACACAACCCTTCAGTCTCAGCTAACACAATATCTTCACACAATTTACCTCCAGGCTATGTATTCTGATGACCCCAGATAATGCAATGATTTATTGATTCACGAGGACACATGTTTAGTAATTTTAAGATATTTTTCATGCAGCAGGCTGGTGTTTAAATAGTATCACTTCCATACGACAAAAACGTGATGAAGTTGATTCTGGCAACGTTCAACTTTATATCGATTTAATAACACAACCGATTTGTTCTGAAATCTTTTGGCAGTCTACCTGCTAAAGTCATTAGTTTGCACCTTTGACATCTGGTGAAGTGCAACAAATGTTGGGATCACTGTAACTGTGTTCACTGAGTCAGTTTGGTGAGGCAGCATCTCTTCTGGGTTCATTTCAAGAGATGAGTCAATTAGCAGGGTGCAATCATGCGTCATGCGTCTTTAAATTGTATGCCTTTTGGTTGTGTAGGTTAGCGTGTTCAGGACTCGGGGACTAGAGGAGGCTTTAGATGGTAGCAGGCAGTGAGGTGTTAACCCTTTGTGTCTCCACACCTCAGACACAGATGCAGCCCGATGGGTAAACAAGCTAGCAGGATCCATCTGCCGTCAGATGATGATTTTGATACTCTTCTTTAAAAACAGATACTGATCTCTTCACAGCTTTTCCACCAAGGCTTCTTTCAACTCCCGTTTGGGAAGCATGCGATCAATTTCCACAGAGCAGCAGAGCAGTTTGATGCTCAGATTTGTGACCAGAGGATGCCATGGATCCACAAAGACCTGTTATTTTATTGTCTTAGGGTTTTAAACATAAATATTCTTTTTCCAGAGTTTATAGCCAAAGTGGTATTTAAAACCTCCTTGTCTTCATTTGTACTTAAACCTGCATTCAAGGCTATAAAAATGTATTTTGGAAGTGAAGAAGAAATCAGCAGGGATAGGAGAGCTTGTTTTGATATGTGCTTTGAGTCGTCTCTCCTCCAGGTAGCTGAAATCTGTGATGTCACCCGTACGAAGTTTGATCAGGTATTAGCTGTTTTTAGATTAATGGCCTAAAAACAAATCTGTCAAATGGCTCTTAGAATGTGTGACACTCAGACAGTTATTTATAGGTCTGGGTTGCGTTGCCTATTTTCAGTCTAAGGCTCAAACACGACTGAATGAGCAACGGAGAGTTCAGCAAAGTGTGCATGTTTTGGTGGAAAAGCACTTGAACACGTGAAATCACTCTAAGCATGTGTCAGTTGTTTCTTTTTTTTTTGTTGCTGCCTGCCTCTCTGCACAGGACATTGATACCACTTACACTCATACTCAGACTATCATGAGAGGAAAGTCAGGTCAGCTAAAGTAAAAAATCAATGAGGAAGAGTCAGTGGTGGTTTCTTAATATTGGTCCAGCTCTGTGGAGATGGTATGTGCCTTCACTCGGCACAGTTTCTGGTACGTGCCAGATAGGATTCCGTCGTAAGTGTGGGACTTCTTTATGTACATGCTCACACAGACACCCACTCACCCTCTTAACCGCTGATATATGCATTGACCACGCGCAGGCACACTCCAGCAAACAATAGCGTGTGGTCACTGGGGACATCAGAGGTCATCCTTGGGTGAACGTCCTAAAATGGAAACAAAGAAAAAGAAGACCCCCCCCTTCCATTTTTTCCGTTGTTGTCAGTCAGGCCCCAACCGATACAAGAGAAAGCCTGTGGGCAAAGGCAGATGAGGAGGGTGCGTTGTGTTTAAGGTCAACACTGGTTGGTCTTTTGAACCAGCAGGAATTACAGTTGGGATTTCTCAGTGACCCCAAGGGGGGTGTAATAAAGCCCATACCATATGTGCCCAAAATCAGTTCCCATTTCATCCTAATAAGTCACTACTATGGAGTCATAGAAGAAAATAATTGGGAAAAGTTAACTGGTTAAAGATTTCAACATTTTCACAAAATAACTTGGGATGTTTAGAAATGAACACTGATTTCAATCTTATGGCTTCGTTCCTTTGTAGAAATAGAAAAAAATATGATTTGATGAAAAATGTCTTCATCTCACTGCTGATTTATGCTGTAAACAGCCATGAAGTCATCCGTCAGTGTGGCTGACCTATTGGAATGCTAATGAGCTGAACCATGAATGTGATTATAGCAGAAGATAACTTGTCATCTCTGCGTTTTTAGGTGGACCACGTGGCCCAAGCCAGCTTTCAAGTTGATGCTTTTGGAAGACAGTTCATTTTGGATGTGGAACTGAATCAGTGAGTATTAAACCTCTAAATCTTCTCTTTTAGAGCTTTTTTTTAAATCAGCTGCCTTCATAGGGTAACATTTACTCTGTATTTCTATGTGTCCCTGAACCTTATATTGTACATTAGAGTACATGCTTTCCTCAGCCTTTAATTAAAGTTAGTCAGCGCTGTGCAGCTGGGCAGATGTCATATTTTCCTGCTCCCTGTAGTGGTGTTTATCGCCTCTTTTTGGGAATGCTTAGAGCACATAAATAACTGCTGCTCCTGTGTGCCAAAGCAGGCTGTTCTCTGGTGAATGACCGCACTGTATATGTGTCTGTGTGTGAGTGTGCTCGTATGTCTGCAGACGGTCAGTCATTGTGTGTTTGAGTGTGTGCGCGTGATTTAGCGGTTCCGTCATAATAGGAAGTGATTTACGGTAAAGGTTGAAATGCTGCCCTGTCAGACACTGATATTGATCACAGCAGTGCTGATGGAAAGTAAGCTCCTCTCACTCCCTTTTTCCTCTGTCCCTCTCATTCACCCCTCCACTCTCTTTTTTTTCGCCTTTTCTCAGCTTAATGCCGCAGCCTTCCCTGAAACTGTTCATGTTTGGTTATATCTGCTGCCTTCTCCTGGTTCGCTTCTCCCAAAAAGAAAAAAACAAACAAATAAACAAAAGGTGGTCGCATGTGAGTTTAGCACAGGTGCAGGGAGGCCCCCTGCATGCTTAGCACAGCAGAAATCGCTCTCCTGCTGAGTCAAACGTTACATCACAGGAATCCCACGTCTGGAGGGTGTGTTTCTGTGAGGCCTGCAGCTCACTGCGGGACGCAGCGGCCACTCGCAGGTACCACTGAGACACACGTTGGTAGACGTGCGTCAACACTTGGTGGGACCGTTTAACGTGCTGTGATTGGTTATTTGTGAGACAGGATGCAGCATCATCAGCTGATTACAGCTGCATCATCACCAGCAGGTGTGTTGAAGAAGACATCAATGCAACAGGCTAAGAAATGCTCAAAAACGCTTAAAAACCAGATCTATGATCAATTCTGGGCGTAGACATGACTCAAACGCATCTTAATTTTAAATAAGGGTTTTTTATTAAACTGATGTATGATTAGGGGGTGTGAATATTTTTAGGTAAGCCTTGATTTGATGAAAGTGCATTTTCTAATGGGTTGGCTGTGATATAGACTTGGACTGTGGTGAATTTACAACTTCGTGAGCAAAGCGACAGGAGTAATAAATTGAGGCACAGGCTCTAATTTGAAATATGCAAAGTATTTTTTTAATTGAATTCAGAATACAGTATCGCATACGCAGTAACCACAGCTGTTCCCGAGTAGACTCTAACCTATCCCAGCTGATGTTTTTTGCGGATCACAAGGCAGAGGCCATCGTTTTAAAAGAAAGCAAATGAGTTTGAAAGCATCTGCATGATTTTTTCACGTTTCAAAGCTGAGCATCTTCCGTTAATCAAACGTAAGGAAACACTCTGTCAGGAATTATCTACAGTACATTTTTAAATGAGTCTGGCAGTGATTTGCAAATTCTAAGGAGCGAATTAGCCTTCAACAAAAACAGCCAGACAGCCCAGCGCAGCGCTAACTGAGAATATAAGACAGAGATAGATGCAGTTAAACGTTGTGCTGTGCCATGTCTTTCTCTTAAAACCTGGAAAACGTGGGCAGAAATGAGGTGATTAGTTAGTGTCAGCAGACTAAGAGAAAGAAAACTAAGCAACTGTTTTGTTAATGAGTTGCCAGAAGTTCTTTCTTTTTAAAAAAAACTTGAACGTCATTTGTTTGTTGTCGCTTCTCAGCTGCAGGGGAATCGGATACATTTGTGGTTGTCAAGTGACCAGTTAAACCAGAATAAGAAAAGTGGCCCCACTTCGGAGGTTCTGTCTGTGTCCCAGTCTTAATTGTCCGTCCCTCGAACGAGGAGTGCGTCTCAGTGAGATTTGCCTCTGAGACTCGTCCTCCTGCCGCCCTCCTCCCACCTGCTCTCTGTCCGTCCTCTTCCACACTTCACTGTGCAGTCGTCCCTGCCTCACAGCCACACTGATTCTGTTTACAGATAGCTTTTATTCCAGACAGAGTGATCCTGGATGAAGGGCTTGCGTGGGCGCAGAAGTGGGAGTTGTTTTAGCTGAATGGTCCAACGCTGCTTTTTAGCTCCCAGGAACAAAACCTGGTTCTCTCTGTTTGATCAATGAGTGACACAGCTTCTGTGTGTTTTTGTTTGTTTGACTGCTGCCATGAGCATACAATTGTTTTTTTTTCTCGGTTTTCATCATCAGATATATCTAACACGCTACTTTACATTTTATTATTATTATTCTTTACTTTGCCCGGAGTTAGCCTTTAGCTGTGCACCATGAATAATGTGAGTGGAGGCGTATGGAGGTATATGCCTGTGCCTCCTGGACACATGCTGGTTGTTAAATATAGATTTCAGCCTTTCAGATTTGATTATCTGTAAATCTTGTACAAACTTTGAGGCTTCCCAAAGAGTCATTCCTTTTACCGTTGATCTCCTGACTTCTTCCTCAGGAAAAATGCCTCACAACACGATGTCTGATTGCTTATTATCACACTCCCACTATTCACAGCTGCGTTCTGTGTGTTAAACTCTGACCCAGTCTGAAGAAAAAAATGTGTGATGCCACATGTCCACACACCTTATTGGCATATATATATTATAATTGTTTTTCTAACATTTATGCATTTTTTAAAAATTATATTGATTTAGGCCTTATCTGTTAAACCCTTAACCCTGTAAATAATGAATAACGAAAAGGACTCTAAAGGTAGCGATCCTATTCATGATGGTCTCTGGATTGATGTCTTCCAGCATCCCCCTCCACCCGCCTAATGAGCATTTTTTGCCAATAAATGCTGAAAGTGGATGCCATGATATAGGAATATGAATGGAGAATGATAATCTGTGGAAGATAAAAGCCTTTTCCCCATCTGTGTAAGAACCAGAAGAAGGTAAAGCAGTTTATTGCAAAACAGTTAAACATTTTGCAATGTGGCCCATGTCATTTATCCCATGAGACTGCTTTGTGAGGTCTGTCTTCTGCCTCACATGTACGCCATGAAGGCCAAAGAGATACTCTTTTTAAAATCTTTAAACAATTTTTTTTTAGAGATGATTTATTTTATCGCCTGTAGATAATCCTGTTTGTGTGATCATTGTTTCCAGGGTCGTGTTGTACCCCCACAACCATTGTGCACTGTGCAGTAAGGGTGAAGTTCCTCTTCCGTCAAGATTCCTGCTCCATGTTCTTTGCACGAGGAATTTCCATCTCTTAAGTCATTAATTAAGTAAATCACTGTGTGCTGTATTTTCTGGATCTTTCATTAGCAACAAGATGTATTGACACTGAAGTGCGAGCGTCTGCACAGAGGAAGTGAAGAGGGGGTTGGAGGGTCACAGGGCCTTTGTCTGGCTCCACTCCTCCATCTCAGCTTCAGCCTTCAGTTTTCCTTTCATTGAACTAGAGTACTGGAAATGGGCTCTGAAATGGGGGTGGGGTCACTTTAAAAAAATGAAAATCTCAAGCACAAACACACACACACACGCACACACATCACCACCCTTGATTACCCCACACCCCTTTTCCATTCAACTCCTCTTCTACTACCCCTGTTCAAAGCCCCTCCCACCTGCTCCAGCTGAATAATGGATGGAGCTTTAACATGAAGGAGGAGTGTGCACACATTTGTGCATCATGGCTTTGTTTCACGTCAAATCATGTGCCATGAAAAGAAAAACATTTCTTGGCAAGTGTCCACTTGATATGTTACAGAATAAACTGCTGAATTTAACATATGATAATGTCTGCCGCAATAGTTACATAACTATTATTTACAATTTCTTAGATAAACCATGATGATGTCGGGATACTTTTCTTGATAAAGAAAACCTTTATCCTGCCAAGAAGAAAGATGTCTCATCACCCCAATTTACTGCAAACAAAGTTTTTTACCAAACAAACATAAACAGACTTTGCAACAACAAACAAACAATACACAGGAAAAAAAAAAAGATTAGAAATACTTCTGGGATGAGGCACATTATATAATTCCTAAAACACTTTGCTATTGTGGTTGGATGGCAAGAGCTCGCATGGCTTTGATGAAGTTTTTTTATTGACGATTTACAGAGGGGAAAAAACACAATAAAAGTGCTCAAGCGATCATGATGAATGATAGAGATCGTTTCTGTGGGACTTATTATTCTTTATGTTAGGAACTTGCATGACGACGTTTGTGTGCGGAGAGAGAACAGGTGGTCTGTCCATCTGGGACTAGAGAGTTTCATAACCTCCTTGGTGTTATGAAATCACCTGCTGCAGCATAAAGAGAGGACAGGATTCTCCGTTTCCTCCTGTGAAGACCCTCACAGTCACTCAGAGGACTGTTATTCCTACAACTGTGTCGTGTCAGCATGCCCAGCATGCCCACAAATTCTGTATGCTAATGTGGAGAGTCAATTACTGGCAATGCTAAATGCATTATTCATCTTTGTGAGGGCTGTGTATCTTTGTGTGTGCGTGAGCTCAGTGTTGTTTGGGAGGAGCCTGGATGGGATGGGGCTCTGATATAATCACAGGGTCTTTCTAGCTGCCCATGTGAGGCGAGACGCTAACCAAACATCCCATGGTTCAGTGGTTTGATGAATGTGTAAATACATGTTGGTGCATCTGTGCTTTCCCGGTTATGAGCGCGCGAGCCCTGAAAAGCTGCTGCTGCCGAGTCATTGTGTGTGTCGTCTCGTTGGGCCTCAGGTGCAGCGGAGGCACCTAAAGTGTTGTCTTAATTAGAGATAACAAGAATGGATCGAAAGACACAACGCTCAGTTGGAGAGAGGAAGGATCAATATTTGAGAGTCAGAAAGGAAATTAATAGAACACGACAAATGAAGAAAGGCAAATTGCTTGTTTGTGTCTTTGTTTACGTGTCACCTAGTCCTATGTAGGATATTAAATCCAGTGAAAAGCTTTGGACTGACTTTGAAGGAGCAGAGGGTAGCAACATTTTACCACCACCATTTTACACCAGGCGGCCACCATAGATGTTGATGCAACATAAATTTATGTAAGGATAATTAGATCTACCTATGCATCCACTTCATCTTCCTGTGTCAGTGTGATTATTGTAAATGAAGATGAATGTTTTCTTGCATATGCTTTGGATGTATCCCTGTAGTTTCCAAACCATTTGGACTTTCTTATAAAACAAAAAAAGTTGTTTTTTTAATGAAAAATCTTGGCAGAGCTGATGCCAGGCAGATGATAAAGCAATTTACACCTCCAGCATTGGTCCATTACTGTGTAACAACACGTTTATGGCTATTAGTTTCTCTACAGCAATGGTCAGACATCAACACGACATGGTACCGACTACACTAATGTACAAGTAAAGTGGATTTATATGTTACATTGTGTTTAATTAGTAGACAATTTTTTCCTTGCAGAGGCCTCTGAGAGTGTCCTCAGTTTTTGAACAATAAAGATGTGATGTATGGTTCAAAATAATGGAGACGTTGCTACTGGATCATCTCCAGCCCCGTCCTGCTTCAATTGGATTAAGCTGGTTTAAGAAAACATTTGTTGTCATCGGATGCGTTAGATCATTGTTCTCTTCAATTTAGCTATGTTCATATGCTTTTCAATTTTCTTTTTTTATTGAACAAAGAATTAAAGACTTGACATCCCTTGTTTGCATCGATGATTCATCTGGAAGAAATTGTTGCCCTTTCTCAGTTGGAAAAATCTCTAAATGTCATCAGAGATTGTCTGTGTAGACTTTGACTACCAACCCTCCAGAGCAATTATCTCTTGTTCATATTGCTGGATGAATACATAGACGAAATGCCTCTCAGCTAATGTCACACTCTTCAGGACTTTGAGTGGAATATGTCAGCCAGGAATGTATGTGGGCAGGCATGGAGCATGAAAAAACTGCATGTGTGCGTAAAATGGTTTTGTCCCTTCTCTGTACATGTGGGTACGACTGACATCTCCACTGCTGTGTAATTTAAAGCTCTCTTGTGTTCTGTTCCAAGATCATTTATCATGCAACCATGTCTCGCTCCGCACATCCTGACATTGATACAGCACAGCTCCGATCTTCTCCTCCTTTTCCACTTTCATCTCCTCCTCTGTTCCCAGGTCTGTCCTTCATGGCAAAGAGGCGTGCTCTGATTTACTGCAAACTTAATGAGAAAACAGAGGGAAGGGAGTGTGTGTGAGCATTGAGAGGACCAGAGAATGAAACACACATTTGAGGGTAGAGAGAAAGGAGAGGACACAGAGAGAAATGTGAGGAAGTCCTTCACACACCCTTGAATCTTTGTCCGTGGGCTGAGTAAGTGTAGGAGATATAGATAGAAATAGTGTGCATGGTGAAAGACGCTACTTGTGTTATCAAATCACACTAAGGCTCATAACTTCTGCTTTTGCAGGGAAACAATATGTGTGTACCCGTGAGCCAGTGCACAGCTCCCTAATCGTGTTTGCCAAGAGGCCCGTTGTAACATCAAGGACTGTGTGTGGATCTCCGCTCCAGTGTATAAGGCAGAGAGTGCTTGTTTACAGTGTGTTTCATGTGGATATAAAGGGTCTCAGGGATAAGTTAGAATAACCAACAGAAGCAAGGATGTAAGCAGTTAGGAAGTAAAAGAGTTTAGAAGTTGTTTTGGGCTTATTTGACTTTTTGTTTGGTTTCCTTGTCAAATGGACGTATGGGATGGCTGAGAAACTCCACAGTCCCGGCTTAGTAGTAATGTAGGTTCTGTGAGTTCAGTGGGATTTGTATAAGGGCTCCACATCAAATTGAAACTTTTATTTGTCCATTTAGTAAAATCCTTCACAATATTTCTCTGAGGAATCTAAAAAATCTCCAAAGCAGGACAAAGTAATTGGTGAGATTTTTGAAGCTGGATGGTGATGGATAGGGTGATATCCTAACGGAAGCATCCCACTCAGCAGGCTTCATACATGAGCAAGTCCTTTAAGGGTTTGTGTTGAAAACTTTAAGGGTGTATCACGATGATGCCCTGTCCTCTTTCTCCTTGTCTCTTCATATTTCTTCATTCACCCCCCTTTCTGACTCTCCATCCCGAGCCGTCTAACTCAGCATGGAGGATTAGAGAGACAAAGAGAGATCTTGGGGCTGACACTTACTGGAGACAGACACACGAGGAAGACTGTTGTTCTCCCAGCGTGAAAACAGACTAATAGCTCTCCAAAGACCATTGTCCCTCATAGCTTACTGCTTCTCTTCTGTCATGCTGAATAAAAATGATTGCATACATTTTTTTCTGTCCGGAGTTTAACAGGAATAGCAATCAATATTTTTTTGGGCAACCACAATTGACAACAAGCAAACTTTTAAGGATACATGGGTGGACATGAGAGCTATAAGGGATCAAGTTGACCCTTCTCCTTGATTGGATGTCTTTGCAATGATTTCACTACCCATCAACATTTGACCTATTCTCAATGCTCAAAACTATTTTTTTTTACAAGCTGTGAAATAAGACTCCACAAAGACTCCAAGATACCAACGCAATGCAGGCTATTTTTGATTTCCTCATTTTGGATTTCTTAGCATCATTGTGCCTGGATGGTGGTGTCCCAACGTGTGTGCTGCTGGTCTCACAAATGATTGGACAGTGAATGAATTATAGCCTGGAGACTTTTAATGAGGCCTCAGTGGGAGGGAGAGCGGGGATGAGATGGGGGCGGGTGAGCTAGTGAAAGCAGCTGCAGCTTTCCCCAAAGAGAATCCTCACCCCCTTCTTCACCCCTTTTCATGTTTGTATTTCTCTTATCCACTTTTCCATCTTACTGCATAACCCTCATGCTTCCTCCGCTGCACTTGTGCATCTTTCTCCCTCTCTTTTCTTCCTCGGCACTCCCCCGTCCTCATTAGGGACCCCTGACACAGCACATGCTCAGTCCTTTGTGTGGCAGTGCCCTTTTATTACCAGGTTAAATGGCCGATCCATATATGGAGGGAGCAAAACTCCTAATTACTGATTTGCGTGCGTGAGTGCAGATGTGCACGAACATGGAATGCATCTGATAAAATATCAGTGCTGGGTTGTGTCTCTTGTTTGCGTGTTTTGGTAAGTTGAGTGTACTAAAAGAGGTCTTTTGAGGAGACTGTGGGAATGCAGTGACAAGCCGAGTTACTGCCAATTTACCCGCACACACGCATAAACATTAGCCTGCCAGGGTAGCCCTTTATGTGCTCTTTTTCATCACAGCGGTGCTTGGCGACAAAGATCGTGAGAGGAATTTTAGCCCACATAGAAATTTAATACGTTTGTACGTTTATTTGACTCCCTTAGGAGATCCAACTGGGCTGCCACACTGGATTTCTTTGGCCCAGTCAAACCACAACATCGTGTTATAAAGGAAGGATAAAGTTTGATGAGATTGACAGCCAAACATATTCAATTCACTCACTTGGCTTTTAGATCTTGGATGGTTGCGGCTGCCATAGAAAGGGAGACAAACTGAGTGATGTGAATACTGTGTAAATGTTACAGCTTTCCTGTGGTAAAATGAGGGAGAGTGGAGTGTCTGTGGATCTACCTCCAAAATCTCCTCGAGCTGTGACTGGCAGCTGGACGGCAGCCCTCAGACAGATGCTAGTAACAGGGCAGACCAAACCATTTTCCAGCTGAGTGGAGAATTAGCTGTGTATTTTAAAAAGCAATGAGCTGAAAGACATAGCAGACATAGTAGAGAGAATGAATTAAACAGAAAACGCTTGTTGCTGCTGCACTTCTGTACTGCACACTGACCCGTGAATGCAAAATGACCGACCTGAAACAGACCTTTCATCCAGAGTGTAAGTCTGTTTTAATAGACTTAGAAAATCTGACATACTATTTCCTTGTGATGATAATTTATGTTGTAACTACGCAGCACTGATACTCAGAAAATCTTTACTTTTTAGTTATCACTTGCAAACAGTGAACACATAAGTTGTCATCACTTGTCATTTTCTGTGTTTTTCATATCAAAGCATTGCTACAAAGACTCCACTTTTCCATATTCATCTACACACGTGTGTACTCATGTCGACATAAAGGAGAGGGAGGTGCATTTGTGTGTAAGTGTGGGGGATGGGAATGAGGCTTGCATCTTTGTCTGTCAAATAAATTATTTAAATCCCACAACAATTAGAACTGAAATTTGTTATCAGTGCCCTCCATTATAGAGGCCTTATGTGGCCGCATGGCTGCCTCAGCATGCTGCTCTCTTGCCGGGCCCAGCGTGAGCCCGGATAAAGATCACAAGCGCTGAATCTTAAACACACATCCCAGAAGAACAAAAGCTAACAGCACACTCCTGCGACCCCCATGACTCATGAATGCACCCAACATCTTTATCAAGGAAGCGTGTGAATTTATTGACAGTGCACATTTTTTGTGTCAAGAGTTGTGATGTGCTTAATTTGCACTGTAGAGGTTAGTCTGATATGTGATCCGTATATTTTGGAGTTTACCAGTTTTGGTAATTTTTCAAACAATATCTATTCAAGCTCTGTATTCACACCTGTCCATTTCACTGCCTCATTCCTAGATTTTAATTGCTGTTATCCCCTCCAAAACAGTTAGAATATTCTTATTTGCTCCCTTTATCTCCTCTCTTCTCCCCCTCACTTTTTATTGCTGCAGCAAACTGCTCAGCATATCGAAAAGTCTGATCCCATGTCCGCTGACAAAGTCTTCCAATGTCTGTGTCAAATACATCACTGTTTTTGTACCTGTGAATATTTAAAAAGATTAGAGTGTCACTGAGTAAATTTAATCTTAAAATGATCTAAGATAGTCTCCTGATTTATTTAAATAAATACAAAGACTTATGTTCATGTATGTGAATCGGTGCGTATGTCTATGTTAAGGTCACTTACTCCTTAAATAAGAGGTCTAAACTTTTTGCTTAATTCCAAACTCACTGTGAGATAAATACTCATTCATGACAAGCAATTCTCTGATTGTGTATGTGTGTGTGTTATAGTGTTTGTGTTAAAGCTCATACATCTCTGTCTCAGACTGGGCCTGCAGTGTGGATCTCCACTGGGATTCTAGTGCCAAGCTTTGCTGAGAAAGCACACGCAGACCAATTTCTACTTATTTATGCCACTCTTTCTCTCTTACACTCGCAATTTATTTTCTGCCTTTTTCGCATTCAGCTTTTTCCTGCTTCCGTTACCACTTACTGACCTTCGCTTGTCCCTCATTTCTCTCATTTCTCTCATAGACACACACACAAATGACATTATCTCAAAAGCTGGATTTATATAATTATCTTTTTATGTGTTAGCATCCTGGAAATAGCCCTGTGTCTGTATGCTGGTATTGATTTATGAGGCTGATGCTCTGAAGCTCCCTACTAACAATCCTATAACGATGTGAGCATGCTCAAATGACTGAATGACACTTTAATGGATATTGTACATTTTCTGAGTTTAATTCCTGTTTCCTTCTTTGTTCATAGTGATCTCCTGGCGTCGGGGTATGTGGAGAGACATATGTCAGAAAATGGGAGAACTGTCATCACCAGTGTAAGATTTTTACTAAACATCCTCCCTCATATTCACTCACACTTACTATAATTCTCAGTTTCCACCTCTGGATATAAGCTGCCTGATAACATGCACGACTGTGATGATTTGCATTAGTAACAAAGCGCTTTATCATTTGGATTATTTATTCATGAATTACTGATCAATATCTGGAGGGTGAACATTGAATTAGTTTTTAGTCTTAAACTATTATTTGTCAAATTTTGGCATTTATGTAATTAACCTTTGTGTGACGAGAGAATATATTAGTGACATACACAAGTATACACACTTTTGATAAATACATTTGCAAGCCCCGGACAAAGCCTGCAATACTTCAACTG
The DNA here is from genome assembly GCA_013363375.1 of Menidia beryllina. NCBI lineage: Eukaryota > Metazoa > Chordata > Actinopteri > Atheriniformes > Atherinopsidae > Menidia > Menidia beryllina. The sequence continues at coordinate 5,698,286 of JABUIW010000019.1, forward strand.
ACCTCAAACACATTTGTTTATGAGTCTACCAGGAATTTGAGCACACTGCGGATAGTAGAGAGAGAAAGAACATACCTTGTCACATCTATCCACAGATTGCATGCTAGCATCATGTAAATACAACAGCAGAGCTTTTGTTGCTAAGGTTCGGGACAAAGACGTCTAAAGGCGATGCACTGATGCAACATTTCTGTCCCGGAAAACAGCAGAGAAGATTTGCTCCCAGCTGCTACTTGTGCGACTTCAACTTCCTGAAGAGTCGGCAGGTTTTTCCGTCTCCCTGTGCTTTTTGTTGGTTAATCAATGAGTTAGTTTTCACACAGGGAGAAAACACTCCCCATCAGGAATGAATTGTGGATTTCTGGTAATCTACTGTAACACCAGTAATACCAGATTAAGATTTATGTGATAATCCTCTGAAATCTCAACAGATCAGTTACAGGACTTCAGTCCAGGCTCTATTATATCACACAACTTGGGGGATTATGATGGTCAGGATTTTCCTGGCTAAGTAGCGGATTAGTGTTACATTAGATACTTTACAGGGAATGAGCCACATTAAGAAACCACTTATATGGTCACTGATGATTATTGCTGTCATTATTAGCAGTGTGAATTAATTTACATTGCAGATGAATATCCAGGAGTGCACTCATTTGTGTTTTTTATTACAATAAACAAGCACCTCTTCCTGATTATTAATTCCTGTAACAAGGTGGTTAAAATGAGACATGCTCTGTTTGTCACTATGTTCAGTGTAAAGGTCAAAGTGTCGGCCTCTCCAGCATAGCTGCACGGATAGATCTAGGTCAGAGTGTTTTTTTGTATGCATAAGATTTGACAGCTTTAGTACCATCTTTATAATCGAGGTAGGTTTCTATCTACAGTTTTGACTCAACAAAATTAACACTGAGCAAATACAAATTTACTGTTCGGCACAAATCCTGCACACACATTCAGCAAAAATGAACACAATGCCACATTTCCCAGTGTACCACATTGCTGATCCTGCTAAAAGCCTAGGATGGAGCCATTTTTCTTTTTCTTCTGCATCGTTAATATCTTCTTGCAGAATTTTTCTTTATGTTTGTACTTTTTGGTAAATCAACAACATTGAAAATGTTCTTCTCTCCCCTGGTTTGTGGATCTAGCCACAGTGACAGGCTGGAGTATAAAATCATAATTGTTTATAAACCAAAAGGATATAGTGCTTGATGTATGTTCTTTAAAGTATAATCTATACTTTCTATACTTTCAGTTGAAAAAAGTTGTTGTAACTTTTATAATCACATAAAACACAAATCTACAGACTCACTTAATGAAATGTGTCTGTTTGCGACAGATTATCTTCAGTGTTTCTTCACATCGTCAGTCTCATGGTCTATATATAAAAACTTTGAAGCTATGCTTGGCTATAACCCAGTTACCCGATAAAAGGACTGGAGCAGTATCAGCCCCTCCTGATTGGCTGACAAATGCTCCTCATATACTCTACTATACTTTATATTTCTGTTTGTAATATGCAGGTAATAAGAAAGCCCAGGCTGAAAGGCAGTAATTTCACATATACGTCCTCTTGTCATGTCACCTTGATGCTAAATTTGCTTAATCCCTCACAGAGGAGCACAAATACAGGGCTGCAGCTCTTCAGTAAACGCTTAAGATGTTTACACTAATAGGAATATAAGACAAAAGCTTTTATTTAAATTCCACTTTTACTCCCTCGAAAAGTGATCAATATTTTTGCACTTGAACTTACTTGTCATGTCAGGGTGCATGACGTTTAGCCTGGCTAGTTTTTTTTATATTTGGGAGCTGCGATGAGCACTTTTTTGTTTATTTATTTCTCTCATTTTGGTTGGTCATCTGCTTGCCTAACTTTCACTGACATTGAGAGGGCAGAGCGTCCGACTTGTTTAACAAGTGTCCAACCTCAAACTTTTATTGTGCATTGTGTTGTCTAGATCTGATGATTGATTACTCTCTTGTCTGCCGAAGATCACTGACCAATTTAGCAACAAACACACACACATTGAGGATGCATCCACAGCACTGGGTTTGGTGTGTTTCTTTTTAATGAGAAGTGGAGCAGAAGGTACAGTACGACAGGAAAAGGAGAGATGCTGGGATAGTGAAGCACAGCACCACTTATAAATAGCCCACCATGTCTCTGTTCCTCCGGCCAACTTCTCTCTCTTTAGCTTTAGCTCTCCTCATCTTTAGCTTTAGGTTTGCCAAGCACACTTTAGCGTGTTTTTGTTGCACACCTTTTATTTTATCTTTCTCTCTATCAGCTTTGACAAATACATCTGCCTTTCTTTCCTTCCTTTGCAATAATGCACCGCTGCTCAATTTAAACTTCAGTATATTTATGGGAGCTTAGACCATCTTCGAAGTCATTGGGAATTTCTTTTCATTTCAGGACTTGCTTGTGACTCCTCTCAAGTTGTTGTACTATGTGTGCGAAAAGACCATTAGCAGAGACGTCACAATGCTGAAAGGCTGTGCCGGCAGTGTCTTATCTGTGCCACGGCAGGAGGGTTGACAGAGGGAATACACTTACACACATAGCTGCATTCAACTTTCTGTTCAGTTTACAAGTCTTCCTTACAGACTGTGGACGCTCACTGAACTTTACTGTAATGACTGGCAGAGACCCAAAGCTGCCCCAGTGTCTTACAACTGTTCAGAATGAGATAGTTAGAGCAAATAAATCCCCATTAAGTTTATTAAAAAAGCAGACTACCTGATTGTGGCTGCTTGCTTTCTTTAATGCTTAACTAATAGTCTCTGCTCTAGTGCCTCGTTTCACAAGCAGACATATGAATAGAATTGAACGAGACTTTTATACCTTAGTACTGACCTGTGAGTAAACAGACGTTACAATGTTATTGTTGTCATTTGTATTGTAGGGAACACCTTTAGCTCAGACTGTTAAATGCGTTCCTGAAGAAAAGCCTTGCTGTTTCACTATATGATGCTTTGGCTGCAAAAAACTTTCCATTTTTCTAAGACGGGGCTGTTCTGGACATAAAAAGGTACTGGGAAGTGTCTAGGTGTGAAACTGCAGCTTACTTCCAGGAACTCCTGATCTCAAAACACACCAACATCTCAGGGGTGAATAAAGATGTTCCCAGAAGGTTGTTGTGGCAGAACAATGATGCTCTCAGGTCAGGGAATGCCATATGTTTTACAGTTTAACAACAACACCGAACCCAGATATGCTTTCTCACACAACCCCATATCAGACAAGGTTTAGGCTCACTGAGAAAGATGGATGTAAAAGTGTACGTTGATATATGCCGTTGTCCATAATATCAGACTGTAAAGCAGAAATTGATCTTCTGATAAAAGCTATGTTTCCTCAGGGAGACCTTCTTCCTGCCTAATGGCTGTTAGGCAGCAAGAAATGGAGCAGGAAGAGATGGCCAGCAGAGCACTTAGACACTTAGACATCATACACGTCTGTAGACGATAAATATGTTTATGCTGGTGAAGAAAGGAAGAGGTACACACCGTGCATAGAAATGTAGATAGATGGAGATAGAGGGGGAAGACCAAGAAAATGAGAAGCAGATTGAGATGGAAAAAAATTTGACGTGAGCGATGATGCCGGTTCCCACTGCAGCACGCAGATGGCGTGATGTGAAAGCCTGAAGTGAAAAGTACCAAACAAACAGCACAGTCTCATATCTGCATCAGATCATGCTAGCACTTACGTGTATTAGCAAATAAAGCCTGTGTGATTGATCACTGCTGACTCATTTACTGAAGAAATATGGTGATGAAGGTGGAATGTTTCACTGTGATTTAAGTTGGCCCGTGTGCATGAAAGTGACTTGAGCATGTTTGTGTCACACACAGGGAGGGGAGCACTGCTACTACCAGGGAAATGTCAGAGACATCCCTCACTCCTTTGTGGCTCTCTCAACTTGTCATGGATTGCAGTAAGTACAAACCTTATGGGTGGGACTTTTTTGAATGTGCTGTTTCTGCTATGGCTGCTTCGGGGTGCTCAGGTCCAGGTCTTAGTGCCATTTATTCATTAAGTCAATGCAATTAGTTTTAGCCAGACCTCCCTGCCTGTCTGCATTCTGTGTTACACAGGTTATCATTCACACAGACATCCTCTTGTCCTCCTCTTCTTCCTCTCTCCTCTTCATTTCCCTGCTTTGTTCTTTTCCTCACGTTGATATTTTTAGCATTTCTACTTGAGAGAAGCGCTCTGTCAGAGTTAGGTCAAAAACAAGGTCTTTAGGGAGGGATGCATGAGCAGTCCTAGTCTCATATTGTGTACACATACAATGCATTTGTTATATAGAATAGTGATAGATCCTTTAAGAAGACCAGTGCTAGCTTGAAAAAGTATCTTGTTGAGGTTTGAGGTGGATGTTTTTATTATCATTGTTTTATAGTAAAGAAACATCTTTGCATCTTCTCGAGTTCTTTTATTCAGTGTAATTATCACTTTTCCCTTGTCTCTGAGGACAATATGATTCCCACTTGATCTATCACTCTGTGTCAAAGCTCGTTTCTGTTCGTTACATCTTGCGTCACCACAGTGCCAGGCTAAATAAACCCAATAATCAGCACAGGCTTGTCGTTTCAGCTAATCGCTGCTCGTCGGTGAAGTTGCATTCATTTCTGCTGAATGAGCTCAACTGAGCTCAGGCCTTTAGTCATGTGTGCATATTTTATGCCATTGTGGCCCAGTGTGGAGGAAACTGTCAGCACAGCAAATTATGTAATTGTGCATGCAAAATAATGAAAAAGCGGAAGGCATTAATCAAATGTAAACAAGTTAAACACGCAGGATGAGCTAACGTTTTAACATAGTGGGTCATAACATTATGCAGCCATTGGAAAGCATGATTTGCTGATTTGCTCTTAAGGTTTATACAAAATCTGATCATGTAACTGAGGCAGAAAGAGACAGACAGCGTGAGGGAGTAAGGAGTCATGGAGTGCAAAGTAGTGTCACGAGGTTACACATTAGAGGGAGAGTGTTTCCCTTATGCTGAGTAAGATTTCTATCATAATATACATCCTGTTCTCTACTTGCTAGTTGCCTCTCTGTCTCTCTCTCTCTTACACAAAGACAAACACACACACACACAAACACACACACACACACACATACACACACAACCACACAGAAACTTTACCCCGCAATCCAATAGGCTATTAGCTCTACGTGGAGGTATAGTACATCCATATTATGAGTGCCGGTCCATAATTGATTCAGGCCTATGTTTAAAATATTTTAACATTTGTGACTGTAATGCTCTTTAAAATGTAATGTGATCGCAGTTTATTTCCATCATTTTTGTCTTTGCATCTCATTGAGATGAAAAAAAATAAATAAATCCTGTTCGTATTGAATCGATTTTTAAATATAACAATCATTAATTGTTACAAAAGTGTTGTGAGTAAAGACTGGATGATTTGAAACAGAGGTGCATAACACAACAAAACGGTGTCTTCCTTCAGATTTATTTGTCTTTCATGCTAACAAAGCGTGATGATGATAAGCTATGTATCCAGAGACAATCAAATCTGTTAAAAAAAAAAGAATTTCTTTTGCATAACAAAGGTGATTTAATAATTACCACATGGCACATCCAGCTTCCATGTGACAAAACAAACGGCAGTGCTTGTGAATAATCTGCTCTAAGTGCTTTGCTGGATTGTGACCGCGTGTTGAAGGTGACAGCTGAGCTAAAGGCTTGGAAGGGTGAAAAAATGCAGAGTGTGAGAGTCAGAGGAGAAAGATAAATGATGTGTTCCTGCAGTGTGTACCCTCCTGACTTCACAGTTTGACCTGACCAATCCGCTAAAAGCCTCAGATCAAGTTAATTAACGTATCAGGTCCAGTTATGCACACGGGCAACTGGACGGGACAAGAGGACCTTCAGTCATCATCACAAAGACAGAACGGACACATGTTGCAGATGTATCATGAATTTGTATTCATACTCTTTTCGAAATATAATTGGATATGAATACCAAAACAAGCTGTGAAGAATGTAAAAAAAAACTGTCAAAAGCTGTGGGAGAGTTGTGGGAGAGAGTTTTAATCTGCAAAACGATCCAATAACACATTTGGCCCCTGAGCAAGCACCATAATCCGTCTAATCCATAACACTGATGTGTAAAGAGTCTGAATATTGATTAATAAATCATCTGAATCCAATGCTGATATGTTCCCTGTCTCTTCTCTCCTCTCTTTGCATTTCAGTGGGATGTTTTTCGATGGCAATCAAACCTACATGATTGAACCTGGAAGACAAGTCGACAACAGCGTAAGTTCTCCGCAGATCTCCTTGTGTTTCTTTAAGGAGCTGCTCATGGTTCATGACAGTGGGGATTATCAGTTTATCCTCCCTCAGTCTTCTCAAGTGCAGCTGATGCCAGGGTCTGAGTCAAACAGACAATTCACAGAGGTGCTGTTTTATCTGGTCCCCCTCTCAGTTGCTCTTTATTTGTGTCACCAACACCTCTAATATTTTTCCTTAAGAAATTTCAGCTATTTTTTCATTACCATTAAATTCTCAGTCTTCACTGATCCTTTACTGATCCATCCACTGCCTAAAACTGTGCCACTTTAGAATAAAATGTTTTCAACATCATCCCAACTGCTGAAGGAGTTTGGTTGTCCGAACAGACACATATCAGAAAAGTAATCATAGAAGGTTACAGCAAGGTGGTTTATGTATTCATTGCATGGCAGTAAAACTATCTGCTCGATTTATTGGAACTTGATTGAGCTGTCTGAGTTTTGTGGAGCAGGTACTACACGACAATCCCGGGATGAACCAAGCTGGGTCAGTAAATATCACTCACCAGTCGTTGCACGTTCTGGACAGACACAGCAAGGTTGCAAAGCTTATAGCCACTCATTAGGACGAAGGGAGAGACCTGAGCTAACCCACGTTTAACAGCTGAGTAATGACCAAGCTGCTATGGGCTCTGTGATTATCTGTGAGAAAAAGTGTGTTTCTTCTTTTGATGAGTAAGAAGTAAAAGCAGGCCCGTGAGGCCCTGTGTGGGTGTGTGCTAGTGCTCTCATGGGTGTTGGAAGTTAGAACACAGAAGCGGATAATGGGGCCAAGGTCATAATTTTAAAAAAAGTTAAAACACCAAATCTCCCAGAAAACAAATGCAGTCACACTGTTTGTCTCTCTCCCTGCAGAAAAACTATGAGACCAGAGCAACTAATTCATTTGTAATGACAGCAGCTCTTTCACAGTTGGACATAATGAAAAGGAGGAGAGGAAAAGTGCAGTTACTGTAGGTTCTCTGCATGTGAAAAATTAAGCATACAAAACAAGGAGTTTGAGATTGAGTCTCCTAGATCCCTTCATGATTATTGGTTCCTCCTTTCTGGACTTATCCGAGTAATTCAGAAGACTGAGTCTTGCTACAGCAATCATCTTAAGAGATTGAGTGCTCTGGTTACCTTTTTTTTGGTCACTGTGACATCAAATGTGTACATTTATTTGTAAATGCTCGACCTCAACAGGGAGCAAAGATCTGTATGTACACGTTTCGATCGTATAGCTCCCTTTTTTTAAGTGTCGGTTTTGACTTGCTAGTTTGCGAAAGCTGTCTGTTAACGGCGGGTGGCAGCGCTGCCCTCGACCAGACTCAGAAACTGTTAGTTTGTCAGCATGTCTGTGCCGGCGGTACTCCATTCCCTCTCCACAAATTATTTCCTGTGTGTCTCTTTTTTAATTGCACTCTCATTTTGTGTGCCTCTTTTTATCTTGTGACACTCCATTTGGTCTGTAAATCGACCTCTTAGATATCTTTTTGTTGCTCTATATGTCCACTCCTCCACATTTCGAGGGTCTGATTAAAAAACTTGTTTTGCAACAGTAACATTATTTCATTCCAAAGAAACAGACAAATATCACAAGTTATTGCTTAGAAACATCTGTGAATGTTGAGTTTTGGGTCTTTTCTCACAGATAAAAGATAAAACAGAGAATTGAACATAACCTGCTAGGACGGAGGCTGTTATTGGAGTCAGCGTGGCTCCTGTTGTCCATATGGTATATCCATCTGCCCTCTCTCCACCAAGACAGAAAAAGTTGTGCAGGACAGCAGCCAGAAGTCTCCTGAGCAAGCTTATCTTTTCATGACATGAAAGTGAACTGGTTTTCTTTGTGCTCTAGTCTAATGTTGATAAGGATGGACCATACACAGCTATACTGAATTACTGGCCAGCCTGGACTGATGAAGTCCCTGTGATGGGAATGTGATGTCTCAAGGTGCTAAAAGGCTGCTAAAAATTGCACTTCCTGAGTATATGTGGGATTGTGTTGAGACAGGCAACTTGTGTGTGTGGGGGGGGGGGGGCTGCAATGTTGACTTGCATATGCAGAAAACACCATATGTTTATCCCTCCTAGTTTAATTCTTTAATTAATTTTTGACACCCCTCCGGCCCCACCTGGACCTCAAAGCTGCTGTATACACATCCAAACTGCTTTCTCTGGACTTTTGGTGTGAGGAGTAGCACAAATCAAAGTTATGTGTATACACTTCAGTACAGCGTTTTTTCTTAAAACAAGAAAAAGAAAAAGAAGAAATTGTGTACGACTGTGATCGATTGTCTCAAATGCAATGTAAGATTCACGAAACGTGTTTTCATTTGTGTGGAGTTTTTTATACTATCTTAGAACAAACAAATATATATATAAAGAGCAGCAGCAGGTCAAACTGGCTCTGGAGAGAAACTCAAACATGGAGTTTTATTTTAACTGTGTGAGGAAGCTCGAGTGTAGACATGAGCAGCATTTCCTTTTATATGTTAGCTTATTGCATCACAAATTTCAAATCAAATAAAAGAAAGTAATTCGTGACATTCATCATAACAGCTTCAATCTTCATTTCTATATGATGGTGTGACCTTTAGGAGCAAGATGACGGGAGGCTTTTTGGATCATTGAAGATGTGGGGGTGGGACATTGAAGGATGAAGAGAGGGGGTGGTGGCAGGTTTTAGGGTGGGGGTGCTCGCGGAAGGTGCCAAATGGTAGCTATTTTACACAAGCACAAGCTGGAAATAGCACTGAATCTGACAGGATGAAAATCACAGGGGTCTCCATGTGGCCTCGAGCCAAATTCATGTGACTAAACCTGGACCAGTTCGCTCACACATGAAAAGAGACCCCCCGCCCCCCTCCCCGCGCTTTATATTCATGAGCCAGTCATCCATGTCTGAAGGACTGGTTCCCTTGACAACCAGGAAGACCCCACCCCTGTCTCATAGCGCAGCATATGAAAGCCATCTGTGCAGACCCCTAATCTCCACTACTTACACACGCCCTGACGAGTCTATAGGCTGTGTAGATTTTGAACCAAGATTATTAGCTAGAAGTGATGATCTGGGGAACAAAAGCATTAATCCGTTACTGCTCTGATAGAGTTGAGCGGTACTGTGTCTGTACAGCATACATCACAAAAGCAGAAACATCATATGCTTCTTAAAAATGTGAACAAACTGTCCATTTTTGGCTAAACATGCTAAGCTTCAATTTGAGTACAATTTCCATTAATAGATTTTAATGTTTGTAAAACAATTGGTAGTGTGCTCACTCCTATTGCTGAATGTAGGGGGGTTAAGAGTTATTCACTATTTATGACAGCACGTAAAGTTAAAGTCAAATGTTTTTATAGTAATGTATGTTTTATTAAAATAAAAATATGATGTAAAAAAAAAACATTTTAACTGCAGAAAAACAAAATGTTATACAATAAGAGTTAATGATCAGTGTTCAACATGAAAAACACACGTATGGCAACAAACTCAATTTTCAAGTCAACAAAAGTCCCCCTTAATTAGTGGCATTAGAGCTGATACATACAGTTTTAATTTAGATGCTGCATCAAAGCTAAAAAGATTCTTAACGCCACACTTTGACATAACAGGCAGCACGTGAATTAATATTCAAAACTAGCAGGATGCATTAACAAAGGCAGAGTAAACTGGCACATTATTCACATTACAGTACATTAAAAACTAAAACAGCTGCTCTTCACAGGGCTTTTTGACAATGGGACTGATTCAACTTACAGCAACAAAGACAAAAAACTGGCAATTCCCCTACATCTTCATTCAGAGCAACAGAATTTAATGTCTAGGCAGGTTAGTGTTCATTTTCAGAAGTAATCTCCATAGCTTCCGGGTGGTCGCTGTGAATGAAGGCAACGGAATGTAACAATGAATGTAAAAGAACGATAAAACTTTAACGACCCAAGTCCTAGTAACTAGTGTTAGCCTATGAGTCGGTTCATCCCTTCTTGCTAGTGGTGAGCTACTTTTAGTGGTCCTATTTGCAGGAATTTAAGTAAAAGTGATACGAGGTTGTTTTTTTTTCCTTTTGCTTTTTCTGGTAATAAAGGGAGTTTTTTTCCCTTTTCCCTGTACTTAACCAGACACAGAGCTTTAGTAGTCTTCATTTTGAAAATCATATCATCCTTCACATGGTTATATGTGGTTTTGACTTGAAAACCCAAATTTATGTTGTAAGTTTTGACCCGTTCTGCGCCATTAGATTTCCTGTCGGTACTTAATGGAGGCGGCCTCAACGCGTTGAGGTCATCCGCCTCTTACTATTGCTGGGTCAGTACAGGGATGTCGATCTCTATGGCTGACATGCGTGAGCGGGTGGAATAGCGGTGGCCGGCGTAGCTGGACGCATAACCCTGAGAGGGAGCATAACTTTGCGAAGGCGCATAACTCTGAGAGGGGGCATAGCTGTAGGCCTGAGTGCCCCCTACCTCTGATCCATACCCATCTGGAGGAGAAAGCTGAGACACGTACACCTGAGGTGGAGCCGGAGCCACCACACTTTGAGCGTAGCCCTGTGCCGGCACAAAAGGCTGGGTGTCGATCACCGTGGGAGCGTACGTCTGAGGAGGGAACGGCTGGGTCCCGTAAACTGGGGAGGGGGGGTATCCGTTGGCGGTGAGAGGCTGAGCTGACAGGGAGGGAGACATAGAGGGAAGGGGCAACCAGAAGGGCGAAGGTAACTTCTTACACATACAGTACCACATAAACATGAGCAGCGCGGCCAGCATTAGTCCTCCAGAGCAGCCTATGGACACATACACAGCGAAACCGTCAGAGAAAATATTGTCATATCTGATGTTCATCTCTTTGGTGCGGAAAAGAAACCACACCGAGGGCGCCATGGCTACGGCCCCCCCCCAATAAGAGGAACATCCCGGCCACCAGGTGACAGCCCGCACTGTTCACTAGGAATCTGGTGGTTTTAATGTCTGGCTCAGGCTTGTCTGAGCAGCAGCAGGTTTTACACATCCCGGCCATGCACAGCAGCAAGGCCAAAGAGCCGAGCATGAAGCCTGCAGGGAGGCAGAACTGCAGGAGCCGCAGATCCAACTGGTCCACTTTGGAGTACCACTGAAACACAAAGAGAAAGAGTCGATTGCTTTTCCAACACGTGAAGGCAGCAACGCCTTAGAGAGGAAATCCCATCAAACACTACCTCTGAATCGTAGTAGTAACATCCTGAATAGCCATCTTGCTTCACACATTTAGCCCACAGCCCATCATACACGCTGATATTCTTGGCATTGCGATTGAAGGTGACGAGTCTCGTTACACGCCACTGCGGAACCAAGGCTGCCACAGCGATCCCACCCAAAGACACAAAGGCAATAATGAAGGCAAAGGCATTGGTGGCGTGGATGTCCCGGCACGACATGGCTGGTTGGTTATGTCAGGAACTGAGGCTGCTCTGAGATTTCCTGTGTTTGGATAAACAAAGGAAGTAAGACAAATCAGTGGCTGCTCAGTCCGGGCTGAAGCAACGCAAGAGAACTTCAGAAAAGGGACACAGTTACAGAAGTTTATCTGCCTGGCCCCATTACTACTCAAGTACGCTAAGTGTGCCACAGGCTGACCTAGCAACGGGCAACCCCCCCACATTTCTATTCACCACAGTGTAGATGACCCAATATCTGCTGTCCCTGAGAGACAATGCTCTCATTTCATGAGCAAACAAAGTCAGAAAAGACTTGGTGGCTGAGGCTGCAGAGCAGGAGTTTACACAGAGCAGAGCATTACACACTGCACAGCTGAACAAAAAGAACTGGATTTTAGAGGGCTGAACTTACTATGTGAAAGCACCTAGAAGTGACTGCATTCCAGCCTGAAAGCAGCTGTCTTAATCTAAACTAAATTTATCAAATAAATCAGTTTGGACTCTGTTTGCTTAAAACCAGACAATCACTGTTTTATTTCACTATTATTAATCATGCTAACAGCTCGTAAAAATTCTTCTTTGCTGGCTTGTACACAACAAAAAACAAACAACTTTAAACAAGTTTCAAGCTTAGTGAAAAACTAATATGATGAAAAACTAAAGGTTAGTGAGGAAGATGCTCCGGTGAGAAAAGTTATTAGTTCTTCTTCTCAAGTTTTAGTTTTATTCTGATATTTACAAGTCATATAACAATGACAACATTTCCCTCAGACAACAGCTATCACAGTATTTAAGTACTTCAGTATTATTGTAACAATAATTGTCTACTTGTTTGAGGAGTGACTGATGCTTTTGATGGCAGCTTCCCATTGCACATTTTTATTTACTTTGACTTCCGGACACCAAAGAGAAACACTAGTAACCCTAAAAACAAACATATATCAGATTTTGTCCAGTTACACACTACTGCATCACCAGACAGGGACCTAATATGGACTGGACAGTTTTAATGAAGTACAACCTATAACTGTGTCATAACAGGTGTTATGGTTTTGTTCCGTCCATCACACCGGGTGTGTCAAGCAGCCAAGCTAACTGTCGCTAGTTTTACTAGCTGCTAGTTTCGTGCTATGACTTTAGAATTCAAGTTTCTCAGCCCACTGCCTGAGAGGACAATACCTGTAACAAGTATCGTATATGTGTATTCTTATGCACTGCCATTCGCTTAAACCGATGGCTTGAAAACACACAAATGAGCAAATAGGTGACGGGAGACAACAACATTTCATGCTAATTAGTTAGCCTGCTAACCGAGGGCTAAAAAGTTAGCATTGCACTACCTGTTGAATCTAGATTGTTCAACGTGGGCTAAAAATGTATTGATTGTCTTTGATATTGAATAAAATGCCTTACGTGTGCCAATCTCCACCGATGTTTATGTCGAAGGCATTTCTACGGGGGCTCTCCACGCAGTTCCCCTTAGATACTTGACCACAAACCTCTTTTACAGTAGATCTGACCGTAAACAGGCCGAGACTGAGCAGTTCGCCCTCGGCGCTGACTCACAGGCGGTTAACTATTTCACGTCCGAACTTATTTCTCATCACCAACAATTACACACCATATAAAAAAATATCGCAAGATTTTTTTCAAAAAATGGATATAAAGTCATATGTTTAGTAAGAGGGATTATGAATTATGTCAATCTTAAATTCTGAAACATTTGGTTGGAAACATTTTATCACATTTCTGACTTCCAGGTACAGGACTGTGAAGTGTTTGGTGAGACTTAAGTCTTAAGTGAGACTTCTCAGACTTGTCAAATTTGAGCTTGATTGATGTAAATCCAGCTTTGAAATGTGTGTTTGCGTTTTGAATAATTTCTTTTTTTATTTCTTATCAAATTTACCAGGGGGATGTTCGTGTTCACATGGTATACAAATCTGCTGGACTAGAGGGACTAAATGATCTGTTCAGTGGTAAGTGGTAACAAAGAAGTTTTTGCAAAATGCATGTTTACAAAAGCAAAAAGAATATTTCAGACAGTCTGTCTGCCTGTTCCAGTTTATATATGTTTTTTCTCACCCCAGGTGATCTACCAGAGCCACCTTTTCCCAGCCCCCCATTTCCTGGGTCAAAAGTTGTTCACTGGCGAAAAAAGAGACAGGTATTTGTTAGGAATGAGTGTATTACCTGGAATTATTGTATGAATGCTGTGGGACTCATAATTATACTGAGTCATCTAGTTAAAACGTGACTACACAGTTTCCCTTTGGATAGGTTTTGAGAAAATGTACAAAACCGTGGAATGTTTTCTAGCTCTCCTCCCACACAGAAGTTCTCCGGGCTTCTATTCACCGTATTATCATGAAATATTAATCTCATGAGTTGAGGCTCCCTTCAGCCTTGAGAGACTTTGTCTGATGCATGCCGCTGTTTTTGTCTGCCCAGTGAGCCGCTCTTTCTTTTCTCTTTGATTTGGTAAATAGACAAATGTGCTTCAGCTTTGCAGAGTTTGGACTTATTTAGATGCCGTTTGTTGTATCTTCTCTGTGTTGCAGGAGGCATATTTATGTGGATTTTGCTGTTTATAAGTGTATCCAATTGTTAAATACCATAAAACTGTTGCCTCCCTTCAGGCTTCACGTGTGTCACGAAGTGTGGAAGAGGAGACCAAGTACATTGAGCTGATGGTGATCAACGACCATTTAATGGTAGGATCATTATTGTTGATGTGGTGCTTAAAGTTTACCTATTCTATTCTATACAAGAATACAATATTTCTCAGTCTTTAATCATTTGTTGCAGATATGTTCTAACACCATTTGTGTCTCCATGCAAATCTTCGTGTGTACTTTACAAAAAAGAATAATTGCAGCCTCATCTTTTGAATTACACAGTTTTGTATGTGAATGATAAACAATGTAAACTTGCGCATTTCTTTTTCTTATCGTACCTTAAACAAACCCGTGTTTTCATCCAAACGTGCTTGACTGAGACTCATTGGGATATGTTTGCTTTCTGTTAACACAGTTGTATACAAATGAGTAAACACAGACACAAGCTACACCCAATATGAAATATTTCCGAATCATTAATCATTTCTTTATGTGTTTCCTCTCTCTTTTTTCCAGTACAAGAAGCATCGACTTTCCGTTGGGCACACAAATAACAATGCTAAGACAGTGGTCAATATGGCTGACATGGTAAGAATTATATCGATCTCTTCTTGGAAAGCTTGCCACAAACACTCCCAAGGCAGCTGAGCACACACTGCACCAATTTTTCATTTAAGCAATCCCACTCTCTCTATTCGAATCCCACCCTGGCTCATAATGTGCTGTGAGCAGCCATTAACCAGCCAGGTACTGTGTGAATTTTCTGATCTCAGTACAGGATTCAGCAGTGGTCAAACAGCCTAGAAACAGATCAGATCTAGTTGGAATATGTGTAGCCACGTGTGTTTGCTGTGTTACTGAAATCTGACCACCTGCAGGGTCAGGTCTGTAAGATGATAGGCTAGGAAAGCTTGACAAAGGTCATTTCTTTTTGTTGTGCCCTTGCAGACAATCATATGAGGCTCGGTATGTTTGGGAGGGACACAGTGATTTATAGTGTGACATTAATTGTTTTGAAGTTACATTATAAATAATCTTCCAGATGTTTAGGAAATGTAAAACTTTTCAATGCTCTTTGAAGCTTAGAATCACCAATTTTAAACTATTTTTTGGGTCAAACAAGCATACAAAGCAGCCAGGGCCAGGAAATACCACATACTGCTAATCAAATGTTTACAAAGCAGATTAAGATGGAGAGCAGCCGGAGACGTTTCTGCAGCTCAGATTGCTCCCTCATTTGATGTGAGGCAGATTTTAAGTTTTCCTCAAGGATGCACCTACTTGACACTGTGAACTGTTATGAAACCGCTCATATCAGACTTATGACACTCTGTTTGAAAGTAGACTCTGGCCTCTTCTTTGGGGTTTGTTCTCATAAGATAGAAAGGCTCTGGGGCACAAACATTATTATTTGTCTTGCCAGCTCTGTCCTTCAGACAGATACCTTTGTTGACTGTCTGATCTCATGAGATGCGCTGCTGTCTGGTGGCAGGATCACTCACGCTGTTTGACTACTGTCACAGTGGGCATCTGGAGATGTTAATGAGTATGAATCCCACCTGTCAGCTTTGATTCTGCTTAAGCCTCATAACTCTGGATTTTCTGTGGCGCTTTCAGTCACAATGACTTTGAAGTTAAAGTTTTATGACTTTCAGAAGTTAATGTTGAGCTCTCATCTGTCAGATTTTCAGGGAACAGCTCAATACCCGGATTGTGCTTGTTGCCATGGAGACCTGGTCAGCTGACAACAAGTTTAACATCGACGACGACCCCATGGTGACGCTCAAGGAATTTATGAAGTACAGAAAGGACTTCATCAAGGAGAAATGCGATTCTGTCCACCTCTTCTCGTAAGTGTTTGGGGTTAAAAGAGCAGCTCAGTTGGTTTCCTCTTCATTTAGCACATTTTGTTTTTGTTTTTTCACAGAGGGAATCGCTTTCACAGCAGCTGGGGTGGTGCCTCTTATATGGGCGGCGTTTGCTCTCTCACCAAAGGAGGAGGGGTCAATGAGGTGAGGCTTGGTATCAGCACAGATAGAAATGATGCAAGAAAGCCACCCAAAAAAAGGAGATTGACAGTATATGGGAATTTTATGAAGGCAATCGAGCAGCAGGAATATACCATACACCCCAGGAAGAACAAATCTCTATTTCTAAGTGGGTGCCAAAACATAATTCAATACAGACTACAAACAACATGGAGTTCACTGTTTTTATCACATATTACTTCTCTGGTCACTGTTGGTATCTTCTATTATTGCAATATTCAATCTCTGGACAAAGTTAATAATCTGCTAGTCAGCTTTTACAAACATTTCCTTTTCGTCTGTCTTTGTCAGTATGGTAAAACAAATGAGATGGCCATCACCCTTGCTCAATCTCTTGGACAGAACATTGGTATTTTCTCTGACAAGAGGAGGATCCTCAATGGTACGCAATCAAAACTTTAAGTACTTTGTATACTTTAAAGGAA
The DNA here is from genome assembly GCA_013363375.1 of Menidia beryllina. NCBI lineage: Eukaryota > Metazoa > Chordata > Actinopteri > Atheriniformes > Atherinopsidae > Menidia > Menidia beryllina. The sequence continues at coordinate 5,715,110 of JABUIW010000019.1, forward strand.
TCTTATAGCCTCATTTCAATGCATAAACACATAATTATTTTTTCCAGGAGAATGCAAGTGTGATGATCGATGGGCAGGCTGTATCATGGATGACGTTGGGTAAGTTGAATTAAGGCAGTTTTTTCTTTCTCACCTCACATCAACAGTATTTTAATCTTTCACAAACAGGTGAATCAGTTTCTCTCAGTTATCACATTTATCAACTGATCAACTTGGTGATCCTCCAGCTTTTTCTCTAAGTTATTTCCTTTTGAATTTTATTAATAAAAAGCAACTATAGATCTTTTTATTACCTAATATTATAATAATTATATTGTATTATTATTGTATAGTCAAAGTTTACCACTAGGTGTCAGCATAGGTACATTGAATGTACCCGCCTGTTCACATAAATCCAGCTCTCTGAGCAATAAGCTCCTTTTTATAACTTAATCACAAGCTAGATGATAAATCAGCCTGTGTATTTGTTGTGTTTTCATGCAGGTATCATGACAGATTACGTTTTAAAATGTGTTTCTGTGGTGTAAAAGCTTGCTTGGCATTGTGAGCATAAGGGTGTGAGTGTCTGTGAATACAGTAGGTGTTTGTGTGTTATGAGTTTGTGAGTGTATGCACATGTTCTTAAATACCTCTTGCGTTCCCCCTCTATCCCGAATGGGACAGCAGGTGAGCAGAAGCTTGCTACAGCGTTGCTTGTGCTGGTTTTAAAGCAACTGGCTGCCTCGGAGGGGGTTGTCAGTCATCACAACCTTTCCCATTTCATCAAACAACACCACATCCACTGTGGCCTCAGCTTTTCTTTCTGATAAGATGATATGAACAAATACAGTTTGACGGACTGTTTAGTAATACCCTGGCTGTATTTTTCATAATCTCTTTGGACAGTTTCACATTTATATATTGTGTATTCTTCAACATTTGGTTGATGTCACTGGCTGATGAAGAAAGAAAACGTTCTTTTTAGTTTTTGAAGTGTTAAAAGGCTTCTTTTCTGCTCTCCCCTTCGAGAGTTTTGACTTCTCATCAGTAACTTTTATGTAACCGATTGATACAGTCTGCAATGTCATTCCCATCCTGTGTCAACACTACACTCCCCTGACATTCCCCACTCAGATCCTGTTCAACTGGACCACAACATGCCTGTCCAAATATGATGCGGTCACATGACAGAGGACAGGTTATTCTTTCAGTCTGTCACCTGTAAATGGACCAAGCCACATTTTTTTCATTGGTCAAAATCAAGTCAATGGTATTTCAGACATTTGTATTCAATGAGCAATCTCAGCCACGTCCAGTGATGAAAGTTTATCTCATCCCTCAGCACCTGCATGCCTGATTTACTTAACCACATCTTAACCACTAACTGTTTCCACATCTCTCACATTGGTTTCACAGGAGAAAGTTGCCGTGTGCTTTTTTCATAAGTATTTTGTCAAAAAGTATTTGTCTTTGTACAAATATGCTGCATGTGCTCCACCACACAGCGCACATGTGGCAACTCTTACAGCACTCTTACATTTATTTTGGAGCTGCAAATCCTAACTTCAACTTGTGTAAAAACTAGAACAAAAAAAAGTTTTAAAAAAAGTCAAAGTTTGAGTTAGGATTTACTAACACTTTTATTTGAAATGCCCATGAACAAATCTAATCAAAATAAGTATTTCAAAGGGTATAATGTTGCAAAATAAAGATTTCTGTTCCAAAGTATCTCAAAAATCTACTTTATTGTAAACACACAGACATACAAAAAAACGCTTTTTGGTGATGGCTGAATGTGGCTCAGTGTGATTCGAAATGTTAAAGAGAAGGCAACTGGACTTGCTGTACCTTGTGACCCATCTGACCACTATGTTGGTTGTTTGGGATTATGACTCTGGCTTGTGTATGCGCACAACCATCATGTGTTCTGTTGTCATCACCGAGGTGGTATTGGTCGTGAAGGAGTTGTAGACATCTCAAAGCTACAAAACATGTGGTTTTGTAGACACTCTGTATTCTCTGTCCGGAATGTGACATTATGCCCTCAGTTGGCCACTGACTTTTAACCAGAGGAGCTTGTTTCGCATTCTTTTTCTTCCCTAACACATGTCTGTGCACACCACTAAATTGCATGCACAATTATTTAGTTGGTTTTTGAGTGTTATAGCCTCCATTTCTCGCCAACATTCACCAGTTCATGTCTGAGAATTTAGAGGACTTTTAGCACTCTTAGATACTTTTAGGTGAGCGATTGCTGCCTTCAACTGCCTTCTTCTCAAGTTGTCAACATAGCCATGACCTGATCTATACAAGAACACAAGTTCTAGTCCTGCTGTGTCTCCCAATATCCACCAGGAGGCCGTAAACTGACTGTAAATACATTTGCATTCTTGAGTAGCTTTGTTACACAAGCATTGTATTTGATCAAAAAATATTCTTAAATAACAATGTGATACTTATTCTGAGTCTATGTTATTGTGTGCTCCAAAAAGGAGAGTATATTTCATACTTATTAAATGTATGTGGCAACAACTACTTATTTTCAATGGAGTCACTCCAGCATGTTTCATCTTTGTTTCCCTCCGTTACTTTTTTTAAAAATGATGAAAAGTGCTAGAATTTGATGAGATTCAGTGTTGCAGTAGATTCAGAAACCAAAGATGAAAATGCCTCATAAATGCTGATTCATTTAGAAGATGTTTCATACCGCACGTCATCTGTCAAAGCATCTCTTCTGACACCTTGTGTTAATGATCATCATCATAGTAGGTGGGTCCATGTGGTTTAATCATATGTGAATCAACTTCTCAAAGCCTTTGACTCCCCTTTCTTTGTTATTGCATTGTTGTGTCTTTAAGTCCTGATGGACAACAGCACCAAAGCCAGTCTAGTAAAAGGTGTTCCTCCACAATGATCAGGATAAAACTTGACAATGCTGCGGGAGATAATTATACCTGTCTTTGTTCAGTTGGGTCTCATTCAAAGAATCAGACAGGTTGCTTAACTTTTAACTGTAACATTTTGCTCAGTGTCAAATTATTTTTTCAACTTAATTTTACTTTTACTTTTCAACTGGTGACAATTGGCCTTGAGGTGACTGTATCATTTGGTTAAACTATAACCTCAGATTTATTATTTAGTTGTGACCTGGGAGTGGGCTAGACTATGATTAGGAGATGGCACAGTATCAAATGATAATGCAATAACAGTGAATCATTAACAGGATTCAGTTGTAATAAATGCATCAGAGTAGATTTTACATCCTACATGCATCATCATGTGATTATCACAATGTTAGCTGTGCTGCATATCTGTCCCTGTCTACTTGTAGGGATGCTCTTCTGAACTGTGAGTATGGTTATCCGGTGATAAAAACCTCTTGGGTGTGTGAATAGATAACACAAGACTGCCATGCATAAAAATTCATTAATGACTAACAGTGGTATAAATGAACACGTATCTATATAGAATGGACAGAACATGAACTTTGTCTCTAGTTATAATTTCACAACCCAACCTCACTCAGTCATTTATTGGATGCTCTTTGTTTTCTGTTCTTGATAATGGCAAAATGTATTGTGGTTGTATTGAACAGTTTCTACCTGCCTAAGAAGTTCTCTGACTGCAACGTGGAGGAGTACCACAACTTTCTAAACAGTGGTGGAGGGGCCTGTCTGTTCAACAAGCCTCTGAAGGTGCACTAACACACACATTTACACTCTATGTTCTGCCAAACAAAACAATAACAACAAATGGACGACATAACGAATGTAAAAACTGAAAAATATTTAAAATGATGCTGGCAATGTGTCGTAAACAAGCTGTGATCATCTGACACAATTTGCAATGGACAAATCAAAGAATCCACACACAGTATGCAAAAAGCCTAATCTCTTTTAGGATGACACAGCTCTGTAGAAATATGAGACAAATGAGGCCCTGAACTTTCGAGCAATTAGTTTTACAACCTTCATTTACATTTTACATCATGTCCAAAACCGGTTGGAAACATGAATGTAAATACAAATTTTTGCTCTTTCTCTACTCAGCTGCTGGACCCTCCAGAATGTGGCAATGGCTTTGTGGAGTCAGGAGAGGAGTGTGACTGCGGGAGTCCAGCCGTGAGTTTAAGCCCTAAACTCGAATGAATGAATCCTACAAGAGAAGTTTATTATGACTTTAAAAAAAAAGAAATCGATATGACTAAAGCCGCATGAGCTGGGCTAGTCACCCAACAGCAGGATGCTGTGTCAGACATAGTCCTACAATATGTCATTTTGGTGGAGAATTTAGAGCGTTTTGTCATAACTCGGCCACAGAGATCCACCGCAGAGACCTCTTGATGAATTATGAAATAACTCACACAGGGCAACAATTCAGGCATGTCTCTCTCTCCATTGTAGGAATGTGCCAGAGAAGGGGAGAGCTGCTGTAAAAACTGCACCCTGACAAAAGGCTCCAACTGTAGCAACGGACTCTGCTGCAATAACTGTCAGGTACAGAGCAGACAAACAACCAGAGAAAAGCAAACAACAGAACAACAGAAAAAAACTAACTTTACAAAATGTCAGCAACAGTGCTGCTGTTAAAGTCTGAGCTCAGCCAGCTGACACCAACAGCAACATGTTTCAAGTACATCTTCAGTCTTTGTTTTTTTTAAAAGACTCCCTTTAACAGATGAAATTGCTTTAGCTGCTGTTGAGTGTCTCCACAATGAACTCTGAGTGGATAGACAGGAAAGATCGGTGACCATGTGAAGTTTAAGGTGAAAAGACAAGCAGAGAGTCTCTTTCACTGCTGAGGTCTGCATGATACTCAGCTCCATCTCAAGCCTAAAAGTGCCTGCAGCCTGTTTGATCTGTACTCGATGCTGCTTCAGATGGAGTTCATGGGAGTTGTGTGCCGAGAAGCTGTAAATGACTGTGACATCCCGGAAAACTGCACGGGCAATTCCAGTCAGGTGAGGATGAGCCACTTTCATGCTGCTCTTTGCAGTTGTCCCCATTAACATAATGACCCCGAGGCTTTCTGTTTCTTTTAGTGCCCACCAAATGTGCACAAGATGGATGGTTACACATGTGAAAAAGATCAAGTAAGATGTCTATATGGTCTAAATTGAAAGGTTTGGGTACTTCTGTGTGTTTTATTGTAATTGGCTGTATTTATCTGTGTAGGGTCGGTGCTTTAACGGAAGATGCAAAACCAAAGACAGACAGTGTAAATACATTTGGGGAGAGAGTGAGTGCAACATTCTGTCACGTGATCTTTACAAATAAAACCAGCACAGTTTAACACTGGTAGCTGGTACGCGATATACTTAAAGTTGGCTTTGCTGGTCTCTCTCAGAGGCAACTGCCGCTGACAAGTTCTGCTATGAAAAGCTAAACATCGAAGGGACAGAAAAAGGCAACTGTGGCAAGGACAAGGACACCTGGATCCAGTGCAACAAACAGTAAGCCCATCCTCTCTGTGACCCACGCCTGTGACGCTCTGGGTTATACTCCCCAGGAGATCAGTGCTCACTACCTCCCGTTTCAGGGACGTTCACTGTGGCTACCTGCTGTGCTCCAACATCTCACCTGCCCCACGTTTGGGAGAGCTGCAGGGAGGGCTGACCTCTTTCTCAGTGGCCCAACATAGTGCTTCTCTGGACTGCAGGTACACAAAACTAAGAAAACAAAAGTTCAACTCCCCAAACTAGCTGAAAAACAAACAAACATACAACCTATTGTAAAAAGAAAAAAAATGGAGAAAAAAAATGGAGAAAAAAAAGTCCCTCCACTAAAATAACATAGTTTCAGAATCATATAAGCAGTTTTCTTCTACCCAACACAATGTTTCTCCTGTTTACTGTTCAGCGGTGCTCACGTTGTGATCGATGGTGACACTGACCTGGGATATGTGGAGGACGGGACTGCCTGTGGAGCAGACAGCATATGTTTCAATCACAAGTGTCTCCCAATTCAACAGTTCAACTTCAGCACCTGTCCTGGAACCACTGACAAGACTACCTGTTCTGGACATGGGGTACACCTCAGGGAAAACACACACACAAACATTTGTTTTTATCCGTAGCTGTAACTGCCATTGAGTGTCGCTCAGGGCTGTAAAAGCAATGCCTGTTCAGGATGTACCCCAATGTAACCCTACTATCAATAAGCCTTATAGACAATGGATGGATGCTTTTGATATTATACCGTTATATCTGCCTTCATTTAAAGTGTCCCTACAACAGTTTAGTAAGGGGTAACTTTTGTATTTGCCTATCTCATTCAAAAGTGATTAAAAAAGAGTGTAAAATGTTTTTCATCTTTGTATGTTTTCATTTCGTAGGTGTGCAGCAATGAGCTGAAATGTGTGTGTTACCTGGGCTGGACAGGAGAGGACTGCAACTCCATGTCTCCATTCAGCTATCTTGTGGTGGGACCCATTGCCCCTGTTTCAGGTACAGGTTTTAACACTTCCTGCTTCCTCTCTTCAAACCTTTCTTTGAACCCTTCTTTCAGTTTTTGTTCCTTCTTGAGAACATTCAGCACTGCACCTCATCCATTGTACACTTCACTCTGTTCAAGTCTCTTCATTTCTCTTAGCCATACTACTTCCTTTCACCAATCTTTAGATACTGCTATGAAACCTCTTTCTTTATATGTTGCATTTCTGTTTATCTAAGCTTCTGTGGTGGGCTCATTAAACCAGCCGCATTTGGATTCACTAAACCATGCACGTCATTTTTTTTGTTTGTCATTATTTTCACACTCATTCTTTGTCGACAGGCTGATGTCTTTGACGGAGTGACTTGAGGTCAGATTTGAGTTCCTTTCTCACTGTATTTGTCCTGTCTTTGATGTAATTTCCTTATCCTCATCCTTTCATACCAGTTTCATTTCAGCACAACAGTTAATCATTACCCTTGTTAAACATAAACTTTCCAAGTTATTGTTACCATAAATCGGAAGCTGATGCACATGTAAGTTGCACTCAGAGTAGTAATGACAGGGGAAGGCAGTTTGGTGTTTCCCCGTGTCCTCCTCCAAAACCTTTCCTGCTACATGTTTTGTGCTTTTGTGTTCTGCAGCAGTGTTTTGTGGTTTATGTATATCCCAGTGTGTCTATATCACTCACAACTCCAGAAAAACACATGTAACCCACACACTCGGCTCCCCTGTCCCCTCTCTTTCTCTGTCTCAGGTATCACCAGTACCAACATCATCATCGGAGCCATAACAGGTTCCATCCTCTTCCTCGCCCTAATCCTGGCCGTTACTGCCTGGTGCTATAAGTGAGTGTCCACCTGGTTGAATGAATGATACCCTCCATTTTACAGTCGATCCTTTTAAAAAATAGCCACCGTAAAACTTTGATAAATTATCTGTTGTTTTTGCAGGAGCTACAAGAAGAGACGTTACGTCGAGTCTGAAGTTCACCGAAGATTCTGCCGGTTTGCGCAACTGAACTTTTTATTTGTAGACTATTATCATTACATGGTTACATTCAAACTTATTTATCATTTGAGCAGTAACTTTTACTTAGCATGTCCTGCCATGGTATACGGAAAAAATCCTGCATTCAGGCTTTAAACCTGCTTGAGTAAAAAAAAACGTAATTTAATCTCAAAGGGGTTAAATTTTTTGGTTTAACTTGAACTATTCTGAATGAAACTGGTAAGGTCCATCCATCCATCCATTATCAATACCGCTTATTCCCTCATGGGGTCGCGGGAACTGGTAAGGTAGCATTTTTAAATATTGATACTGTTCTTAAAACACAAACTTTTGTGATCTAAAGGGACTGGACACCATCCTGTAATAGCTTACACTCACTGTGATGCTCACACATCAGATTTATTGATTTTCTTTGCCTTCATCCTGACATCAACCACACATGTAAAATTTTTGACAGCTTTATTATTTGTCCCCTTAACCAGGTTTTTCTGAAGATATACACACTCAAAGACTCATAGAGTCAAACAGTAATAAATCTTGCTCAGAAACTGATGGAAGTTGCAGGATATTTGTGTAACTGAAAACTAAAACACATCACATATATATTCTTTTAGGCACTTAGAATATTTAAAGTATCCATCCTGCAAGTTGTTATCCACTTAGATGGGATTAAAATATGCAATAAAGAATGCAAATTTAGAAATGTATATATTGTTTCAGAACTACAAATATTTTGGGAAACAGATTTAAGTGTTAAATAAGTACAGATGAGGAGATTAAGGTGGAGAATACATTGTTTGATATTAACAAGCAATATTTAGTCGATGTTATAAGTCAGTGATCAATGAGCGTCTGCAGGATGCCTCTTCTCTGTATGGGGGCTCACTTCCATATCATCTGTATTTCCAGACAAATCCCCCCAGGTGACTATGTCACCAAGCCTGGGGATGCAGATTCGTTTTACAGTGACATGCCTCCAGGCGTCAGCACAAACTCCGGATGCAGCTCCAAGAAGAGGTCAGCCTGCCTGTCGCACCTGCAGATTTGCACCTTGTCCTTCACTCCTTCCATCCCATCCATTTCTCAGAACATCTCAGTGTTTGGCTTCAGGTGTGCCATCTCATCATCACACGTTCATTTGCTGGCAATCCTATGAGTCTGCAATGAATCCTAGATGTAGATCTTGTGTAGATCTGTTTTGCTTTGCCGTCATTAGATTTTTCCTGCCAATTTAGTTTTTCCTTTACCTTTGTTTACAAGAATCAAAATGTACAAATGTGTAAACGGACTTGACTCCGCTCTATAATCAATTCCTCATATCATTTCAGCAGTCATTACATCATCATAATTTCTTACAGTTTCCTCTGCCTTTGTGTGGTTCTCACAAATGCCCCAGACTCTCAGCTGAACTGATCTGTGCCATATGTATGTACGTATGTAGGTCTAATGGCCTGTCCCACTCATGGAGCGAGAGAATCCCAGATGCCAAACACATTTCTGACATCTGCGAAAACGGGAGACCGCGAAGCAACTCGTGGCAAGGTAACACACTGATATTCACTCGTTTCTGAGAGAGAGCTGAAACAGTCAGGGAGTTTTCTGCTTCCATCAGGCGACAAACTGAAGAACTTGCTTTTTCTTGCTATGTTGTTGATTACATATTTTCACATTTCATGAGTTGTTTGCAACGGTGTTTGTTTGCACTGAATGCATGTTTAGGATTTATACAGCCAGCAGAACAAAAAGCTGTTCCTCTGGGGATTTTCTTGACGAATCAATACAACAAATGATTATCATGAGCTTAACCACTGCTGTGTCATGGCGAAATAGACACTCTCCACTAAAAGTTTCCTTTTTACCTGTGCATGTTTGTATTTGAAATGTACATTTATCGTGTCTTTCTACAGGAAACCTGAGTGGTAATCGTAAGAAGCTCAAAGGGAAGAAGTTCCGTGCTCGCTCCAACTCCACAGAGTAAGTTCACTGTGGGCTCGTGTTGCTCTTATTTTCTGCAGAAAACTGATGAGAACAGATCAGGATTTAAAAAAATAAGTAGATATGCCAGGTACTGCTCGTGGTTTAGTAGATTTTAATAAAAAATTCCCATAGAGAAGAGATTCATGAAAATGGACTACAAAACTATTTAATCATTTTGATGAAATAGTGAGCTTCTTAACTTTATACCTTTTTGTGGTTTCTGCTGAAGATCTTTGTCAGCATAAAAGTTTCAAATGTATTTTTTTGTGTAAAAAAAAAAGCTAACAAAAAAACAAACACTTAATGAACTTTCTTTTTTGTGGATAAGCACATGATGCTCAGGAATACAAAAGTGAGAAGATTCAAGTTGTGTTGTTTTTCTTAAATTAGATTTGTTGGCTGTAAGTAATAAAGAAAATTTTTGTTTCTAACATCCTTATGGAGGATTACCATAAACAGAAAAGATTGAAGCACTGTATCGCATTGAGCCTCACAGGTGGTCAGATTACATTGCCCTTGTTGTCGGTGTGACACTCAACAATTTTGCTTGCCTTGGAGGCTTTACTGCACCTCTCAAATCTTTAAACCTCGGTCTGAGCCTCTATATGAATATGCAGTATTTGCATTCATGCTTAGTGATCGTGAATGAACGAGGAGCTGTGTGCATCGGCTGTCTCCCAGCCTGCCGTGTTTGTTTGAAGGTCTTTTTTTTTTGCCCGTGAGGTATTCTGTGGTGTGCCTGTTCTCACTATGAGCATGCTACTGACTGAGTGATGCAAGCTGACTGCTTGGAATGATGCGACCAATATGCAACTGAGCCTGTAACACGCAACACAGTTGTTTGTTCGTGGTGCTGTTTTCATCTGAAACCACGCACAGGTCTGTCAGCCATTTTCACCATTTTCTCAATCGCATCTTGTTTGGAATCTTTGCTCTGCTCTGCTCTGCTTTCCTAAAATATTTCCTCTTCCTCTCTCCTCCCCTTGCTTATTTCTGGAGATTTTCATTTCTCTCTTTCCTTTTCTCTCTTCTCCCCTCCTTGTGTTGTTTCCATGACCTCCTCCTCCCCCACCCCCACCCACTCCCCTCCAACAGGTATTTAACCCCTCGCTCCAAAGCAGAGATTTATGATGTAACTAAATGGGTAGAAGATGTGAATAAAAACACTTGTGGACCCTTTCTTAGGTATTACCACAGACCATGTCCTGTATCTTACACACATCTGTAAAGCACCCTAACTGGTTTATTTTGTGGTTTGAAAAGCATTATTAAATGGGCATCAGGTACTTTCTACAGAAGCTTAACATCCCTGATACAAACCTGACATGTTGAAAGTTGGAGTTCTTAAAGGTGTTTCAACCAAGCATCCAGAAAAGACTGAAGACATTTTGTTTTCTATTCAGACTGTTGCTTTTTAGAAAGCAAGTTTTTCATTTACAGAAGATATAACAGCTTTCACACCCTGCGTTAAAACTATAAAATGGTCATTTTCTTCTTTTTTTTTGCTTACTTCCCTTCTTTGCTCCCTCTCCCTTCTCAGTCTCTTGTTACCTCTGCATGCTCAGTGTTGTTCTGTCAGTAAGTGTTTGTGTTTCAGCCTCGCCTCGCTCTCTGTGGCTCTATGAGCATCAGTATGGCGTCATTGCAGACTCATTTTGGGTGCTGCTCTGACATCATCGCTGTGCTGTCGTGACAAAGTGTGAGACAACTCTCTAATCGTATCCAAGGTCTATAGATAAATGAAAACATGAGCTTTCCTTAACAACAAGGACAACCATGAAACAGGGACCGTATTTTACTCATCAACGCTTTACCTGCTCTAGCATCTATAGACCGTCTGTGTGTTCAGGAGCCCTTTCTTTACCCTTAATGTTCTAAAACTTCTACTGAAACATAGGGACAGAGCAAAAGAATGGAGAGATATGGTGCTGTACATCAGGCAGCCTGGACAGAGAACAATGCTCAAATGTCTTGCCCTTGTTTTTTTGGCCTTTAAATCATAAGTAAGCAGCTATAAGGAGCAGACGCACGTTACTTAAATGGAATCAGTCACAAGCGCAACACAAAGCCAAAGAAAAAGCTCTGGAATTAGTCTAAAACTGAGTCCCACTGAATAATGAGTGTTTTCACACGTAAAAGCTTAATAGAAGAACACGACAAAAAGTATTTCGTGAATCTCCCATAAATATTGAGTTAATACATTAATTTATTGAACTTCTGTCCCCCCATTCCACTCTCTCCAGTCCTTTAGCCTGTCCGGTTCTGCGGAAGGTGTAGATGTACAAGCTGCTGATCCTCAGCACAGTGGTGCTTAAAAGCTTCTGAATTTACCAGGATTTTCTATATTGCTGTATCAGTGTGACCTAATAGGTCAACAGATTCAGAAGTTCTGAAAGTTGGCAAAGAGAACCAAACTAAACAAATGAATAAAATTGAACTTGGTCATTTATTGCTCCTTAAAGAGCAGCTTGAGCTTCAGGGAGTAGCTGTGCTTCTGCAGAGATGTAAAATCGTTTATTTCTATAGTTCTTTCCATTTTTCTTCTAACTGTGGACACACTACTATACATTTTAACAACTCATGGACTATCAAACTTCCTTCCTAGCTCTCGGAATGATCTTAGCTGATTGACCTTTTTTTCTCATTTGCTTTACAATCTGACTAATGGTGGACTGCAAAGACTCACATTAATTGCAATAACTTGTAGTTCATAGACAATTGTAGCAAAAATAATACATGATCATAAAGATAATTATCTGTACCAAATAGATGACCACATATTTGTTTGATTTGGTTTTATCTTTAGAATATTTGTAAATTTAGATCATGTTTATAAAGGAATAAGACAAATCTATTAAAAACTTTCAAGCACCACTACATGTTATTTTTTTCCCCCAGCTCTGGTCTGGTCTGCCCTCCAGGTCATTTTATTGTACTCACTGCCTTCAGCATTCAATCATTTAAACACAGAGACTGTTGAAACCTGTCAGCTTAACTTGAAGCATCATTCTGGCTAATATTGTTGCAGTGTGACTTAAAGTGCCGTGAAGGGCTGAATTATGTGATCCAGCAACTACATCTGCCCACATCGCAGCTGGGGAACCACTTGGTAAAAAAGTTGCTCCTAAAAGTCCAGACGTTTGTTTTGTCACCATCTTTTGGTCTTTTTAAGCAGCAGAAAGACTTTTAAGAGCAACTTTACAAAGCATCTGTCCATAGGAAGGTGACATTTGAATAACTGGAGCAGCTCAAGGAGGATGTTGACCAAAGTCACAGATCAAACATGATGGACAACTGATCGGCCTTCTGGATCTAATTGTATTTATTCATAAGTCTGTGTCTTTGGCCAACCTGATCCCATATCAGTTGAAAAAAAAGAAAAAGCAACAGTTTAACAATATCACCTTCTCCTTTCTTCAGGACACTATCCCCTGCCAAGTCTCCCACTTCCTCTACAGGATCTATTGCATCTAGCAGAAGATACCCGTATCCTATGCCTCCGCTTCCCGATGACCAGAGGAAAGCCAACAGGCAGAGTGCCAGGGCAAGTATCTACAAACTAGCTGCAAACACTGCTATAAATTTGAAACTGAACCTGAAGACATCTTAGATCGACCTAACATGGTTTCATTTTAACTAGGGGCAGGGACTAAATGATTATTTACTCATTTTTGTCCTGAGAATACTTTTTTTTTTTTGCTCGCTTGAGCATGTAGGCAAAAATGCTCCAGCCATAGTTCCAACAAAATTTGGTCATATTGCATTTGATCAAAGTTGTTGTTGGTTGGCTAATGAAGAACATTTACTAACATACGACAAACTTAATCCTTCAATAGGCGACTTTGTGGTGACTATATCCATTTTTCTATGACCTGCACTGTTTAAAAAGGGGCTTGACATAGTGTGTGTAAATGAGTTACTACAGTGTGTATTACCCAGCAGAAAAAATTGTGGCTTCAAAAGAAGAGGCAACTGACTGACCAACAGTGCACTACCAAACTCTAAAATCTCTTTTTTCCCCTTCCCTTCTGTGCCCTCCTCTCTTACTCTCAGCTGTGGGAGACCTCAATATAACAGCCCACTCTGCAAAAGCCCTTGAAGAGCTGAACGTCTCCTTTACAAAGAACGGACAAGACAAAAATGAAACAAAATTGACTCTATGCTTTTAAAGAGAAAGATAGAGAGCCCCCACTGGACAGTAAATAGACAAAAGTCTGTTTGAGTTACTGTGTATGAGTATTTGAGGCTGTCTTGCCAGATGGCGTCTCTACAAAACAATGTGGAGAAAGTGACTCCACATCCACTCCAGAGCTGCTGGAAGTCAGACTGAGCTGTTCCCGTCTGCTCAAGCCTAACAAATGGGACAGGAACCCGGCCCATACACTCCAACCTCGCACACCTCTTCTCCGCTCGGCTTCCGCTCTCTCAAGGAGCGAGCCCTCGCATCACTCCACACTTAGAGAATTCTGTCGGATCCTTTTCCAAGCACGTGAATCACTGTAGAAAGTCTAACACTGTTTGCATGATGCTGTTTTGCAGCAACCTCCTTCGGCTGAAAAGAAGAAAAGGCAGCGGTCTGACACGAAGCAAAAGCATGTGAGAGGGCACTGATTTTACACTTTCCGTAGGGCTCAAAGCTTTTCCTCTCTAAAGTCACCCTTTTTGTACCACCGTTTAAAGTCCCTGAATCACAACTTGGCTCACTTTCCCTGTACGTTTGACGGTGGGTGTAAATATGTATAAAATTCGCAGAGTATGTTTTTGCTTCTTTTTTGTTTTGAAAGAGACGATAAAGAGAATACTCGGCTCTCTTCTTCTCTGCTGAATTGTGCTGTGGATGGAAGCGGATGTCTGTAGATAATTGTAAAGACCCCTGCAGTAATTTTTCTGCCAGGACTTATTTTTTTTGTCCTTCTCATTCCCACCTTTATAGCTTTCTCCATCCACAACAGAATGTTTCTGTTCCTGTTTTTTTATATAAGCTCTATTTGTCCATCTCTGGGAGAAACACGTTGGTGCACAGTAACGTCGACTGAGGCCTATTAAGAGTGTTTCTGGGATGGTTTTTTGATGAGTGTTAATTTAGCAAAGTTGAAATTGCTTTATGTGCCATTTCTGAGTGATGTGAATGGACTGAAATGTGTGTGTTGTAGTATATAGACATGCAGTCAGTCGCTCGTGTGGTTTGGGAAATTTCCCAGTGATCATGAGAATTTGTGTTTCCCCTTGTTCTACATTTAGGCAGAGTTTCTACCCAGTGCGGCATCATTTCCACAGCGACACCAGGTCCCTTTAACATGAGGTGAAGAGGTGAATGTGGTTGATAACTGAACTTGGACAGAATCTGAAAATTGCGATTTAAATGTGCGCTTTTGATTTAGCTGTGAAGATTGAGATATTTAGCCCTGTAAATGATTACCTATGCTGTACAGTGCTTGCTGCTGGAGCTTACGAAGACCAACAGCATGACAGCTCTACGACTAATTTAAGTTATATCTCCATAAGGCTATTTTTGGGACTATAACGGGAAACAAGCATGTCATTGAAAGACTTTCTCCCTCATTACTGATTCCTATTGTAGACCTTTTGTCAGCCTAATCTGGACAGCAGGCAGTCATTTGATCAGGGCAGTGCTGAACTGTTGTCGCATCAGTGCGGCTTGAGGGCCTTTGTGACGACTCCCGCTCCCCAACAGCAAGTTCTTTGTACAGTTATAACTCATTGGTCTATCTTGTAACGAAACTGTTGTCCTAAGGCCTAAAGTTTGTCATTTTACTGTCATTTATGTTCCATTGTGGGCACATTTGTAATTTGTGTATGCATTAGACCTGGTAGATAAAGCATCATTTACAATAATTGACTGATACTGCTTCTTGTATCTTTGTTTATCTTTTTTTTTTTTTTTAAATGGGTCCCATAATAACGTCCACTTTTTCTCTACATTATGTACAGCAACTATTCAAACAGAAATTAAGTGCATTATTCTAAAGATGTGTGCTGGGTTTGAAATGATACTTGTTTAGTTTTTTTAAAAAGAACAAGTTTGCTCTCTAGCTTGTGTTTTTCAGTGTGAGCTACATGTCTGAAATGAAACCCACACAGGCTCAATGTTTGCCTTCAGCCAGAGCTTTCAGCAGTGCTTTGGTATTAACTTTGGCTCCTGTCTTTTTCCCGGGTTACTCCAGTCAGCTGGACGTCACTTCCAAGTTCCTGAGAAATAATTGACATAATGCTGTGCTCCATGTTACGCCACACAGCGGTCTAAGCACCGTCCATGAGGGATGGGTCTATATGTGCTGTAGGGATAACTTGGACTGTGCAGCGTTAGTCCTCCAAACATGTGTGCAGCACGACCATCTGGACTCACTCATCTTGACAAGACCCCTTTGGCAAAAGTCCGTATAAAAAGTGAGCTGACTCTGTCTCCAGAAACTTGAATGTATTGGTGTACCACAAGCACAGTAACCACCTGATCTCAGCCATGCGCGCCCATCGTGAACAACTCATCGGTCCTCAGCTCCAGAAACCTTAAGGACCAGTTGAGGCACTGCATTTGTCCTTTTTATTCTTTTTTTGCTGTGTAATGTACAGACTATTGCAAAAATCAACCCACATATTTTTTCCTCTTAATCATTCAGTATTGTAATATATTTAATATAAAATAAAACTTTCATCAACACAACAATGTTGACGTTTATTTTTTTGTCAGGGTGCAGTTTTTACTGGCACATATTCATTGGCCTCATTTCATACTTATTACATCTATAGGGGGTAGAGCGTTTGGGTGAGGAGAGTGAGACTAACGTTTCTCTAATAGACAATCTGACAGAAATATATAATATCAAGCTTAATTACAGTGGATGAAGCAGAAAAGAGGTTCTATGTCATTATCTGTACCTCACCTGGCAACTTGATCACCGGCAAACCAGAGAAGGAATCGGAGCCACATTATTTTAATGATATCTCAGCAGTGAGCCTTTCAAATTTGATGTGGACTTTTTTGCAGCATGAAATGTTCTCTCATAAGTGAGCATCCATAACGGTCACAGAGGATTAATCAAGGTAAAGTCAGACACCAAAGACTTACACAAAAGGTCCAACTTTTTTATTTAAATTTTAATCATTGACAAGTCTTTAATGTTTCCTGAAGCCTAATGAAAAATGGTCATTTGCATAGTACAAACTACATGACACAAAATAAACTTAATCTGATTTTCGGCTTTGCTAATCTTCTTTTTCTTTTCATTTCACTTTATGGATATAGACAAAAAGCAGCTTTAATTCTGCTGTAATAAGAGATAAAAGCAGTAATGGAGCTTTCTGAGTCAACTAAGACACGAAGACCAGAGACATCAGTGGCACCATCATCAGCAGCAGTCCAGCACTGGAGCTGCTGGCGCTGTTGCAGAGCTCACCCTGGCAGCAGTTAATACCCGCACGGCTAGTGGGTCCTGGCAGAAATGCCCTCTGTGCCGTGGGAAGCGCTGAGCAGAAAGACTCAGAGGCACAGCCCTTAAGGGAAAACTCCATCCCGCTGTCTGTCACTGGGAGAATAAAAAAAACTATGACACAAGCTACAATGTTTGCTACAAGAATCACTTCACATTTCTCTGATTAGAGGAAATATGTTGAGCTCAGAGGAAGAAACATGTCTCTTACCTGTGGCTTCGACGCAGTGGTCCTCATTCCCCTGACAGGTAAGAATGTGAGTGCATGTTGCTCCTACACAGGTGTAGCACCTTCTGCCATTTGGAGATGGGCTTGGAATAGCTATTTATAAAGTGTAAATTGTACGTGTAAACTGTTGCTAGTACAACACAGCAGAACTTTCAACTGGCCAGGATGTCAATTACCTGGAGCAGACTGAGAGTTGCACCGGTCTGTGCTGCAGCATCCGGCGGTCATCACCACTCTAGAGACTCCATAGTTGAGTGAAGTCACACCACACTCTTCAGGCAGAGCACAAGACTTAAATTCACTATCATCTATAGCCGTGCCACCTGCAGCCAAAATGAACCACTGTAAGCTTTACCTGAGCCAAACGGGGGACCTAAAACCTCTGAACACAACACAAAAAACCATACTTGCATATGTTCTCATTCTGACTGAGGCACACCGTGCATCCTGAACGGGACAGGTTACTGTAGAACTGCAGGGCACTGTTGGACAATGAAAACACTGCAGGGTCTCTCCAGATGAGAACAACTAGAAGAAGCATTGATTGTCAACAAAACATCATCAACAACACCATGACAATCCAGTGAACATTTCAGAGCCATAAATAATGTTAGATAAAGACGATTGTACCCACAGTACCGAGCAACTCAATGTAACCCTATTTCAGTGGTTGATCATTCCACATTATCCATTTCTGACATCACGTCAATGTGGTCAGTACACATCGGAGTCTATTTTAGAGAACGCCATTTTTATGTCGACGTGGAATTTAAAAAATTGTAAACAGTAAACACACAAAAATACACTTCAGAGCAAGTTTGTGGAAACAGCTAGAAGAAATGGTATTTAAAAAAAGAAAAAGAAAACTAAAAAAAAAAAAATTTAACAGGAAATTTAAAGACTTTGTTAAACAGTGTTCGTTTGTGTAATTCTGTGGATATCACAGGTAAAAACCTGAAGTATTGGCTCAGCGGCAACAAAGGAACATTGTTAAAAAAAATAAAAAGCACGATAACACATATATACCTGAACAAATTATAGTCATTCCTTATGGGAAGAACTATAGAAAAAAAAGAACATAGTTAAACTTGCCTGTAGCAAAATCCCGAGGATCAGTGTAAGGAAATGCATTGTGCTCAGGGATGTGAGTTTCCTTACGCTCTGTTCAGGGTATAAATATGTCTCCTGGAGAAGGGCTGATAAAAATTAGTCATACCCTGCCTGTGAGGTTGCGACATGCAGGAGCGGTTAATTAATCTTGGTTGTAAAAAGATAAACAACTGGGAACATTCATTTAGGGTGAAACGAAACTCACTGACCAAATAGGGTGATGTATGGGCCTAGGACTTTTTTAAGGGCATAAGAGTTCATTTTATATCCTTGGAAAAGAAAATTTAATTGCAATTTTTTTTTTTATAAAGCATAGATGTAACTGTTGGGTATAAAAGCCTGGAATCCAAAACTGGGATGTCTGGTTAAGATCTAGTGGTTCCGATGAAACACAACCTACGTTTTACACACTCAAAGCTTGTAGGTCAAAGTCGGCAGTAAATGTGGGATCACTGAGGGAGAAACAAAAGCTCAATTTTGGCTTCATGCTTGGAAAGTTAGACAGAGACCTGTTTTAACTTCTGGAGTTAGAGAAAGAAAAATATCAACTGCAGGAAAGATGATTAAAACCCCTCAATGCTCAAATTGAAATAAGAATTTAATTTCTATTGAACACAAATTATTTTAATCTTTTTCAGTTGATTGATGGTATTTTTTCTGGCTCTTTGTTTTGCTGACTGCTTTATAATATATGTGTATATATATGCACACTCGAAATTCACATTCTATAGAAAAAGAATCTACAAAATATTAGCACATATAAAACAAAATAATCATCTTAAATGTGATTTGTTTTTTGTGATATATGAGTTGTCCTCATAGATTTGTGTTTGATTCCTGATAATGTGACATAACTGTTGAACTGTTGGTTTTGTTTGTGTGTTGGTACATTAGTAGTTCAAATTTATTTTCCCTTATGTCAGACTGATCCGGCCAGCCCGTTTTGGAGTGCTCTATGTTTCTTGGGAACCAGGTCACTTTGATTCTGTCATGAACGTGTATTCTGTTTGCTCGGTCTACTTTAACACAGGGCCTTGTGTACTTTGAAGATTTTTGCATATATTCTGCATTTCATTTGCTTACTTGCATGTCCTAACCAGCTTAGTCCCACACACTGTGAACTGTGGAACAACGCCCTAATGTCTGTCTAAGCGGGTCTGTATTTTACATTTATGAACTTTTTCCAGTCAGCTCCTGCATTTTTGGAAGTAGTAAAAAATATAGTTTGTATATTCTTAATTTTCTATTTATCTAAGCTTCTGTGTTCTCTGCGCGTTAAACAGTAAAAAAAAAGACCTCTCATCGAACAACAGTGGTAGCTTAAATTAGACTGTGTGGTCCTTTAAAAGGAAGCTGTTCATTTACTAACTGGTCTTTTATCAAGAATGTAAATATCTAGGTAAACATTCTCCTGGAAAGTCCTGATCAGCCATGTGAGAAAATATTGTTTTTAGTTTAAAAATAACATAATTCTTTTGTCGTTTCTAGACTCATCCGCTTTAGTGGCAGTCCGACACTAAGTGATAGCGTATGTCATTGTTCATGGTTCAAGATGTTTTGTTTTTTTACTGTACGATTTGGTGTACTGATCAATACCATTGTTTCCACTCTTTGTAGTGATATTAGCTTAAATCTAAAGCCAAACTGAGTGCAGCTGCTCAGTGAGAAATATCTGTCTGAGCTTTTGTGTGTGTTGGTTTAGAGGGCATGACTTTTCAGAAGAAAGTGCTCAGATAAACCCATTACGTCAATGTGCCAGTTGAAAATGGCTATCGAGGACATAAAGAAGGGAGAGATCAGTAAAAAGCCAACATCTGACAACTAGTGTCATCATTAAAAGACAGAGGGCTGGTAACTGAGAGCTTAACTGAAAAAAGGTAGATACAAACAGAAATAACTAAACAACCAGATGAGAGAAAAAGAAATAAGGTGAGTAAGGTTCTTGACTACTGAGACTATGAGTTAAACCAGAGCTTAAATACAGACAACAATTGACAACAGGCGAGGGAGGAAAACACCAGAAGATCAGAGCAACTGAGGACATCTAGAGGTTATGACAAAGAAGTGGATGTATTTGTCTGATCTGATGCACTGCCAGCGTTTTGGAACAGGACCATTTTGTCATACAAATTCACTCATTTTTAACTCCACCAATTCATCTGTTTTATTTTACTGTATTTACTGTAGTATAAAATACAAATTGACTGTAAAATACCATTGATTATAAAGTATGTCCGACTAATATACAGTATATTTTTCAGAAAGCACGTTTGGCACTGCATTTGTCCTTTTTTTGCTGGGTAATGTACAGCCTATTGGAAAAATTAAACCACATATTTTTCTTCTAAATCATTCCGTATTGTAATATATTCAAGATCAAATAAAACTTTAATAAACACAACAATGTTGACATTTCACACTACTTAAAGACAAGTACAAGAGAGATCCAATAAATACACAGCCAGACCAGTAGAATCATCCCTTATACAACATGGAAAATGACAATAAAGTTGGGATAAACTGGTTTACCGCCTTGTGGACAGAGCATCATAACGATCCTTGTTAGCTGGATAAATTGAAAATTTCTGTTGGGTACAGACTGTTTTTATTGCCACAGTAATCACTGGTCTCGTGATATCTTACATATGAAAAGTGGTTCTGTGTTGTTAATGAGCTGGCACGATCTGGTCCAGTCACAGAGAACGTCATCTCTGACCAAACGGGCCGGCTGCGATGTTTCAACGCGGGAAGCTTCGAAGCGGCACCGAAGCAGGACAGTGTCCTCAGGTCAAACTTTTCCAAGTCCTGCCTGTTTCAGGCAGAACACTTCTCATGCGTATTTTTGCCCAGCGGACCTCACTTCGGTGTCAAAATGTCCGGATTTCTCCCAAACGAATGCGAGCGATACCTCAGAGCCTGCAGCTTTTCCTGGTGGGTGCCGCTGGTTTTCGTGGCGGCGTCTTCATCAAGAGACAGCCGGATGCAGCTCTTCAGACGGTCCATGCCGAAGCCAGTGATGGCGGACACAGGAAGAACATGTCTAAAAGTCATATACTGGCTTGGTACCATGTCGTCAGGCAGCAAGTGAGAGAAGTCTGCGGTGGGTAGAAGCAAACGTGAAAATTTCAAACAAGAGTCCTGCGTTACTCTCCTGTATTCTCAATCATAACGCCCATGTCCATTTTAGGTCAAAGACAAACGAACTCCAACTGCACACATAACCACGAATACTCAAGATACACAAAAAACATGAGAAAGTGTACAATACACAGCACGTTCCCGATAACATACACACAATACACATCTCCACAGTCAGAATTAAAACACACAAAAACGATACACACACACATACGCACACACACACACAAACACCCACTCACACAAACTCACACAAGTGCTGGCGCATGAACAAAGTTTTTATGCAGAACAAAAGCACAAAAAAACAACACATGAATAGTTGGAGACAGAATTTAGAGGAACCCCAAAAAGATGTTGACTTTTTATCTTATGTCTCATCTGACTTTTTTTTATTGTAGTGAAAAGTTTTGGAAAGGTTGAAGGCTGTGTGTTAGGGAAAAAAGAAAAAAAGACAAAACCAGTACGCACACAATAGTAGTCAGTACGAAAGATTGTATCAAACATGTCAATTCACCATCTAGTGGACAAAAATTGTAAAAAAAAACAACAACAACAACAACAAAAATCCCCCCAAAAAACACCGAGTTCACCTTCAGGCTTTTGCAGCTGCTCCTTGAGCTCAGCTAGTTTGTCCTCGGCATCAGGGAGGTCCATCTTATTCACCACCAGCAATGCAGGCTTTGACAACAGCTCCTCTTTATACAGCTCCAGTTCCTTCAGGAAGAGAGAGGAGCGATGAATGAAGGGGGGGGCGGGTGACGGGGGGGGGGGGGATACACTCAGAGGTCAGAATCAATCATTTGTTTGACGTGCTTGTTAAAAAAGTTTGTCAAATTGATTTGAGATTAACACTTAGCACCAATCTGACTAACCTTAGTGAGAAGCTGCACGGCTTCAAAGGGCGACCTGAATGGTGTTTTTGTGGCCAGCTGGAAACCACAAACATCCACCTACAGTCAGACAAAACACAAGCAAACTGAACTCTGTTCTTCAGCTGGTCGCGCTGAAACCTAAAGTGTCAGCATGTGTACTGTGATGGCATACCACAAATAACAGCTGCCTGGTCCTCTCCACGTGCTTTAGAAACTTGTGACCCATGCCTTTGTTAAGGTGAGCCCCCTCAATCAAACCTGGGAGATCAGCAACCGATATCTAACAAAATGTTTACAGAAATTTGTACATTGAATTTGCAAAGTCAAACAGCGTATATTAATCAAATATTAATCAAATGTCCATACCTGTTTGTAATCTGGATACATCAGTTTTCCGATCTCAGGCCTCAAAGTTGTGACTGCAAAAGTCATAAGCAAGATTTCAGAAATGAAAATAAAGATAAAGTGGAACACTGAGCTCAAACAGAAGCAAAAACATGCATTATTACGTTCATACAAGCATAGCTGGCAATCTGAGGTGTGGCGTTAGACAAGGCTGTCAGGAGCGACGACTTCCCTGCGTTGGGAAACCTGATGGGGATTTAAAAAATACAATATGTTACTAAATGCAACTTTGATGGCTTCTGTGCAAACGTTAATGTCAGCGTCTCTGCTCTCACCCCAAAAGGCCCAGGTCAGCGATAAGCTTGAGGTCTAGCCGGATGTGTTTAGCCTGGCCTTTGCTGGGCTGGAACTCCGAGTACAGAGACCCTCCAGATCCTCCTTTAGCCACCTTCACACGATCACCCTCAGCATTCAGGTCACCTTGTTGAAGAAGAGTTGGAAAAAAAAACATTTAAAAAAAACAACGCCAGGGCACTCGATTACGTCAGACTAAATAAGGGACGAGTTATTAAGAATTTTTGACCAACCAATTATTCTGCCATCATCAGAGGTGACAGTGATACCGACGGGAGCCAAGACCTCTGTGTCCATTCCTTTCTCACCCTTCAGTGCTCGCACACTGTCAATGCAGAAATTGAACAACTAGGATGTTTATCAAATCCTTTAGATGTCAGGGAACAAGCACTGACCAGTTCATGGTTGGATTAACAGACACCAACCTGCTGTTGCCTCCAATTCCGCCTATAAAACGCTTCTGTGGGTATTTGTCCTTGATCTTCTTCAGACTCATGTTCTTTGTCGCCACCACCCAAACATCACCCCCATTTCCCCCCTGTCCCCCGAGACGGGGCAGACCCATGCCGCCGCTGCCTCCACGCACGTAAAGCCGGAGGTTGTCCACAAAGTTTCCATACTGCCGAAAACACAAAGGCACACATCTGACTGCTATGCAAGTCTATTGGAGAACATTTTCAGATGTTCTAAAAACATTGCTACACATTTTTCAGGCAAAGAGAGGTTTTTATTTAAACACACACAAAAAAATAAATAAATTAAACTTTAACACAACATCAACATACTAATAGTGTTTCCAGGCGAGGGCTAAATCCTTGCACAAGCAGTGGAAGTTCACAACAGCAAAATTATTAACAAAATTGAGTTTCTAAGAAGTAGCAAAAGCTATTTAAATTTGGGAATAGTTTGTTTTGCAGTCTGCTAACATATTATTGCTAGCTCAGCAGCACAGGTAGTTGAAAGTGGTAGCATCCTGTCACACTGATAGTTAGCTTTCAAGCTAATGTCAAATTGTGTTACAAGCATTGTGTTAAGTTCTATCTCTCCCAATCACAAGTCTGGTTGGCTACTCACCTTACGGCAGCAAATCCTACTGATCTGGACCATTTTCAGTGGCGTTTACAGCAACCTTATTGCTTGTCAGCAAAGCTAGCTGCTAGCTCACATGTGTTTTCATGACGGACAAGAAGCGATGGGTTCTCTCTGCTCATTGGGCCATGAGATGAAAAGGCGGGACTTAACGTAAATGGACAACTATCATTGGCCACAGGGACTATGTACCACACTCCTTTTGAAAGCATGACAGTCCAAAGCAGCATAGCAGATCCATGTTCTATGATGGTAATCAAGAAGTAGTGCTTATGAGCTCTCCTTTAAAAAAAAAAAATCCATTTTACCTTCACAGTAGCAGTATGGAATTGCTGCAGTTCTGAAAAAGATTATGCAGTTTTAGTTTCTGAAACCTTAATATATTTGTGATAAAATGCTTATAATATTACTGCTCCATCATAAGGGATTTAAACGTTTAACTGGTTTAAGCATTGATAAACAAGTGCTAAATTTATGGAAAAATCTGTATTTAATTGGTCTAGAAGATGGTGCAATGAGTACTGCCATGATTGACATAAAATTGAGAGAGAAATGCCATAGTCATCTGGGGATAAAAACAAAAAGTACAGTTAGTAGTCCAATACTAAAACCCCCAGAGTTAATACTTTATCATGGACAGAAAGGTCAACATAAACTGAATAGGTTGTCATTTTTTTCTCCAAAAAAGTAACTCTTTTTAAGAGGTAAACAAACACCTTCTAATTGCATCGGGGTATTTTGGCCTTTTGTGACATAATTACGAATTTATTACAAAGGAAAGAAGCTGGGAGGCATCCAATCCTTAATAGTAAAAAGGTCTGACTGCTGAAAACAGTTCTAAACTGCATCAGCAGTTTTTCTAATGGCAATATTACTTGATTAAATCACCAAAGAATGTATTAACTAAACAGTGCTTTATTTCAGAAGGTTCAGCTTAAATATTTTGAAGAGACTAAGGGACATCTTGAAGTTTTGCTCATGATAACTCATCCCCATTCAACAGCAGCATCCTTTCCAGTTTCAATAAACCGGTTAGACTTCTGCACTTGTTTTGTGGGGCTGCATGAGATACTTGCACTCTGTCATTCAAGCATTCTAAAACTAAAACAATGTTATTCATCAGACACATTCTCTACAGCTTATTCCCAATGGGGTCATGGGTGCAGGAGCCTATAAAACAGTGTCATAGTCCTGTTTTGTTTTGGGTTTTTCGATTTTGGTAATCAAAATGCAATTCCTCTCTTTGAAAGTTGTTGTTAATTTAGTCATTTCAAAACTCACAAAAAATGTAATGTGTACATTTGTAAATCACTAAAGCCTTTTATTTCAAATGTCAAATATTCAATCATTTAAAGTGAAATACTTACCCACCAGTTATGGTTTGAAATCGTCACACCTCTGCCTGCATATACATTTTCTGATATCCACAAGCAGCAGAGAAGGGCGGGGTACCACGTTTTCCTTTGTTAAATAGTAAATATCAGAATAGCATGGATGTATTGAGCCCAGTGAGTGGGCTTAAAGAGTGTCGGCGGCTCAGTGAGGATGCCGAGATGCTGTGAACGCGCTCACGCTCGTCGGTGCACGTGAGATGCGCATGTGACGACTAAAACAGACGCAGGACCCGGTTTCTGTCTTTCACGCTCCGCTATCAAGACGCGGGGACCGTTTCCCACTCTGTGAGCCTGACGGGCTGACCAGACCTGAGCACACCGGCTCTGCCCCGATTCAGCGCAACGGAGGTGAGTCTCTGTGGTGACGAGTGAAAGGTTGGCTTAATATCTCATTCAAGACCCCAGACAGTTGGCTAGGTCCTCCCACCGGCGTCTGCCTATTTATAGGGTTTAGAGAGGCTGCTCTGGGTCGTGATAACAGGACGCGACTGGGAGGCATAGAAACAAACCCCGGCACGATAAGGGCTCCGGTTCCTGGTCGAGCGTTGCGGATAACGGTGAACGTGAGTTTGACCTAAATTATGCAATAACTATGTAATTGTGCAGTAACGTAGCGTCTGTCTCGTGCGCTCCGTGGACGTCAACCGCACGCAGTCCTGATAGTGAGGGAGGTGAGCCTGTAAGGATTGATGAGGATGCTGTTTTACTCAACATCCCCAAAACATAAGACCTACATTAAACCTCATTCTGAAACAGGTCTGAACGCCGGTCCAGGGACATTATCCCAACCTCCAGAGATGAGAATACATCAGGCCTTCAAAGGAAAATTGTATCGATATTTTAAAGAAAAGATTGAGTCCTTCTGGAGATATTTCCAAAGGTGTTACCAAAAAAAGAAAAATCACAGCAAAATCTGTGGCGACAGGCTACCACACAGGCTTTAAAACAGGCATCATAGAGATTGAAGAGAGGATTAGAAGTGTAAAATAAAGTCTATTTTCCCGCAGGTAGCTCACAACACAGGGCACAATGTTCTAGAAAAGTATGCTCTGTGCATTAAAGAGCAGGAATACAGTGCGACATCTGCGACCTAAAAAAAACAACCTACATCATGGAGTCTGTGCTTTATTTTGCTATTGAAACATTTTGTGCCGCAACACATCTAATTTAAAGATATTTGGATCAGGTGCTTTCACTATTTTTTTTTAAACTAGGAGTGACTTTAAAAAATAGCATAGCCTTAAAAGTTTAACTTCAATGCATGGCTGAGATTGTAATTATCTTAAGAAACCACTTGGAACCACACTTGCATTTTAATAGATGCTAAATGTGGCATGATGCAGAGAGATCTGTTGTTGCATCATACTGTATTTACACTGGTCAAAGGCATTTGATGCAACAGCTGGAAGAGGGAAACAAACATGGGTTTAGATTGGAAGATAAACTTAAAATACTTTAGTTTATCAAATTAATGAATAACAGCCAAATAACCAATAAGAAATGTTTTGCACTGCTGTGTGATTCAATTACTTTATGTCACTTGTCAAAAATGTTTTGATGGATGAACTGTCTAGAAATAGACAGAAAGTCAGCCATGAAGGTATCAAAGTAATGATCGACTTTCTGGTATAACAGCAGCTATTCAGATAGATTTAGTGTTGATGCTGTATTCTATGTTACCAGTTGGAAAAATCTGAACAAATAGCACATATAGGTCAGTGCGAAAAACAAAATATAAGATAAGAAGAGAAAAGAAAATAAATAACTTTTGCAGCTGCTGTACAGGTTTTATAACCTGAATGTTGACATGGAAATATCAGTATCAGCCTACCAAATGAGGGCAAAGGCATGATCCAAACAGGGCAGGCAATGTGTGGAATCCCATTGCTTTGGCTGAAAAGGGTAAACAACCTGACAACCGGCTGGCCCACAGATACGGGTCAGACGGGAGGAGGGAGGGCGGTGCACAAAATGCTGGCAACAGGTTGACACACGAGTTTTAAGGGAAACGAGCCAGAGTTATAGGATGGAGGACAAAGGTGGTTTGGACAGTGTTTTCACTGAAAGTGGGGCAAGTGGGCACCGTGTGCTGCAGCCAGTGGGTGATGTTTTGGCGGGATTGTTTTTGAGTGTGTGAGGGACGGTGGCGGTGGATAGGAGGGGAGCAGGAGCTCTGATGGTTTGGTCTGTCAGCGTGCCAGGACCACATTCTCATCGTTGTGTCGTTGAAAGGGCCAGCAAAGATATAAACAAGCCCAGTGGGATTAGGGCCCACTCGGAGGAGTGATCATGGGGGATTTGCTGCCCGACGGGCACACAATGGCACTGTCGCGTAATACACAAACACACACTACATGTCCTCTATGGCTACATTTCACAACAGGCCGAAGCCTACACAAATCTGATTAGAACTTCCTTTTGTTTGGGGAGCGACACCGGGGTTAACAGAGGCTAGCCTCGCCGCGGGCCCTGTGTGATGGGGCAGGGTGTGAGTTGACGTCGGTGATAGAATCTGGGGGCGCGTTGTGTTGTGGCGGGGCCTTTCCACGTGTCTGAAGCCCCAGACAGACAGGGAGGGCCGTGCCTGTGTGTGGGAGCACAATAACAGGATGAATAAAGGGTGTTCTCTCCCCCAATGTGTATGTTTCTGAGTCAGCTGGTGATGGTGGACGGAGACAGGCAAAGCTAACATGAGGCAACAACACCGGCAGACACAAAGACAGTAGGCTGGTTTGAACCTGTTCAAATAATCTGACCCAGAAAAATGGAGACAGTGGAGGGACAAAGCACAAATGAGTTCCTATTTTGGTTGATGTTCAATGGACAGCCACAGAAAAGTCTGGACTTTTTCTTTTCACATTTCCATCTTTGTGTTCCTTCTCAGTGCTGGCTCTGGCCCAGGCTGCAGCCATGCCTCTCCTGGAAGAGACCACTCTGCCACAAGAGCACCCACTTACTCTGCCTGTGGTCATCATAGGTACACTATGATCCCTCACTGTGTTTACCATTACTGGTGCTGCAAACGTGCACGCTTAACACTAATCTGTGTGACACAATACCCACATCAAGAATCCAATCTGCAACTTTCATTACATGGATTTGTTTTTAGGCAATGGGCCATCAGGTATTTGCCTCTCCTACCTGCTGAGTGGATACAAACCCTTCTTAGACACAACAACTGTTCATCCAAACCCGATTCTGTACAGGAAACTGCAGGAGACCAAGCACCTCCCTATCACCGAGCAGGTAAAAACACCAACAACTTGTTAATCTGTGATAAATAATATACAGATTTGTCACAATAGGAAGTACTTTTTGGGGTTTTTTTTGTTTTTCTACAGGATTTGGAATATTTGAGTGAAGGTCTTGAGGGGAGGTCAAGGAATCCAGTGGCAGTGCTGTTTGATACACTTCTACATCCCAATGCTGACTTTGGTTATGAGTTCCCTTCTGTCCTGCAATGGAGGAGAGACAAGCAGCATCACATTCCACATCTGGTTTTGGGAAAGGCAACACCTGGGGGTGCTTGGCATGTAAGCAGCAGTGTCTAGTCTGCTTTTAACAATACAGATTTCATATGAACCGGTTTGTTTTATCTTTGCTGTCATTTCTCATCTTTTTAGGCAATGGAAGGTTCCATGTTGACCATCAGTCTTGGCATCTGGATGGAGCTTCCCGGCGTAAACTACAGAGACTTAACCAATGGGAAACGCAGGTAAAAAGGAAGCTTACAACAACAACTTAAAAGCTCAAGCTTCAATTCAATCCTTACGGCTGTTTCTCATCATCTACATCTGATTTTAAGGGATGTCACCAGTGACAGAGCCACCCCAGAGGAGATTTCATCCTATTACCGTGACTATGTGAAGCTAAAGGGTCTCCAGAAGAGCTTTGTCGACAACACCTATGTTACCTCTGTCCAGAAACTCTGCCGGGGACACGAGGTGAAAAGTCTGCAAAATGGCCACTGTAATCGAGGAGACAGTGGGGTGGGGGATGATGGGAGCGAAGGCTTT
Organism: Menidia beryllina; assembly: GCA_013363375.1. Lineage (NCBI taxonomy): Eukaryota > Metazoa > Chordata > Actinopteri > Atheriniformes > Atherinopsidae > Menidia > Menidia beryllina. The sequence goes on from JABUIW010000019.1 coordinate 5,744,503, forward strand.
GATAGAAAGAGAGAAGAGAGTGTAAACAGTGTAGGAGGGGGGGCTGTCTGGGAGGTAAGGGGATATCAACAGGTCCAGAACGACACGCATGTCCCCTTCACTCTGTTTGCTGAAAATGTAGTGCTGGCCACTGGTGCGTCTGATTCGCCAGTGCGACTGGGAGTAGAGGGGGAGGATCTTCCTTTTGTGTTCCACAGCATCTCAGATCTGGGCCTGGCTGTCAGCCAGAGCAAGCTGGATAAGAACTCTGATCCGGTTCTAATTGTAGGCGCTGGTTTAAGCGCTGCTGATGCAGTTCTGTGTGCTTTTAACAGCAACGTTAGGGTGCTGCATGTTTTTCGCAAGACTGTAGACGACCAAGACCTCATTTTTAAGCAGTTGCCGAAGACCTTGTACCCAGAGTACCACAAAGTGTACAACATGATGTGCTCCAAGACATACACCAATGTGAGCCCTCCTCCTGCTCCCAGCAGACCTCAGGCAGTTAGTATTGCCTCCTCAGTATGCGCCAAGATGTGCCCTAAACCCCAGCTTGCGGCAGGTAACACGGCCGGAGGGGCCAGCGTCAGTCTGTTTCCTGACTACACCAGTTTTCCTGAACACTGTGTGGTGTCCTTTCAGTCTGACATGAAGTGTTTGCTGCAGGGAAACAACTCCCTGAAGGCATTCAAGATCTCCATGGCCCTGGTGCTGATTGGAACCAACCCAAACTTGTTTTTCTTAAAGGGGCAGGGCCAGTACCTGGGTCAGGATCCAACAAAGCCCATCTCTTGCAAGCAAAATCCCATTGACATCAACCCTTACACTTTTGAGTGCACCAATGAGCCGGGGTTATTTGCCATGGGCCCATTGGTGGGAGACAACTTTGTTCGCTTTTTGAAGGGGGGTGCCTTGGGCATCTCCTCCTGTCTTATAAAGAGACTCAAGAAAAGAGAAAAGCTAATCAGCAATGGAGGGAATAAATTAATCTGAAAACATGATTAAGAAAAAAAGCATGAGTCTGTTCCTGAGGCACAGGTTTAGAACCCTTTTACCCTGCCAGAAAAATAGGGGAAACAAGTATAAACATGCTTTCATCATTAATGCAGCGTTTTTTCATTCAAGCTAAGGTATTGGGAGACCAAAAAGACAATGGATGTAAACTTATCGGTTTCTAACGAAACAAGAGACAGCTTTTACAAGTAACGTCTGACTTCGTTCGAAGTCTCTTTATGTCCAAGCTTCCATGTGCCAATGTTTTTATAGTCAATCTGTATCCTCATAAGAGAGCGGGACCTCATTTTGATCAGGGGTATGCATTCATTCACCACGTGTCTTCTATCCATCTGCTTAAAGCACTAAGTTACAGAGGGGCCAAACTAAAAAAAATAAAGGCCACCACAACATTTCTGTGCAATCACGCAAGTTTGACATTGCAACAGAAATGTACAAATTTAACTATTTAATTGAAAATAGGCATGTTAGTGATATTGCACACACAGCAACCCAAAAGACCCCAAAAGTTCATGGCCGAAGAGGTGTTCCTGATTATTGAGCCCAACTCGTGTTCCGACTTTTTAAAAGCAGTGGTTGCTTTTGGTGGAAGGAGCCATGGTCCAGTAAATTTGGCCCATTGCTTTAGGGATTTTGCCTTTCAGATTTGAATGTATATTTCCAAATCTAACGTCTATTTTTCTGTATGGACTTTAGCATCCTGAAAAAACATGTGGACATCAAGGGGCACTCTGTGATTTCAATGTATGTCATTTCATGGGATGTAAAAATCTACAGATGAGCAACATTTCCACAAGTTCACTTTACAAGCAAACTCAACAATCTGATTTAAAAGAAAAAAAATCCTATTATTTAAGGCAAAATTTACACTAAGAGACTGAAAGCATTCAACACAAAAAGGCTTCTTAAACTTTTATCCCATTTTAATTCAGACTAAATGAAAAAGTGCAGTGTCCAGTGTGGGTGGAGTCACTGCACAAAATTATTAAAACATGACACATCTATGAGTTTAAAGTCTTTGAAATTTTTCTTTAAAAAATTACACACAAAAAAGTTACGAAAGTTCCTAAATAAATAAATGTAGATGTTACAATTAAAACACTTTGTAAATCCTGATTTTTGGGGCAACATCCATTGTAAATGTAAACCTCATGGATATAAAAAGAACACAAGAAAAGCTTTAAATTAAAATAAACTCTTTAAGACATAAAGTAACTCATTTAATTCTTTAAATGAGCCCAGAAATAACATTAAATTTGTATCATATTTGATGACCCGGAACTGTTGTGATGTAACGGATTTTTAACAACATGAACCATGTTATTCAACTTTGTTTTTGTTTCTGAGACGGGAAAAAAAGGACAGACATTCATGGGGGATTTTGCAAGTCATGCTGACGTGCAGAGACCTTTTGTGTCTTATTTGCCCACCGTACACTTGTACACCGCTATAATCTGCCATGTTTAAAACAACAGTAGGCAGCCATGACTGTGTGTGTGTGTGTGTGTTAAGTGACAAAAACAGCTTAGAAATTAGATGGGAGATGATTCTACCATCCTTTCTTTACCTTTTAGTTTGCCATATTAATGTCAAATACTTTGAGAGCCGCTCACGCACAGCTTCTGCTTCGTTTACTCTGATGTGATTTTGTTATTGATTATTTTTATTATTCCTTTTTTAATGATGAGGCATTATTCAATAAGTCGTGTAGTCATTTGACTTTTTACACTAACAAAACCTTTAACTCATTGCTGTTTAAGTTTTGGTAATGAAATGTTTCCCGTGCCAACTATTGAATTTAAGATGAATTATATAACTTAATGCTTTTCATTTCTATTTCTGAATATAGTTTTTGATAGGAATATTATATATATGCATGCAGGCATAAGTCATTGGCTGCCAGTTCAAACTAGGATCTGACCACACATGACAGGTTGACTCAGAAGTGGAGAACCTTTCATTTTCCCCCTTATCCTAAAGATTAAAACATAAGCAGTGAAAATAAGAACTGTTGCTTCAGAAGCATGTTTTCGTCCTTGACATTTGAACAGGAATGCCTATGGATTTCAGATGGAAACTCAAACAGCAAGTAGCTACGTAATAAACTGAGGAATCACATTGCGAATTACAGAAAAGGAAGGGGCTCAAAGCCAAACTCCTAACTTGCCTGGTCATTCTGCAGCCCATGAAAAGGGCTAACTTCGCTTAAATTGTACAATTCACTGCAGAATTAACTTTGAACTTGAAAATGGTGTCTTCTGTGGATTTGAATGGGAAGGTGTGTTCGTATTCGGCATGATGACTACTTGTCTGAGCTGTTTCAGATCTGGAAAAGTGCCTGGACTGCTGGCTGGAAGAAATTTCTGAGGAATTAGTGAAACTTGAACCCTTCTTAAGTCCATCAATTCTGCTGAAAACAAACACAAAAAAAGGATGGTAACCTCAAAATGAAGGAATGGTTGCTTCAGCATGCTCTTGTACACCTGAACAGTTTTTAAATGTTTTGTATGGTATATTTTTTATTAACGACAAATAAAATCTTTGTGAAAAATCTCTAAAGACAAGGCGGTTCCGTTACATTTCTAGCTGTCAGTGTCTTCATTAGAGAGAACCGAAGATGTTAGAAAGAGAATAGGAAGAACACTGAAATCAGGCATCACAGATTAGAAAGAAAAAACAGAAATCAGAATAATGATGTTCGCTATTTCTGGAACAAACAGGATTTGACAGGTTTGTAGTGAAACGAATTCCCTCTGGAGGACGAAAAAGATGAAGTCATTTATCTTCTCTTGGATAGTTTGGTGGGGTTGTACCTGACACACACACACAGAAAAGAGTACACGTCAAACATCCGTCCATGTCAGGATGGGCTTTTAACATTCCTCATGGTTCCCTCTTCCATGTGCTCAGAGGCATTTTGACACAATAAAAACAGCCCAAATCTAGTGCTGTAAAACACAGACAATGTTTGACCAGCTTAAAGCAAACAAGCTTCATATAAACCACGTCTGGAAACTTCATTTAGAACGCCCCCCTCCAACCCACCCAAAAAAAAAAAAAACAAAAAAAAAAAAAAAATACTGGACTGTTTTCTTAGCAGCAGAATCTGTTCTCAGGCCACGCATGACTAACTGAGCATGACTCAGTGATCAAACAGCTCAGGCCAAAGCCCATCGAAGACGTCTCTTTTTCTGCTTAGTTAAAGAAAACAGCAGCTTACATCACCTCTGTTACCCTGGCAACCGCTGTGACGAGAGTGGTCTGTTCTGACTGCAGAGGAAGGGGCTATAGCGGTCGCATGCCCGTAAACCTCCTGACTGTCATAGCTGAAGTTGAACAGACCCTCTTTAGATTCATTTTAATCTTTAAAGAGAGTGACTCTGGAATCTATAGAGATGCTGCTGACTGTTAACAGCATTACCGAAAAGCAGAGAGCAGGAAATAACTGGAGCAACAGTAAATAAAATAAAAATGTTGAACTAAATGGTGGGCTACTGTCGACTTGGAATTGTGACTACTGACTAACACGATAATAAAAACAAAACTCACTGTTGGGCTGTGGGGGATAAAGTTACATGGTGCTGTGTCTGAGCAGAACACGAGGTTCGGTTTCTCACCTAAACAGGTCGTCCCCTACTGACTCATCCCGCCGGTTCTGACGCTCCTCCTGAAACGAACACGGTTTAGCTCCAAGGTAAAAAACGTATTGTGAACTTTTATGGGGCCGACAGTACCTCCGCTGCGTCTTTCAGCCATTCATCCAGGTCAGAGTTCCTGCCCCTGTTGTGAATCAACAGATCTGATCCTCCGATGATGTGCGGGAAACCATCTGTTCCCTGAACGCGCTTCTGTGCCACCCAAAAATGAAATTCTTATTAAAACACAAAAAAGGGTACATTTTTCACTTAAAAGGGGGGGGTACACTTGTTAGAAAAAGTTCCTTTCTCTTGTTAAACTTGATGTAAACGTCAATCACTGTTAGTCAAAAGGTGAGCTAAGCCATGTTTTTACAAAGAAGAGAATACAGGGTTTGGATTGTTGGCATACAGCTCCCTTATTGGACCAAATGAGGGGCGTGTAAGCCAAACAGGAGCCCCTGCAGTGTGTGTACCCTCGGTGTCAGACCTTGCGGAAGCATTTGAAGTTCTTGGCTTTTCCGTTCTCCGGCATCTGTTTTGGTGTGGTCTTCGGAGGAGCTGAAACCGTGAGAGATCTAAACTCCACCAACACCAACTTCTGAGGAAGACCTTCATCGATCTTCGACTCCTGAAATCGTCCACGATAAACAGCTTCAGTAGGATGAATATTCACTTTAGCAGTGAGTCAATTTAGTGGATAATCAATATGAAAAAAACAAAAATTATGAATTATACAAGAGCAAACTCAGAGATTGGTTGAAGACATCGTACTTGTTCAAAGAATAATATGATTCCATAAAATGTTCCTGTAATTAAATTCATTCATATATAAGGTGATCCTTAGATTTAAGAGAATCAGCCTGCAAGAAACAAATTATCTATTTTTAGAGGTGTGACTCCTCCGTCCCAGGATTTCTTTTTTTTAATACACCTGAAGCTAAGCTAGACAGGGACTTTCATTCTCTCTTTTTTTTAATGAGATTTACCTGAACCTCCTGTTTGACCACCACTGGTTTAATCGGAGGCTTCTTCTCATGTCTTGGTGGGCTGATATCTATTGTAAGCAGTTCTTCATCCTGTGGGATGCAACAATTCCGGAATAAAAGGGTTTAATTAAAGAAAACACAATGTGGATTTTAGGTGCTTTGTTTTGGTATGAGAGAAGTTATTTTAATCACCTCAATGAAAGAAACGTCATCTTCTTCAGAGTGTTTCATGGTTTCACTTGGCCTGGGAGAAGACTCTTGGGTAGGGTTCCTGGACTCAGAATTAGTTGGCCTGAAATCTGTAGGATCAGGCTTTTCCGTTTTGATGGAGACAGTCAGCGGATAAGATGGTTCATTGAGGCTCTTAAGGACACTTGATGCTTTTTTCAGCTGTGGCTGGGGGCTGTTAATGTTTATTCCTTTAGATTCTTCGTCGACCCGCTGCCTTTTGCATGTCGAGGAAGCTTTCGCAGCGTGTTTCTGCTTTGCCAGACTGGGCGCCATTAGCTGCTGCTCTTGGCCTTGATTACTTTGGAGGCTGTCCTCAAAACAGTCCATATCCTCCGACATAATGGACTCCAGCTCCTCCAGCTGAAGCTGCTCTTCCATCTCCTTCCTTTTTCTGCTCCGCGGTTCCTTTGCGAGACCCTCGGACTGTCCAACCAGTAAATCAGCAGGTGGTTCAGGGGCAGCCAGGGAGACAGCTGAGGGGCCACTGACAGACAGCGGGGGGGTGTTTTTGGGGATGGACAGGGTGTTCGGTGCCTGCACCATGACTGATGAGTCTGGTGCAGGCCGCTTTGGCTCCGATGTGGCAGCTGAGGGCTCGTCCTCCAAGGGCCTAAATGACGACAAGAAACAAAGAGAGCCAGCTCAGCTCTGAGGCTTAACCTCTGCTAAAAAATAGCACTAACATAATTTCTCCTTTTAGTAATGTCAAACGCTCATATTTAACCTGTAAATTGTATTCTCCTGCCAAGGAGAGTAAAAAGGGAATATAGACCATCTTGATCTCAATGAAAAGCTAAGATTTGTGAGAGCAGATCTGTGGTGAAATCAAAACATTTGTTTTTCAGGCAACTCCTAATATTTTGTTTATCTGCTCTTCAAATGTTTATTACTCAAACTGCGTTTTGCTTGTGCAGAAATGTTTTCAATGAGCATTTAGATGTGAGTCAGAGCTTTCTGTGGTTTTAAAATATGCCTATATTCATGGATTTTAAAGTTACTTGATATTCGTTCTTATTTCTCTTTCACATCTTTCCTAGCAGAACCTTACCTTTTCTTGCTGACTGCGGAAAAGAAATTGGTCAAAGTTGATTGCTTCTGTGGGGAAGCTTGTGCAGAGGTCTTTGGTTTCTGAGGAGATTTTTGATAGAAGAATGCCTTCGAACCACCGTTGGTCTTTGGGGCGGGTGGCTTAAGTTTACTGTAAGCACCATCTCCACCTGAAACTGCAAAAAATATCGGCTTTAAATAATATTTCTTACTTTGGAAAAGTGAAAGTAAATGGAGTGACATGAAGCCTGGACAACATCCCTAAATGCCTCTCAAGGCATGCAAAAACTAAAACGTACACCAAACCCATGTTTAAGTTATGTGAAAAATTGGAAACCTGTCATTGTATATTTGTTAGTGAACTAAAGCATTTCACATTACATTTCTTCTTTTGCTAAGAAGTTACCAACACACATTGTTAAAGCATAGAAACCTTTTTTTTCTGGCAGAAACTACCTTTTATTTTTGTAATACCCTTCAACCTTACCATAAATATTTAAATGGGAACCAACATAATTACAGCTGATGTGTGGAAGCAGCGTCAGCACAGATGTTCAAGTAATTTTAAACAATCATATAAACTAATTCATACCATAAAAGAGCAGTTAAAAGCTCAGTGATGATTTCATAGTTTAATCACGTTGCCTGGATACACAGTTTCCTCCATTCTGTATTTCTTGAGCTCTGTGCCGTGGCAACCAGTCAGTAGCCTCCAGAGCAGTTGATTGAATTATATTTCATACCATTACTCAGCTGAATAAAGCACACCGGTTGGTTGAAAAGACATCCACAATGTGGGGAACAGGTTCTACATTGGTATGTATTTTTCTTCAAGGGAAAAAAGAGCTCCATCAGCTGATTGATGGACTCCAAGTGAGGTTTCACATTGTTCTGGGCTGAGAGGCTGCTGCTGGTGTGACGCGCTGTGAATTGGACCTTTAACGCAGCACGTACAGGCTAAACAAAATCCCTAAATATTAAATACATAAGGGGAAAATAATTGTTCTGAAAACAATAAAAAAAATCAGATATAAAATCAGATATAATCTGATATAAAATATATTAATCAGATATAAAATATATTAAAAGTTCTATATCACTTCATATCACACTGATTTCATTGGTTAGAAATAAATGCTTTGGAGCTCAGTAAGAAGTATGAGTGTCCCTCTCATTCAAGTAGCTACCTGTAAGTTTGGACTCATTCTTCTTCCTCTGGGAGTCTTTGCTGTTTGCTGGGCCAAATGATGGGCTCATTGTATCGGCCACAATGACCTGAGAGGTTTTCGTCTGAGCTGTGAGTCTGGATCCGTGGGGCTGACTGCTGTTCAGGTTTTGCTTTTTCTCTGGAGTCTCTCCCACTTCTAACACTCCAGTGACCTCACAAGCCTCTGCCCTGGTAACGTACGATAGCAAAGTGTGAACGACATCTCAATTACACAGAAGACGTGGCTCAGCGGATACATTTGCAAGCACAGCAGTACTCTGCTCATCGTATGGAACAGTGTGCTTCTTTTTTCAGGAGCTTCAGCGCTTATTTCTGGATGTAGTTACACAGATTTCTGCTGATTTCAGTCAAAAGACGTGGTAACAATGGCTCCGGAGGCAGAGTTGGTGCAGGACAGGATGGCAAACATTACAATGACAAAGGGTAAGGTAACAATGGCATGACTCATCCTAACTGGAACAATCTGATGACCACAATATTTCCCTATTTGGAATAAGTTGGACAGGCAGAGCAGTGCTGTGCACGCACACATATCCGGCGAGTGTTAATCTGCACCTTTGTGATGTCTCTGTGTTGGCTGCGAAGGCTGTGATGTTCTGCGACACTGCAGGTAACACAGTCTCATCCACAGTCACACTCTGTGACAGAGAAGCCCCGGGGATTCTGGGTTCCCCTTCTGCTGTCGAGTCTAAAGCACAAACAATTTAAAAAAAAGCGATACATTATACTTTTTCCTCTGAAATGAAGAAAAACTAAATGCATTTCAGTGTTGTTAAGGACCTGAGTCTGTGATCTGACAGGATGGATTGCAGTACTTATTACAGGACCCATAGATGGCGGCCAAGCCAATTTCAGACTCTGTGATGACTCGGAGGCCTTTCCTGTGTCAGTGGTCAAAGGAGACATGAGTCTTTAAGCGGCCACAAACCCCTAACTTCTCTCAACAACTGACGGTCAGACACACGCTCTAAAATGCAGAAGAACAGAAGTGGAGACCTTTGCAGGATGTTCTTTACTGAGTTTGCCCACTCTGAGGAGGAGGAGGGAGGAAGCAGAGTTTGGGAGCTGCCTGTTGTGACATCGATCACACAGCTGTGTGGAGACTCCAGCAGGGCACGGGGCAGGAAGCCCTCCTCCAGCAGCTGGCTCGTGCCACCTCCAAAAATCACTGCTGTACTCAGGCGCTTCAGCTGCAAACACCACAGGAGAGAAGCCTGTTGGTCTGCTGGTGTAGGTTACCGGTCATCCGTGTGCTAAAATCACTTTGCATCCAGCAGATTTCAGCTCCAAAGGAAAAGGCCAAGTAAATTACTGGAAGCATATTCAAATGAAGGAATTAAGGTAAGTGCCTCTGTGAGCTCGACTTTCTGTCAAATCTGGTGAGTTAAACTACAGTTTGGACCTCATCAACCAGACCTCATTTTATACAATCACTTTTTCCATGAAGCCGTTAGTGTGAAAATAAACATCTGAGTAAAAACCTTTGGGTCCCACTAGGATTAGACCCAAGAATCATATGGGTAATAACAAAAATCCAACATTGGTTGTGGAGCTGGCAGTTTAAAAAATCCATGGTCTATTCAGGTGGGTTCTTACATTTCGTGTTTTTCTGGGCTGCAGAAATGGTGTTAGCTCACCTAATGAAACGGATATGAATGTATCCAACTCTACTGAAAATAGGCTCTCTGTGTCAGCATGACTCCCACAGAGGATCCCAGGTTGACAAAAGACTTCCTGGCAACTCATTTGTGGAGGATAAACTGGCTCCTCATGAGATCCTGACAATCTTTAATGCTTCCCAAAAAGAAGCATCTGCCTCATCCATAACAAGGGCTCATCTCTACATCTCTCATGATGCGCTGCTCTTGATTGAAGGTAAGAATTAAGTAATACTCATCCCTAGCCACTATTTTTGCAAACTCCAAAAACACAACATTTTAGCAGTTTGTGGAGAATGAAAACAACACAATATTGATGTAAAGCAAGGTTTGCGATTAACCTGTTTGGCACTGAGGAAAACGAAGGTCTTGCCACTGAACAGCTGTTTGCGAAGGGGGATCACTCCAAGATTAACCTCCTCTTTCTTCAAGCTGGGCTCGTCAATTTCAGGTAAAAAACTTGAAAAACAATGCACACAGGAGATCAAACAGTTAGTGCTATGCAGCTAACTGGTTCAGATCAGTTGAAGTGTCAATGAACAGTATCTTACCTTTCAGCTTTGGGAGGAGGTTTTTTCTGAATAAAGGCATTGTTGAGCTCTGAGAAGAACTCCGGCTTAACGATGGGACAACAACACAGCAGAGCAGAAATGGTCTGATAAAGACAGGAAGCCACAACGTCAGTGCATGGTTGGAGAGAAAGACGTTCTGTAAAAAGAGATCTGACCTTCACGGTGACTTTGACAGAGGGCATGGCCAGATGTGTGCAGTCCTGAGTCCAGGTGTTGACCAGCTTCCCACCCAAAGCGGCCAGGTTCTGAGACAGCGCCGCCTTCCCAGAGTTGTCCAAACATGACGAGCACACAACAGGCTTCAGATGTAGCACGCTGACGTAGAAAAGAGCACAAACAACAAAATCACTCGGTAATCAGTGAGTAACTTACTGATGAACATTCTCAGCCCTCTTTCTGTTACATACCTAAATTTGCTGTGAAAGACCCCAAACGTCAAATTGTCCCCTGACTTCAGGTTCACAGGTGCTGTTAGAGGCTGGTTGTTAACAAATGTTCCATATTTTGAGCTGTCCTTTACGGTCAGAGTCTGAAGATAAATTCACAGGTCGGGATCAGAAAGCTCATGACTTATAAACAGGAGATGTTAAAATGGTTCAAATGTTCAGATTAAATAAATAACCTTCATGCAATCTTAGGACGAAGCAGATCCGTGATTCAAAATACGCACAGACACCATGAAGAAGAGTTCAGAAATACTAGTTCAGACTATTAAAAGTTTGGTTATGTACATGGGTTAACAGAGGATCCCAGCACAATGATTTCAGACATCACGAGACTAACATCTCACTTCCTTTGAATGACTTTTTTGCTGTTCATTCTTGCTTCACGTTTTAGTGTCAGCTACACAGAATAGTGTGTGCCATGCAACAGCAACCCCTCTGCTGTTGCTGTTACGAAAAGTAGAAGGGGAGTTTCTACTGTAAGTGTGCATAAGATAGAATTTGAATTTTATAACAATAAAACACTTAGCATATGGCCCTAAAATCTGCTAAGGGGATTTAACCACTGAATTGCAGTTTCAAATTTATTGGAGTGAATTATTGTAGAATGATTCAAGTTTATTTTCCTTATTTATTTTATCATAGAAAAACAAAAACAAATGATTGTGTTGTGCTGATCGTAAACAGAACAGAAAGCTCTCAAGACTAAAAAGATTATATTTCCATAATACATTTATCCTACAAAGTCATCAACTCCAGTTAAAAATATATTCTGATCTCTAGCTTTCAAATATTTGCATTGATTTCTTTAAGTCACAATACTTTTTTCTGTCTCTCACCAGGTCAGTTGCAGTGAGATGAGCGTGCGTCCTGCTGATGGACTGATCATTGTGAAGAAGGATGTCACAATTCTTGCGTCCCACCACATACTCTTTGCCAGACACGAGGTAGTGGGTCTCACCTGTGAGACGCAGAGTCATTGCACAAGTGTACTTTCCCCCCCCTTTCTTTTCTTCCAACAATCTGTTTTACCATGCAATTGTAATAAGTGGTCAGGACAATACATAAGAAAAGAAAAAGTTTAAGTATGTTATGCTCATTATTGATCAACAAAAATAAAGTATTCATTATAAAAATTATATCAATTCATCCATTATTAATCAACAATATTAATCAATTATTAAATAATAAATATTACGTATACTTTCACACAATTTATGTATTCCATACAAAATAAATGGGATGCTTTTTTATTGTCATAAAAAAACCTTCCTTGAAAATGCTACATTGTTTAAAGTTATATATTTCCAACTTATTGTTAACATTCTTTAATCTCAGTTTGATTTTGATGCCAGATATGTGTTTCAAATAAAGTGGGGACTATCTTACTCCTGTCTGGCTTTCCCCTTTACTGTTAACAACACTCAGACAGTTTTTTGTACAATTAAGGTAATACAAATTAAAAATATGAACTGAACAACAGGTCAGAATATTTAACAAAGCATAGTGTGTATATATATATATTTTTTATTGGTAATATTCTTCTTTTTTTGCGCTGTGATTGAAGCAGTTAAAAAAAAATCGGCGTTCTTATTAGCTTCCTTAATGAAATATCACGAGTCAAAAGTTCCCCCTAGCCCAGCAAACAGAGACTGTCTATGTCACGCAACAATTGGGTGAGGACCCTTGAGGACACATCCGCGTGTGGCTTCTGAGATTTTAAGCTATCCAACTAACTTTTGCAGGCTAGCAACAACATAGTTAAACGCGTCAGTCTTCATGGAAAATGTTACCTCCGGGTAGCAGGGGCGTCAGTATCCACATTGCACTGGTCCCCAATCTCTTTGGTCGATTAAAAGTCACAGCAAGTCAATAATTATGGACATAGTGAAGATAAACAGATCATCCCGACCTACTCTCACAGCGCTTTTGTGTGACGTCATAACGCAGCGCCGCTTCCTTTTCTTTTTTTAAACTAGTCTCCTTTGCAAGTGTATTTATTTATTTATTTATTTATTTTATACGTTGTCAATGTCTATTTAGGAAATATCTCAACATGGTTGCCTATAAAAGTACGGCACAGTCTGAACTCGTCGCAAAGACTTTTTAATAGAGAGCATAGGAAAAAGTTACTTCAATCTCAGACATTAAGTTACGTGGATGTATCAATTAAACAGTTTTTAAAAATCAATTTCAATAAACAGGAAAATTTAGGTGAATTGTTGTCCTGTACAATAGTAATCTACATTTACAGCAATACAAGAACTATCCCCCAGCACTCCACCTAGCGGAGATGTTTGGGACAACAACTTTAAATGTAACGCTCAAGCATCGAGTCATTTTGTTTTGTATGTTGCATCCTCTCTCAAGAAACTTAGATCTTTAGAGACGATCTGTTTTCATTTCAAGGTTCCAACTAAATAATCGAATTTATTTCTTACAGACCCGTCAAAGCAGTTACTGAAAAGTACAGAGTAAGCCTTTGCTAATAGGGCAGAATGACAAATAACAATTATGACAAGGACAGCTACTTCGTATTGTTTTATTTTTCTTATATCTTTCATGATAACACACACACATATCAACATTTGGATCAATGGTTAAATAACTAACCTCAACACCTGAATACTGTCAAATTATTTTATATACATAAGGTAGATTAGACAGATATGTATTTGTTTGTGGTAAAACGCCACAGAAACTGCATGAAAAATCAAATAATCATCCTTTAATCAATCTAAAAACAACTTTCACATTGTATCTATTGCTGTTTTTCACTTGAATGGTTAAACTTAAAATAAAGGATCATTTTCGGATTTCCATGGCTGTCCTGCTGTTCTGAGCCGGCCTTGTCCCCAGAGGCAGGGCAGTTTATGATTGACTCTCATCACTGCGATACTAGAACAAGAGTCGGGTTTCCGAATGACCTCGCACCAGTCTGGATAGTCCACAGGTTTATATCCACTGTGAAGGGTGAGGAAAGGGTCAGATTAAACTCAGTTTATCAAAGTAGCCCACATTAAAAAAGATTGCTGTGGACCAGATGACTACTTTGAAAAATAAAAAAGTAATTGGTGTAGGAGAAATAGCTAAATAGACTGAAACGATGATAAATAACTTATGGATCAAATAAAAACAAAAAACAGCTTTTAAAAAGTAAAGTATGAATTTCTTATATAGCATTTTCACTCACTGATCACAGCATCCCACTCCGAAAGGCTCCATGCAGACACATTGATAGCAGTCACTGGTAATCCAACTCTCTCCAATCCCATACACTTGCCCCATGTGTTCGCAGCTCCCTGAAAATGACAGTGAACTATCCAGGTTATATACTTAAGAAGAAATAAAGTATTTTACCTACCAACTTAATCCAAATAAAAACAATCTAAATGTACTGCAAACACAAGGTAGTTTAAATAATCTCATCATACAGAATGGCTTGTGACATTGGGACACCACGTAAAATATATGGAAAGATAGGATTAAAGATTGATGTAAATGCTGAACACATATTTTTCTAAACCCAATTTTAAAAATCCCTAAGAGGTGCAGCATTTATATGATATTTACAGTCACTTGATACCTCAAAGGAAATATAATTTTCAATGATGAACGTTCACAAATACCTTTTGTGTTGAAGAAGCATTCACCACCATTATACACAGAAAAACATGGCAAACTGGCTCTCAGGAACAAGAGTGAAGCCAAGAGTACTCCTGCTGTGTTTGCCATTTCTGGAGAAAAACATTACAAATCTCAGTAATTAAATAAGAAAAAGAAAAATCAGACAACAGATACCGATCTTGCTCATCTTACCTATATCTGAGTTTTACAGCTCTACCTATAAAAAAAATCTGTAGACGTCCCTTTACTGTTTGTGAGTCCTGCTCCTCTTAGTCTCATTCACTCTCCTCTTATTTTTAGACTCCCTGTTTTTTGCTTTTGGCTCTCTGGACCTCTCTTAGTGTGCCCCTCTTGAAGTGATGTTGACTCCCTGCGGTCCCCGTTATTTATACTGTGCCATTTGCCAACCAATTTTCATTGTGCATCTTCATGCACACGTATATACGCAGACACAAAAATACACAAGCATTGTTACTTCAATGTTCGTCATTCCCTCTTTTGCCTGCTTCACGAGGCAGCGCCCCAGAGTATACAGTGTGCACTCTTTCAGATAACATTTTTCTCAGTGGGTGCCATTTGACCTGATCAGTAGATAGTGCTGAGAACGTATCTATGGGACAGCCAGGCATTGGCCTATTGTTCAACTATTCAAAAGGTAAATGTTGGTGTAGAAGGCTGAACATTGACCTGTGACCCTGTCATCATACATAAATGTGACAAAAGTGTGTTATATTGTGGAAACCTGATATCAAATTGTTTTAAAACAGATCCTAATGAAGCTTTGGATAATGATTTCTCCTTAATGACTAATACTTAAGTTCACTGAGGCATTTCATCTGATTTCATGCCACATTATTAAGGAATATTTGCACGAATAACATGAATGCCAAGATGGCTTTTTTAACAATTCATTTGTCTTTACCGCAGTTTTTCAATCCAGGAAGAGAAAGTGTTACGTTTTCCTTATATAGCTGTGGTGTGTGTCATTGTGTTTTTTTTTTATTTCAGGAGGAAGAAGAGTTGCTTTGGATGACATCAGACCTTTTTATAACTTATACGTACCTCAGTGATATGAAGTACGGATATTGGCTGGAGGGAAGAGTCTTGGTTACATTATTTGACCTCAGTGGTTTATTAAGTTTGTCCAAACTAATTCAACCAAATCAAAAGTATGCAATGCTATATAATAGAGATATTTTTATAGGAACTAGCTTAAATACAGCTGCAAATTTATATGGGAAAATGTAATAAATGCTATTCATTGATAGATAATAGTCTAAAAATATAATATTGAATGAATAGTATTATATAATTAAATATTCAAAGGACTGATCGAGGTGGATGCCTATGGCCGAGATTGTCATGACCACTTTTGTGTCTTCCCTCTGTTTGATGATGAATAAAAAGAACAGGCAGGCCTGGGAATAAACAGTGGTCCAGGAGGTCGGCACGGTAACATCACAGCAAGTGGGGTCTCTGTTGAAATGAGAGCTTCCTGTTTGGACTCTCTTCGGGTACCAGCACCCAAAAACATATTTGTTAGGTCAAGTGCTTATTCAAAATCTACTGTGTTAGTGATTTTGAATTTACATGGTGAATAGGCCTGTGATGGACTCTGAGTTGGACCGGAATGGTATCTAAAAGGGACGGATGCTTTGCGTCAGGTTACTAGTGAAAATGAATTCTCTTCTGTAGTTTATGTGTTTTTTTTTTCTTTATGATTTAGAGTCACTGATGAATTCAGCAAAGTTTAGTGCAGAACCATGACTTAAAATTTCCTGCTTGGGCATTTACATTAACCTCAGTGATCTGCAAAATAAAGTCTCAGATTGTCTGAACTGGTAGTCCAGGGTTTTAACTGTATTGATTTTATGTTGATGTAGTCTTATTTTCCACCATCGTTGGTTGGTCATAATGCATCAGTAGTCTGAGATCTACATTGCAATTCCTAAACGAAGGTCAACAGATATGTAATTAGATGACTTGATGTAACACATGGTTTGATTAAAAAGCATATCATTCCTCACATCACAGAGCACGATTTCATCCAATGCTCCCACAGGCACAACAGGATGTTACACATCGTGCTTCCCTTATGTAACAAAATGCCCTTTAAAGAATTTATCAAATGGGAGCAGATGAGTATTATTATAGGAAAAAGTCCAACATGTCATCGCTATGTAACATCATCTGGTTAAAGAATATATTTTTTAACTGAAGCTCTAACCTGCTGTATTTTGTACAATATGATGGGAATGAGGCTTTAAGAGGCAGTAAGTAATCACTCTGGGAGATATCAAAAAACCATTAGGCTTTATTCAAATCCTGCAAAGATAAAATAACATGCAAGAAATGGTGAATATTCATATACTCCCACTATGAGAAGAAAAGAAAATGGTGCTCAAGAACCGCCACTGTCTGCAGACTGTTCTGTAAAGTGAGGACAGTACAAAAAAATGATTTTTTTCCCTCTTTTGTTATTTTTTGTCAAATACCTGTGTAAAGACAGCAGCAGAACTATTGGTCTACAGAATAGAATATTTCTGTATTAGGTGATGAATAAAAGACTACTGTATCTCCAATAACATGCAGAATTGTGTTGAAAAGAAACAGAAAAACCTGATTGTCAAGTTCATGTTTTCATTGAGACTACAAACTTGTGATAATTGAATGTATTACAATACATTTATATGAATGTGTTAAGTTCTGAATGCATAATCGTGCAAAGAGCCATTGAAAGGTTTGCAATCTACAGCCGTTTACTTGTGTGGCAGACCCAAAAGGCCTCTCTTCAGAGCTACAGCAAAGATGAGAAGTCAGTGCCAGACTCTGTAGGAATATGTCTGATATTTAGTTGACATGACAAAAAACAAGAACAACCGAATATCAAACATATCACACAGCTCCTGGCCAATCACAGAAAGACCAGCAGACTGGGAAGCCCTGTGACAAATGAGACAAGCATTCCAGTTAAAAAAAAGACAAAGGGTTAGGACAGAAAAAACATCACATAGTCAGTCAGTTGGTTTTACATTGACTTTATAACCTGAATAACCTGTTTGGCTGCCGGGTAGCTTTTGGGTCAGTGACGCACTAATACAGGCAATAAAGGATGAGCTGGCATTTGAGATCTGTACATTTGCTTCTGAAAACACAGGATCAGATATCTGTTCCGAAACATGCACAAACATAATTTAAAGATACTTACTTATTCCCTTTATCCACACATGGCCTCACCCTGTCCTCTCACTGAAATATTTTCAGAGGAAAGAAAAAAAGGAGATGCAGTTTGAAAGTAAAAGAAAAGGTAACTGAGGACTAAGTGAGTCCTGTGAGCTTTATCTCTGTGGGACAGCTTTTATATATACACAACCCTGTGAATATTTATTTTGGGGGGGGGGTTGCTCTTTCAGTAACTTACACACTCACACTCATGTAATTAAAGGTATATTGATCTTGTGACCCAGAGCCTTTCCTCTACACATTAGCCTGATCAATAAGTGTGATGTTCATCCCACTGTGACCCCTAATACTAAACACACTCAAACACACACATACATTTGGCAGTAACTAAATCCAAATAACTTTTAGTCACTGCCTGAAGGAAGGACAAACCTCCAACATGACGGTCACTTCACAATGTTCTTTGTAACTATTGCTAATGTTACTGGGTGTATCAAAAGATAATGGTTGAAATTATTCTCTCTTCAAACTCATTTTACATCATTCACATTTTTTTTAACAAACAGAGGAGAAAGCATAGCCCCTTACTGCAGTGCCAGTGAGGATTTACCCATGGAAATAGCTACACCTCCATGATGATCTTTGTTCTTTACGATATCCAAGATGCTACAGAGAGGATGTGCTTAGCTGAAACAGCTATCTTTAAAAATGAGCAGATCTATTTTTCTCTCACTCTTCAGCACCGTAACCTTTTCAGTAACATGGAACGGAGCTGCAGCTAATTCTTTGTTTGAACTTGATGTGTGAGGTATGGAGTATGCTGAGCTATGTAAAGCATGTAAAGGATCTCACAGTGGAATGAGCTGGTAATTTACACATATCAAACTTTAATATTTGTATAACTCGTATATATATGTATATATAAAACTTGTATCAGATAATCTGAAGTCACATTGACCTTAGCTGTCAGTTTGGCCTCAGGATGTGGGACTCTCACATGTGTTGAATCCACTTCATCTGTAGGACACGATGATCAATAAAGAATACAGAACCCTCACATGTGGAAAGGTCATATCAATTCTGTTTTCTTCTGTCAGGAGGCTATGGAAGTAGATGGGGTGGAGCTGGAGAGATTAATAATTAAAAATGTATAATCCACAGTGAGTCATGTATCTCTTTAGTATAACTGACAAATCACTTATGTGGATTTATTTCAAACATTTATTAGTGGGGAAAAATAATTAGTTGTGGGCGGCATGATAGAAATTCTGCATGTGTACACATCATCACTAAATTCCACAATACATTGCATGATTCACAGAGACATTAGTGAGGCTAACTTTTTTTTCTCCTGTCATCTCTGTATCTACTCCTGCTGTGACCTTGCGAGCCTATTGGGGCAGAATGATAGCTCCTGATTGGCTAACCATGAGCCTGAGGCGAGTATTTTAATCTGTAACAGATGGAGGGTAGTCTAAGGCAGAGTGAGAAATAACAGGAATGCAGGAACTAAAAAAAATCACTTAGATCTTTTTGATTACAAACATAATTTAAGCAAAGTTTAAAAATCAGTTGTACTTTTTCTAAAACCTCATTTTGTACAGTTTTAGGCACAAGAGAAAGAAAAAAAGTGAAACCTCTCTGACCATGATTGAAGACGATCTTACTTTTGCAAAAAAGCCCAAACCATAGAACACAAGATGAACATGCTTTAAATGATCAATATTGTGAATGCACAATATTAACTAAATAAGACCTCAAAAATAATTTTTGTGCATTCTTAGTTTTATTTCTTTTGGAGCAAATTTTCACATTATTTCTCCTTTTGTTTCTTTTTTTTTCATTTTTTTTTTGTGCTATTCTGTAAATACAAGATTCCCCATAATGCAAAACCATGTGATAAAATTTATCAGCCAACCTAATACACACACAAACAAACACACACACACACACACACACACACACACGCACGCACGCACGCACACAGGCACACACGAACACAGAAGCCCAGGGGCAGGTTCACTGGAGAGACAGAGGCAGACAAGGTTAACAAAGATAATTCAATACCTATCTGTGTGTTTTCAGCTTCAGTGGTGGAGGCCTTATCTAACAAAAGAAAAAAATATTGAGGATATGAGCGGATGACTGAAACCATAGACCAAAAACATTATGTGCGGCAAATGGCAACAGGAGAAATAAATCTGAGGGACATACCCAAGTGAAATCTTACTGAAAATAAACAAAGAAGAGATTTCTGCCGACATTTTGTCAAAGTTAGACTTCCCAGCACGCTCCCTTAATTTACATTCAGTCAAATGTCAGGCAAAGATAGAAAACAAATTCCCCAGTCAGTGAAAAGGATGTGTGGGGTACTGTTTGTGATGTGTTGTGCCAGCATTAATATTTAAACTAAAGAACAGTGCGCAGATGTCTCAGCTATTTTACAAGCACGTGTTTCCTGTCCAACACGATGAGCTGCTGTGTGCTTTCTAAATGAAATGTGTTGATCTTTTAGATTCAACATAAATTCACTGTTCAAACGAGCTAAATATTTTAGTTTCCTTTTGAGGGTTACAAGCATTAATGTTTCTGGTGCTTTAATATCTGATGCATGTTATAATTCTCACCATTGACATGAGCATGGAAGATACCACAGAAACACCTTTGAGAAGGCTCTGAGTTTACCATTGAGCCATGTCGATGTTAAAATGGTATTTAATGGTTTATTTGGATCTTGTGGGACACAGATTAGCAGATTAGATGATGGCTGCTGTTCATTTGGTCAAAAGCCTTGCGTGTGACTTTGGTTAATTTAAAAACATCACTGACTCTCACTGAATTATTTTCATATTACTTCCCTTGGGACATATAGTTTTCTCATATTAGACTCTGCAAACATAATTCACTTGAGGCATGTAAAGGATCTGTAAAGGATGAAAGTCACATTCTCTTGGTTCTGGAGTTTGATGTTTTTCATACCCTGTGTTTTAGTCACCTTATAGTCTTATTTTACTATTCCGGGCTTCAGTTTGCTGATCACTTAATGTTTGGTCTTGGTCAACAATGGCCCTCCTTAGTCCACACACTTTTTCATTTTTTGTTACCCATCATTACCTCTTATTTTGATCCCAGTTGTGTTTATCCAGATTAACGTCTCCAAGTGTGCAGTACCTTAAGTTTGCACATCAAAGTTTTATTTTGACCACACCTGCCTGATTCATGAGAATGTTTACTTTTTACATCCTTGTGCAGCTTCACACATTAAGATATTGAATATCTCTCATGCCTTGTTCCAGCTTTGAGGACAAGGGTTGATTATTTTGGCAGACGGCTCAGTCACTGGTGACAAAGCAGTTTCATTACCAATGTGGTGATGTTTGTCAGCAAAATATTAAATATTCAAAAATATTCAGCTATCCAAAAGTTGCTTTGATTATTTTGCGTCTTCTAAATCTGCAATAACTATTTCCTACAAAACGGGCACTGGAAATTTACAGCTACACCTGCAGTGAGAATCTCAGTACTGACAGAGAAGGAGGTCAGTGTCTACAGGAAAGATATAAAGCTCCCAATTTGACATATTGTCAGTTAAATAAAACGATAGCTGAAAAAACTTTGGGCGTCTCGGTAGTGCCAATAAATCAAATAAGATATGTACAATACACATTAGCTTTATGCATGTGATTCAGAAAGGTAGAGTCAGTTAGACATGCTTTTTATTATTACACCTTTTTTACTTTTTCTGTACAAATTGCTTGAAATTTATCACTTTAAAGTTGTTTAGATTAATATTTTCTTTGTTTGTACACCTTGCCATTATAGACCCACTTTCTCCATGATTATCCAAAGCAGTGAATGCGCATTTACCTAATGAATATCAGTATTTGGAATGGTATTTTCCATTTTACAGCACACCAAGCCTTACATATAAAGAATATATTTCCACTGTGGTAGTACAAAATATGAAAAACAAGTAATGTACTGGCTATAGAAGGTCTATGTAAAGACAGTACTCATACAGAAAGGTAATACAAACCATTCTACATAAGGCAAAAAAATTGAAAAGGCCAATGTAAACATTAAGCTACCGTGTAAAGTCTTAAAATAAATAAAATACAGAGCAGCACAAGATTTGGCCTGAATAGCCTGTTTGTGCCATGATATGACAGAAAAATAGAGGAATTAAAAGCACTGCAATAACTAAGCCAAATGTTTCAATTTGCTGATAACGGTTTATCACCTTCAAATTAATACTTTACTATTACAGGGCTGTCAGACTGACAAATCAAGGCAGTTTTCATCTGCTTTAAAACATCAAAGATGACTCTGCTGAGAAAAGTTGTGATTACACACTTAGTTTTTACATACTGTGGGCTGCATAAAACCAAATTCATCTGTTCTCTATCTGCTCCATTGTTGGATGAAAATAATGTTACCCATGTCCATGCAAACACAGATGTTGACCCATGAAGGAAACATGGCTGAATACGCCTTGCTTTTCATCTTTGAGCTTCTGCCTGTGGCTCCTCTTGTTTAGGCTCTTCTGCCTTTGGCTCCTCTTGTTTAGGGCCCTCAGCCTTTGGCTCCTCTTGTTTAGGCTTTTCTGCTTTTGGCTCCTCTTGTTTAGGCTCTTCTGCTTTTGGCTCCTCTTGTTTAGGCTCTTCTGCTTTTGGCTCCTCTTGTTTAGGCTCTTCTGCTTTTGGCTCCTCTTGTTTAGGGGCCTCAGCCTTTGGCTCCTCTTCTTTAGGGGCTTCTGCCTTTGGCCCCTCTTCTTTAGGGGCCTCTGCCTTTGGCTCTTCTTGTTTAGGGGCATTTTCTTCTTTCGCCTTACCATCCCCTTTATCTCCGCACATGTTTCTTTGAGGTGAAATTGAACAGTAGATAATCCAGTTAGTATATACATACAGAGGTGGATGCGTGAGTTTATTCTGCAGATTTGTGCTTAGAGAAAAAGTAACCATACCTTGCTGCCGACGAGTCCTGTTTCAAAAAGTTGCACACAGGGCTGGGATTGCTCAGTTGGTTTTTCTGTGCTGCTATTTCTGTGTTCCAGACACTCATTTCCTTTTCAGATTCAGCTGTAAGTGTGACCACACGTATTAAAATCAAATTTAGATGACATGCATAAAAATACACAGGTGGTCACATGCTCGACATCCTCCACACCGAGGATAAAAAAAAGCATCACTCACCTTTGGCATCATTCAAGTCCGTTTGTAGTGATGCCAGTTTATCTGCATCTGCTTTCTGCAAATGGGGAAAAAATTCTCAGCAATACAAACCTCAATCAAAGCATCTGTGCCGTACTACAGTAACTTTTGTATGACGGCTTTAGGATTTGTTGGTCTATTTGTGAGAGAGTCAGTTGAGGAAGTTAGCTATTGACCCAGTAAAAGATAAGGCCTCATCATTTTCAAAAAGGTGATTGTGGATTACAAGGATTCATATAATGGAAGGGCAAAACAGTAGCATAGGAAAGGCAGTTTGAAATTGAATGTTTCCTTTATTCTTACTGTTAGTTACAGACAATAAGACTGACTTTCCACCTGCTGCTATTAGCAGTGAAAGAGGCCATTTGAGTTCACAACTCAAACTTTATATATGTTTGTTTGTTTTTTCTGAATGAACAACATGTAAAGTTACATCTTGTCAAAATATGGGTGGTTTTTTATGCAACTGACCTCTAAAGTTATTGAGCATGTTCTAAATAAAACTTCATGCACAATTTCCTGTCATTTTAATGAAAGACAAATAGATATTAATACCTGTCTGTTCACCATGCATTTAACTTGGAAGAGACAGTGTGGAGACATTGAACTGGAATGAGTAGTTTAAATGTTAGAAATGTCAATGAAGCAAACATAGTGGTGTTTTATAATGTCATATTTTCTCTTTCAAATATGATATTCCTTTCCATCTGATCAAATATTGGCTATGAACAAGGATGCTCAAATGTTTGTTTTAAAGCAACATACTAACACATATCAACTGGACAGAGAAGTAGTTTAGAGTTTTAAGTAGGAAATAACTTTTTTTTTGCTTTGTAGGTAAACCTTGATCCATTTTGGGTGATTTATAACACAACAACAAAAATCTCTGAATCAAGTAAATCCCACAACTTGCATTTTAGATGAGCAGAATTAGTTTATTCCTTAAAATATGTAAGTGGACATGGAACACTACAATGCGTTTTACCTTCTAACAAATATTGGATAGACTACATTGAGACAAGTGAAACCTTTGACAGTATTTCAAAGAGCCAGTTGTTCAGATTTGTCCTACCGTCTCCTCTTGCTACAAGTTGTCTTTTCAGCTGAAAGCCGATGTATGCGTGTGCGTAAATCAGGTCAACTTTCTCCTCTGGTAAATAGTATCTTATTCCCTCACCTTGCCGTCAAGGCAGAGGTCCTGCTCGGCCTTTGTCCTCTCTGCTTTTTGCTGGAGATTGAGCACTTCTTCCCCAAAGTTTTTCTCGTCCTTCAGGGCCTCTTGCAGCAGATCCTGCTTCTCGGACTTTTCGGTCAGATACTCACTCAGAACCTCGTCCGACACTCGCAGCTTGATGTCCTGAAACCTGTTACGCTTTTGCTCGCTCATCACCTCCTTTGTCCGCATTTTTATGACTCCAGCCAAAGCAACGGACAAAACTATTGCCCCGGCTATCACAACTTGTACCTTCATCCTGTAAAGTGAAGTGCCTGATTAAGAATCGGGGACAGATCTCCTGACGGATGTAAGAGATGCGACTTAAAACGAAAGCGTTGGTCATCTCTTAACCCTTATAAAAGCCCCCGTTTGAGTCTCTGGGTACACCTCCCGGTACGACGCAAGGAGCTAAATAAAAAGACTCACCTGTTCTTTTTCTAATTGTCCCAAGTCTGTGTTAGAAACGCCTCTTCCTGTATGCTTTTTAAATAACAAATAGCATGACAGACCATCTAAACATAAAAAAAAAACTAAAAGAAATGTTCACCTAAGATTTGAATCAGCAGCAGCTTTTATATCAGGCGAATAGGGAACAGAAGCATCATGGTCGTGATTAAAAAACATACGGGGCACTTGCAGAAGCCGGAGCTAAAGAGAGGTGTCACCGGGAAGCAGGTGGATTGTCACGCCCAACAAGTTGGTCAGGTAGAGCAGGTCGCAGACACCCATTCACTGCGCAAAGCCAGCGAACCAGAGGCGGAATCAGTATTCAGGAAGTCCTGTAATGTTCGCCAACAGCCCTCAGAACATCAGTCACCCACCGATTCATTGACACGCTCTCAATATGAAGCTGGCGTTGGCTTTTGGTGCGCTCAGCCTGGTGGTGATGGGCGCCATGGTTTTCCAGACCGTGCGTCAGGAGATCAATCTGCGTTCTCTGAGAGCCCGCCTGGTCGTCAACTCGATAGAGGTAAAGCAAAAAGAGAAATCCATCGTCGAGGTTAAAGCCAAACTGCAGGACATGAGGACGTCGCTGGCATCCACCAACACAAAAGTGGATGAGCTGAAGCAAAAGAAAAGCGAGATTGAGAATTCAGTACAGGAGATCGACAAAACTCTGGAGACCTGCAAGGCAGAAAAGGCAAGGAGCGCACGCACGTTCGAGAGCACACACACGCACGCACGTACACGCACACACACATACACACGTAGTTGTACGTGATTGCTTAACTGAATTAGCTTCAATTGAACCTGTTCTTTCTAGAGGCATTGTGTTTGCTAAGTAAATCTTTTCACTTAATCTTTTTGCTTAAGATGTTTGTCTTCTAGGTGGCCTACTTTTCTTCTTAAAGAAATAACTGTCAAATAACTTATACCTTTTTAGGTCAACATTGACAAAAGGAAGGCAGAACTAGAAGAGGCCTTGACTAAAGTCAAAGGTAGGTGGGGAGGACTGATACTATGCTTGTCTTTATTTACATGAACCAGCCCACAAGGATGCAGATATGAGAAGAGGCAAAGCCCGGTACCTGCTCTGAAGTGACAACCTCAATAAACAGCTGCCGGTTTATTATCTATGTTTTAAAATCTTTTCAAATATCTGGCTAACACAGAGATACGTTTTATGACTGATGACCCGATGAACTATAGTGTGACATTGTTTAGTAGATCTTCCATATACTATTGTTGTGCTTGGCACCTGTCAAATTATTTGATGTTTTAAATGTATAAATTATTACTTGTCTTATCAGCTGACCACGAAGAGGCTAAAAGCAAAGCTCAGGGGGAAATTCAGACCCTGAAACAACAGATTTTGGACAGAGACAAATCTCTTTGTGCACTTGCAGACAAGACCAAAGAAGAGGCACGGTAAGAGTGAAACACCCACTTCCAGAGAGAATAACATGTGTGATCAGGGAATGATGAAGGATGTCTTATACAATTTTTAGTCATGTAATTAAAATGTAATCTTTATGTTCACTTTTGCAGGAAGCTGTGTGGAGTGTTTGAAGAACCCAAATAAAATCTGCCCCAATCCAATCGTGGTAGACTTATTATAAAAGAAGCTCACCATTAAGGTGTATGTTTTGTAAATTTATGGTGTTTAGACTGTTAATATCATTCATATTCTTTTATCATATTTCATTAGGTGGTAATATTTTGAGTGATTAAAAAACATTGGACTGGTGTTTCTGTCATGGAATGAGAAACTTGATTGCTTTTTACTTTTGTATTATCTCGATATAGGGCAGGGCTAGTCTGACCAAAGCTCTGTAGAACACTGACTTATGATTGTTTCTTTATTGCATTAACAAGGACATTAACTTGATATCTCACATGGAAACCTACAAGAACCCATTTGCGTGCATCACCAGCAGGATGTTTTCTGGATGGTTTCGACCCTTTATGGAACCCTTGTACCTGGTGTGGCCTATTATGAGGAGGCTTGGGAAGGTTGTCTTTTTGCTTATACCATTTTAGTGGTTATAACATTTTGTGCTTTATGGAAAAATTCCACTATTTCAACATATTTGTTAATGGGTAAAATAAACATATTATTCTTCTGTGTATATAATCTGGTTTTCACTATGGGAAGTGTTGTTTTACTGAACAGCTTTCATATAACTTGATGTGCTATGCAAACTGTTGATCCATAACCAACCAGCAAGCCTAATATGTGCAATATTTTTATAACATTGAAATCATTTAATTAGACTAATAATTCTTTGTTGATTTTACCCAAATTTGCCTATCATGTCAAAAGCCTTTGCGTTACTTAAAGTGCACTTAGTAATGTCACTAGTTTTGATTTATGGGACAAAGACAAATAAAAGTGTGATAACTTCACACTACAAAGCAGGGTCACACTCTTTTCTTGTGGAGGTGCTCACGTTTATTTTCTGGAACCAGTTTTTACACTCAACATGTCTTCAGTCTGCTTCTCTTTCTACTACGCAGCTGAAACTAAACTCACCACTCCCTCTGGTGGTCTGGAGTAATAACAAGTTAACATGGACAGAACTAAATCAATATACTACATTCCTCCCCCTTTAAGATTCAACTCAGTCAGTGAAATTACCTAAGAACTAACCTTCCAATTATTATTATTATTCTTATTCTTATTATTTTATTTTTTTTTATTTTTTTTTTACTTACATTGAAATAACATATATATAATTTTTTTTTTTTTTTTTTTTTCTTGGAAGGAAAATCAACCATGGGGTTCAAGTATCCTCTAATGTAAGAAAAACTATCCACACACAAAATCACTCAAGTACGGGGGAGTCTTCCTTTGGCGTTCAGAGCGGCGTAGTACAGGAGGTGGATCGGCCCTCCGTTGGTTGTCCACATCTGGCACACTTTCCGTAGGAAGTAGAACTGGGGCCGTGCCGGCCGGATCCACCACCACTCTTTCTCCAGAAAATGGCGTCCCCGAGACTGATGACCCGAACGTCACTCCTTCCTCCGGACTCTGAAGAGCACACCTTGCTTCCATTCCATCCATCTCCTTCTGAATCACATGTCGTTTCCTGACTTGATCCACATGACGCCGCACAACACGTCCATCTCCCATCTGTACGGTGTAAGACACTGGACCAGTGCTCCCCACAATGATAGCAGGCACCCACGTCGGATCATGACTATAATTTCGGACGTATACATCAGCGCCGGGGGAAAAACTCCTCCACTTACTGTGGGCATCATGATATTCCTTCTGTTTAGCTTGTTTCTTACATACTTTCGCTTTGATGTCCGGCAGCAAGAGATCCAGTGTAGAACGCAATCTCCTCGACATCAGTAGCTCAGCAGGTGACAAGCCTGTGGTACTTTGTGGTGTGATTCTATAGTTAAACAGGAATCTTGCCAACCTTGTTTCCAAAGTGTCCCCTTTTACTTTCTTGAGGCCTTGTTTCAAAATCTGAACAGCCCTTTCCCCCAGGCCATTTGATGCCGGGTGAAAAGGTGCAGATGTAACATGCTGTATTCCATTCTGTTTACAGAACAGTTCAAACTCCTGACTCTTGAAGCATGTGCCGTTGTCTGAAACAAGCATCTGGGGTAAACCATGTGTGCTGAAACACTGTCTGAGTTTCTCTATGGTCACCTGACTTGTTGCAGTGTTTGTGGGATACACATCAATCCACTTTGAATGTGCGTCCACCACAACAAGAAACATCTTGCCTGAAAGAGGGCCGGCGTAATCCACGTGCAATCTACTCCAGGGGGACTCTGGCCACTCCCAAGGGTGTAGGGGTGCTGCTGCTGGAGCCTTTCTATTTTCCTGACAAGTGTGGCAGGATTGCACTTCCCTCTCTATGTCAGCATCCATTCCTGGCCACCACATGTAGGAACGTGCCAAACCCTTCATCCTTGAGATTCCAGGATGCATACTATGCAGTTGCTTCAAAAGAGTAGACCTTCCTTTCTGTGGAATCACCACTCTGGCACCCCACAGGACACATCCATCTTCAACGCTCAACTCCAACCTTCTCTGACTGTAAGCCTTGAACTGAATGTCCACTGTATTAGGCCAACCTTTAAGACACCAAGCCCGCACTTGTGACAGTATTAGATCCTTAGCCGTCCATTGCTGTATTTGAGATGTTTTGATGGGTGGATTATCCATCACATCCAGCATGAAAACTTGTCCTGAATCCTCCTCGTCACCCATCTGTGGTAGTGGCAGGCGGCTCAAGGCGTCTGCGTTGGCTTGATCTTTACCTGGTTTATATACAATTTTGTACTCGTATGCTCCTAACAAGCTTGACCACCTTTGCACTCTTGGCGATCCCATCTGTGGCACCGGCTTAGCTTCATGAAAGAGAGAGATCAGAGGCTTATGGTCAGTATAGATTGTGAATTTACGACCATAAATGTACTTGTGAAATCGCTTGATCCCAAATATGATGGCTAAACCCTCCTTGTCGAGCTGCGAGTAACGCTTTTCTGCTGGTGTCAATGTCCTTGAGACAAACCCTAAAGGTCTCTCACTTCCATCCTCCATCACATGCGACAACACGGCTCCCACTCCGTATGGTGAGGCGTCACATGCAAGCACCAAGTCCTTGTCTGCAGAGTAATGACACAGTACTTTGGCTGATTTCAACAGCTGTTTAGCTAAGCTGAATGCTTCCTGCTGTTCCTTATTCCAAGACCATGGAACTCCTTTCCTCAGCAGCTGGTGTAACGGTGCCAAGCGTGTGGCAAGGTTAGGGAGAAACTTGTTGTAGTAGTTTAAAAGACCCAAAAAAGCTTTCAGTTCAGTCACTGTGGTAGGAGGTGGAGCTTCCTCAATAGCTCTCACTTTGCTTTTTACTGGGTGCAAACCTTCTGCATCGATTCTGTGACCCAGGTATTCCACCTGCTCCTGCAAAAATACACATTTATTCCTATGAAGTCGCAGTCCAGCTCTCTTCAGCCTTTTTAAGACTTCATCCAGTGTTTTCAGGTGTTCTCTGGTGTCACTTCCAGTCAGCAATATGTCATCCAAATAGACTACAACATTTGGTAGACCTTGCAACAAGCTTTCCATGGTTCTTTGGAAAATAGCTGGGGCTGATGACACTCCAAAAGGTAACCTGTTATAAGTGAACAGGCCACGATGTGTGTTTATAGTCAAGTATTTCTTGGAGTCCTCATCCATTACTATCTGCTGATATGCATGACTCAAGTCAAGCTTAGTGAACAGTTTGCCTTCAGTTAGAGCATTGAAAAGGTCTTCAACGCGGGGAATTGGGTATTGTTCCAGTGACGATGCATTGTTTACTGTTAATTTATAATCCCCACAAATTCTGACAGAACCATCCGGCTTCAGAACGGGAACAATGGGCGCTGCCCACTCTGCGTACTTTACTGGGGTTATAATATCCTCCTTTAGAAGACGTTCTATCTCCTCCTCCACCTTAGTCCTCATTGCATATGGGACTGAACGAGGTTTGTAAAATTTAGGATGGGCGTCTGCCGAAACTCGAATGGTTGCATGCACACCTCTTAACAGTCCTAACTCTTCTTTAAAACCTCTTCGTGTTGTAAGAGAACGTCCTGTAAGGCCTGTGCCTCTGTTTTCACGTGTTTAATCTCATCCCACTTTAGCTTTAATTCTTTCAGCCATCCTCTGCCTAACAGATTTGAGCCAGTCCCTTTCACCACCACTAGGGGAAGCGTTTTCTTCTGGTTCGTATAGTGCACTTCAACCTGGGCCACCCCCAAAACTGCAATTTTCTCCCCACTGTATGATTTAAGAGAGAGTTTACTTTGTTCTATCTGTGGTCGACTGTGTGCAGGCCACAACTCCCGAAACTGGGTTTCATTCATCAAACTGACACTACAGCCTGTGTCAATTTCAAACTTCACTCCTTTCCCATTTACTTCCACTTTCACCTCAAAAGGCTCAACTCTCTGGATAGAAGTCCCAGTTGTTAAACAGGCTAGAGTGAAAGCCTCTTCCTCTTGATTTAACATACTGTCATCATCCTGCTTGTCACATACCTTGTGTGATCTGTAGAAACGTCCTTGGCGTCCGCCTTGACGTGCTCCTTTTTTCATATGAGTGGACTCCTCTTTATTTTTATTCCTCGATCTGCAGGCCTTGGCAATATGTCCAAGCTTTCCACAAGCGTGACATGTGGCGTCTTTAAATCTACATTCGCCAGCACTGTGGCGCTTCCCATGGCATCGGTAACACACACTCTCCATCTTTTTCCAATCGGTTTTCCGTCCGTGTCCCTCCGCCACCATGCTGTGACACGCCCCCGACTGGTGCAAGTCCGAAACGTTCCTATTCGCTGCTTCTTCAGCCACAGCAATCTGAAATGCCGTTTCAAATGTCAGGTCGCTCGTCGACAACAGGCGTCTTTGAATCCTGTCGTCAGCAATCCCGCACACCAAACGGTCTCTCAACCTCCGGTCCAGTGTAGCTCCAAAGTTGCAATCTTGAGCCAGACGTCTGAGCTCTGCCACATAAGCACTAACGGACTCAGCGGGTTGACGGGAACGAGAGTCAAACTTATATCTCTGCACAATCTCACTTGGTTTCGGATTAAAATGCTCTTTCATCCGTGTAACCAACTGACTGTACGTTTTCGAGCTGGGCTTGTCCGGGCTCACGAGGTTCCTCATTAGCTTATACGTGGCTGGTCCCACCACACTAATAAGTACAGCCCTCTGCCTATCACCGTCGTCGATGCCATTTGCCTCAAAAAACTGATCCAAAATCTCACAGTATTCTTCCCAAGTCTGTTCTTTAGCATCAAATGCTGACAGAGTGCCTATCAATGCGCTCATCTCTGCCTACCGAAGTACGTCTGTCGGAACTTTCTCCGCTCCGTGTGCGACCCTCTGACAACGTGCTTCTTCTCACGTCTTCCGTCCGGGAAAAAACAGGTGCCTCCTGATAACAGCCAGTATCCTCGTCGCCAATATGTGATAACTTCACACTACAAAGCAGGGTCACACTCTTTTCTTGTGGAGGTGCTCACGTTTATTTTCTGGAACCAGTTTTTACACTCAACATGTCTTCAGTCTGCTT
Organism: Menidia beryllina; assembly: GCA_013363375.1. Lineage (NCBI taxonomy): Eukaryota > Metazoa > Chordata > Actinopteri > Atheriniformes > Atherinopsidae > Menidia > Menidia beryllina. The sequence goes on from JABUIW010000019.1 coordinate 5,776,063, forward strand.
CTCTTTCTACTACGCAGCTGAAACTAAACTCACCACTCCCTCTGGTGGTCTGGAGTAATAACAAGTTAACGTGGACAGAACTAAATCAATATACTACAAAAGAATAAACTCTAAGAACAGTAAACAATGTGAAAAATTAGAAAACCCTTTAGCTATGGTAAAACTGTTGCAAGAATTGTGAATGAAAGCATGCCATATTTGAAAAGTGTCATTGATGTTTTGAAGTTCCATTTCTTTGTAGGTTGCATATTTATAAAATTGTATGCCAAAGACTCTATTGTTTGATGTATGTGTTTGTTTTTTGAATTTTTGGTCAATTTCCCCAAATCTTTGACACAATTGTGAAGAATGTGTCCAACTCCAAAAAACGTCAGAAATCATTATTTTATATATATTTTTTAATAAAGATATGTATACATGTTTAAAATCCCATTCACTTAGTTAATTCCATGTTGTTTTTTTATTGCCTGTTTATTTTCAAGTTGTTTTTTTTAGGAAATTGATCACGTTTAGGCCAGAGTTTGTCCATCCCAGTTTTCATGAAGACGACAAGACAACAGGAAACCTTTTTCCTCCGTAGCCAATACTGATTCGAGTTGCATAGCACGTGATATTATGCGAATGACGCATTTCATCCCGGAAGTTTACCAGATGAGCACATGAAAGTCACCGGCAAGCGACTGTTGACGCTGTGACGCTGTGTTACGTATTGCTATTTTCCGGGATTGGCTCAACAAATGTCTTCAATGTGTTAAGGAAATGGTTTAAATTGCTTCGTTTATACTAAAATGACAGCATTTTATTTACGGTGCTAGCTAACTTTGGTAACCTTCAGTTTCTGTTACTCCATCAGTTATACTTGTACATAGACAGCTCGCATATACACTGTATATGTCCTTCATTTAAACTGTTTACAGATGGCGAAAAATCTCTTTCGAATATTTCGGAGCCTTCAGAGCTTCGTTTCACTCTCATTCACAAAGAACAAAGTGGCCCACCCCTGCGCCAGCGTTGCATTCAGGACCACGTTCGACCGGACCATGGTGGTAGGTGTTGTAACGAACAATTGAGATGAAAATGCTTGAAATGACTGGTCGCTTGAATGAAGTTCAGATCGGTTTCACTTGATGTGACAAACTTCATACCTCTCTCGATGGTTCCAGTGGTTTTTCTTTGACGTGAATGGACTTTCCCAATGAAAAACATTTTTTTTTTCTTTCTACCGAATTAGGATGATTGTTTTTTTTTCATTGATAAGATTTGTATAAATATATTTAAAACAATGGTGCAGTAAAACAGATGAGGTTTTTGATCCTCTTACTACAAATTTCCACTGTCATATGAGTAAAATAATTGTACATAACTCTGTCCCTTGTCATGAAAGAAGACATGGCCTCTAATGGAATGGCTTTTACATGTTATTCTGTGCAGCAGGCCCTGGTGTCATTCTTTTCCCCCAAATCCCGTGACTTCAGCCTACCTAACTCTTCATGGGGAGAAGAAATGATGCGGTTATATGAGTTTTACAACAGCCAATGCGAGGGGGAGAATAAGGGTGGTGAATGGAGAAGGCTGCCAAGCTACAATCGCTCCCTGAAGTATGCTTCAGGTACCGTTGAGATCATGTCCTTCTGTCTTTTTGCTGTGCGAATGTCAGTAAAATGTTAAAAATCTAAAAACGCACTATTCTCCTGTCTATATAATCTGGTTATATATTTATATATCATCATCCCAAGCTACAGTTTGGGATGATGATATGTGGTGGGAACACACTTCTCAAGCTGCCCTGGAGTTTAGGATGTAAAAAAGCAGTCAGTCAATCATGTGATCTTAGCCTGAGAGAGCTGCTTTTCACCTGCTGAAGACCACATTTTTTATGTCAAAATTTCACATCATCAAATGTTTGATGTGGATTCCAAGCTTCAGAGAGCCGTGGTCTGCAAACGTTTCCTGACAAGGCATTAAATAAAAAGATTTGATCTATGACTGCATTGACTCTAAGTTAAATTGGAGCCTCTGGGAAAATGGAAAAGCTGATCTCCCTGAACCCCAGTGGAAAAATGAGCGCTCACCAGCTAAAACTGAAATTCTGCCCAGACTACACCATCACTTAGAGTTGTTTTAATCAGATTTGTTGCCTTTCTGGATATAACTGTATGTTTTGAAAAAACAAAGCCACATTTATTTTTGTCTAAAAGTTTGCTTTGAGTCCTCCTTTTTAGTACAAATTTAGTTGCACAGTGATTTAATTTTGGATGGAAGAATGTATCGTTTGGATGATTTTTGTCATCTGCTTAATGTTTGCTTGTATGGTCCTTCCATCAGGTGGAGTGTATCTTAGTAAGATAATCCAGTCAAAAGCTCGCCTTTTTACCCGAAACATCAGGGAGCCCGGAGCAGCATTTGAGTATGTTCTCTTCGTTAGCAAAGACGAGCAGAGGTGTGTGTGTGTTTTCCAATCTGGACACCTTCTGGAGGGGCCTCCTGGGTAAGATGATCTCAAACGCTCTTTAAGCTTGTGTACAGATGTCAGGGCTCATTATATTTCCTTTTTGATTGTATCCCATAGCAAACACACCATAATGGTACTGCCTTGAATGCACTTACACATGAAATAGAAATATGTCTTGGTCTGACGTGCCCTAGTTTGGACTGCGTCTGTAGCCAAAAGGAGAGGTTTGCAGTTCGAGCTCATCCTCCCTCCTCTTTTATCTTCTATCGGCTTTAAGAAGAGTTCAGCATTGAAACAAACGATCAAACTACTAAATATGCAATTGTTCAGGCCCTTTTCTTGCATTTTTGTGTGTGTGTGTGTTTCCAGCCATGTCCACGGGGGGGCAATAGCCACCATGATTGACACCGTTACAGGAAGTCATGCCTCCATACTGAGTGCGCCAGTTATGACCGCCAACCTCAACATAAACTACCGCAGGTACACCTTTGATAAAGAAAAGCAACATTTACTTTAAACTTAATTCTGTCAAGTCGACTTTTACGTAAAGCAGCTGAGCCTTGTTGATTTTTGATTGACTTTTGCTGTGGAGGTAATATTCACTGGCTGTCTGGTGGTATAAGAGCAGACTGACGAAAACACAACTGGTTTTTACTTTGATCATGATCATTCATGATTCTGTTCTCTTGTCCCCAAGCCCCATCCCACTGGGAAACACGGTGCTGGTTGAGTCCTGTTTGGACAAAAGGGAAGGCAGGAAGCTCTTTATTTCTTGTAAAGTGACAAGCACGGACGGCTCCAAACTGCACACAGAGGCAACAGGTAAGGTTTTTCAAATTTAGTTTCACTATCTGTTTTTTTTTTTTTTGGGCCACATTGGTTTAAAACTTGCAGTCAGTCACGTTTCCTTTTTTTTCTTCCATGCAGCACTGTTTCTGTCGATAAATGTCAGCCATCTACTGAGAGGGTGACACAAAAAAAAAAGTCAACGGGCAGAGGCCTCGACGAGCTGCTACATGTTTGAATGTGTCAGTGTTTTTAGTTTGGGATATGGACATATTTCCAGGTCATCCTTGGCAATGGTACCTAAATATTGAGTCTCTGATGATTACTTAACTACATTGGAAATGTGTTACTATCAAGCAAAAAGTATATCATCAACTACTTTATGTTTTGAACATAAAGAATAGGATTATTTATTATCACTTCTAAAACAATAGTGTTATGACACCGTGGGAGCTTGAGTATTAGCCCCCGAAATGTCCTATGCATATATTTAATTCTTTAAAGAAGCCTACCATAAGTGTATTATTTTGGATCTGTCAGCCTGGGGCTGTTAAAGCATATTTTGAATGATATCAACCTTCAAAGAATGGAAAGAAACATCGTACTACAAATTTTAGACATTTATTTATTTTGTTCTCTTTTGCCCAAAAGCTTTCAAAGCAGTTTTATCATTAATACTATAATCCTAAACTAGCCTGGTAGTTTAAATGAAACTGTATGAAACTGAAGACCATCTGTATTCAAAGGTTTTAGATTTGATCAAATATTTAGATATAAAGATTTATATTTCAGATTTATATATTGATTATATCATTATTATATATTATTTATATAAGATTTAAATGATTTTTTATTTCAGTGTGCCATTATACTGAAGTCAGCCGGAAGTAGTATAAATAAGCCTAAAATGGTGACATACCATTTATATTGTTGCTTTTTAGTTACAAAAGCTGACTTTTCTGCCTGTTGCATTACACATATTACACATTTTTGTTTTGATTTCAGGTGTGGGTTGGTAGCAGTTACTCCACCATGTGGTGAATGTGGTTATATTTGAATCTTAAGTGTAAATTTTTTGCTATGAGAACATTATGACTTACAGTGGAAAACCATGGGCTTCAAACCCCTAGAAACATCACGGCAGCGACTGGCGCTTTGAAAAGGCGTCTGCCTTAAGAAATGAGCCGAGCCACACTGAGCAAGAGCAAGCAGCACAGTCCACATCACAGAGATCTGTGCTGATCTGGCATTTGTTGCAGGCCACAGGGCTGAAAATGAGTTGTTATGAGGCACTCCTTTTTTTTGTACATTAAACTTTATAAGTGCATGCAAGTGCAGTGCTACTACTTGGCTTTTTGTTGTGCTTTTCTTTCACTCCGTGGGTGAGGCAGAATGGCAAAATGAGACCAAAATATGATGTGTTTAAGTGTAAATAAAGAAGACATGGTCCATTATCCAAACTCATGTTAATTTTTTTTTATGTCAAGTCTATAAACACCATTTAGCCCAAAACAGGACAATGCCTTCATACATTCAGACTTGAGAAAAAGCTTTGCAGCAGCCTCACTGAGTATTTACATTACATGTCATGGATGGCCTGATTTCAAAGACCGTTGAAATCAGAGTGATCTGAACTCACTTATTTGTTGTGTATTCATTGTTTAATATGTCTCAATATGTCTGGTTAGCGTGCAATCATTTTTAGAATTTTATTTTTTTTATTAAAACTTTTTTCACATCTAACATAATTAGTTTTTACAACCAATTTTTGTTTTTCTAAGCAAGGGCTGCAGAATGAGCTTTTGCACAGCAAATAATGGTCACAGCTCTACCAGCTCTACACACACTCCACTGTATTTAACTTCAGTTCTCAGACATTTTGGTTTAATGTGTGGTTTCTCTGTGTACCAGTTCATCACAGCAAAGGCCCAGTGGTGTTGTGGGGGCCCCTCACTCCTTTAACCTCAGTAAATTACGGTTGAAGTGCTACCTAGTTTTTTAAAAACCCTTTTGGTGTGTGCATGCAAGTTAACCTCATCATTTTTACTTATTTTTTCTTCGCTCTCCTTCAAGAGTCATGTGGTCAAGTTGGATTGGAGGATGTGGGTAGGGGGGGTGGCGTGTGTTTTCCCATTTCAGTTAAACCACCAGCAGAAAGCTCTGTCCACTGCAGCATTTTTGGGCCCACGTTCATTCAAGTTGAGGTGGATTTCACAACTTCTTGGTTTTGAGAATATACACTTCCACACATGTATGTCCTCACAGCAGAGGAGAGAAGCCTGTTTATCTCAAATCTCTGACTGGGCTGTGTGAAAGGGACTGGTTACTGTTTGAATCTGATGCTGCCGAAACTAAGAAATGTGATTTTCAAATTTAGTTTACAGTTATGTTGTATGACTTTGACTGATGAGCTTCCTACAAAGCTGATATTTAGACTGAGTTTTTGTCATGATCGGTATCACAATGTGGATAATTGTAACCTGCTACACTGCCTCAAGATAAAGATTCATTTTACGTTTCATTAAGAAGGATTGTGAATCCTCAGTCAGAGGCTTCTTCAGCTCTGCTACTAAAAGGACCCTTATGAGGCTGTCTTTCCCACTACAATAGCTTCATGTGGAATATTTGATCTCTAAATGAGTTTTTATTTAAGAAATTCAATTAGATTCAACTAGACTGCCCCCAAAATGGTATCATTTTATTATTCTTTCAAGATTAAAAGTAAGATACTCCGTCATATTCCACGACTGGCATGAGCTGCTCTTTGTCTGTGCCCAGCAAGCACCGTGTCTTCAAGAAGCTCTGACCACAATGATGTAAACCGAGAAGACATATAGATTATTCATCGTTTTCTTTTGTGTCTATGTTTAAATGAGGCATTGCATACTACCAACAGCCCGAATCCCTACACATCACTACAACTTCTGTACCTGCAGGTGGTTCTGGAGACCCTTAAAAAAATGACAGAAACCTAAAAGGGGATTTCTATTGGAGCATTTTCAGTTTCCCATGCAGCCGGGAAACGCGAGGCCTCTGGAAAGTCGCGTCTCCACGTTCTATTTTCTCGATTGGGGTGGCGGAAATTTGTAGCTGCAACACGGGATTATATTTCTCAACCGAGCACTTCAAAGCAAAACCCGATCCGCTGCTATTACGTAACGGGCCGGTGACATAACTCCCTCCAGCCTGGGACGGTCAGGGCGCACGGAGAGCGCAGGGAGGGGGGGCGCACGGCTTGTGGAGCTCCGGCCGGCCGGTCCAGCTGCACTCTGCGCTGCCTCTGCCGTCATTTCCCAACACCGACACCAAAGGAGGGCTACCAAGGGGAGGCGAGAAGATGACGGCTGAATTCTGGAGCCCGTGACACTGGAAAGAGGCGAGATGGCTGTGCACGTTTTCAAATGTCTGCGCCGGCCCGGGCGCTAGGAGAGCCAACAGGTAGCCCGAGTTTGTCATATATTGTCTCGTAGGGGTGTTAGAAAGCGTACTCAGCTCGCATACATGTGTGGTCTGTGTGTGTGTCGCTGAGAGGTGAGTGTATGAGTGTATAGGGCCATCCGGTGTTCTGACAAGAGAGTTATGGAATATGAGGAGCTCGACCTGCCCCCCGCTGACACCCCCGGCAGAAAAGGTAAGAGGATCATAGCAAATGAAGCACACAGCAGCTCTGAAATCAGTTGATGGGACAGGGAGAGTTCTCTATCACAGAACAGATCAAGGGGGGTGTCATGTGCTCTTATTTCCCAGCATGCCCCATGGTTCCCCCACTCACCCATTATCACGTTCCCCTCACCTGTCTTGCACCTGCAGTAACCCCCCGTTTTATCCATGTTTACCCCAATAAACCTCCACATCCTTTTCACTGGAGTGTGGTAAGGCGCTGGGAGTGGGTAAGAATGGCACTAAGTCGGAATAATCCACAGGGATTAGCTCTTATGTTTGCTTCTGTTTCTGGCCCATGCCTTTCTATTCAAAGTATTCCCGTGGCTATAAATCAAGCCACTGGCTGTCACAGGGGATGAGACAGCTCATCCTTCTGCCACAGAAACCTACTGCACACTTTTCCTACTTTTCTTTTATGGCTAAGTTGTTCACTGTGGATGTTTTTTTTTCAGAACACAAAACAACATGTCGCTCTTTTTGGGCAAAAGACTGTCACCCGCAGAGGTGGGAGAAGAATATGTGTCCCATTCTGGTGGAATCAACTTACTTCAATTTGATCTGAATAAAGACAACAGTCATAGCTATTTTTTATGATTTAATTTTTAGCAAACTCGATGGACAGCTGAAACTGGAATTCCATCAAACAATGTACATGATAGTACCCAAGTAAAAGCAGAAAAAAGACCATTTTAACAAGATTAAAGCAGCTTAAACGGAAACAAAATGCTAAAAGTAGCTGTTAAGGGGTTTAAGGACTTAGAATAAAACAACATCACTTTATTTATCAGGTGCTGGAACAGGTTTGTTCAGGTTAAAGTGGGATTCGGTGTGGTTGTTCAGTTCATATTTAGTTACTCACTGCTGAGCTGACTTCTCTTAAGAGTATCTTGGTTTTAGTGGCTGATGTGGGTGTCTTCTCATTTTTCTGAAGCACTGTACTCGTTAGTGCCACAAAACTGTTCTCTCTCTGAAACAAAGCCTTTGTTGAGGTGTCTGACCAATCTGCTGCAGCTCTTCTCCTCTTCTCGGTTTGTTTCTCAGCAAAACGTGCAGCCTCTCTGCACAGTAAACCGTGAAACTTTCTTCCTCTGAATTCTCTTAGTTGTTGCTTTCTGAATTGAAAAGCACAGCTCATTTTCATTAGGTGCCCCACAGTTCACTGACTGCCAGCCGAGGAGTATTATGAACATAGTGATGAAGGTTTTTTTGTAAAACTTGTTTTCTGCTCGTCTGAATAGATGTCCTCTGATGTGAACTGCTGTCCCCAGAAAGCCACATTAGCGCTGACGATTAAGCGATAATGCCCCTTGTTGGTCAACAATCTACTTTAATCCTGACCAGCAGCTAAAACTTCTGCATCAAATCTGTACTGAGGTTTAATTTATTTTCTAGTATACTATGATCAACTTAAAAAAATTTCCAGGGATATTTCATAAACCAGAATAAGCCGTCGTCAACCGTCATGCTTGTATCTGATGTGTTACATCAGAGTGGTGACAAAAAACCTTGTCTGATACTCTATGTTGTTCTTCTAATTCATTCAAAAAATGTTTGTATTCAGGCAAAGTTTTTGGCCCACTCTTTTGGGCTCGCTGGTCTTCGGTGCTGTTATGTAATGCAGCAACTGTCACTTCAGCAGCTCACTTAGATGTAAGAGTGCAGACATGTGAGGGAGATTTTGACTGATAAGTGTCGGTGTTGTTTGTGCCTTTGCAATAAGGAGGCTCCTGTCTGACGAGCGAGTGCTGGCTTTACGGCACGTTTGAGAGCCCATTGGTGCCCAGCGTACCCATAGCGTGTCTCATTTAGGTTGCTCAGGCACAGATGTTTGTGTGTGTGTGAGATCCTTTTGTAAACTCACAGCCACGGATAATTATTATCAAAGTGAAATCCATGCTGAGGGTTCATTTAGACATAAATATTTAATAAACATTTAATACATTTCAGATCTCAAAAGTGTGTTTTTGGATACCATGAAGACAGTTTGATATCAATTTTAAAAAAGAACTGAGAAAGAAATTAGCAATATTTGGCTGTTTAAAATAACTACTGTGCTCCAAAAATGACCGCCTTTCCATTTTAAAATGAGGCTTATTGTTTTGTTCTGATAAATTGGTTGAAGCTTGTTTATTAGGCCTGTTTACCCCTCATTTACCAAAAAGCACACTTGAAAACAACTGCTCAGTTAGTTCTCGTGTGTCTTTACATTTTCCGCGTGTGCCCTTTTCTGCTTTCATTCCATACGTTCTGCTTATGAAGCAAAACGCATTTGATGAGGAGAGGAAAATAGAAGAAACCACAGAGGGCTTGAATTGGTGCCAGAGATAAGACTATCTGCCTTTCATTGCTACTTATCTGCAGGGCTTTTAAACTCCCTCTGTTTCTCTAAAAAATACACACACACACACACACACACACACACACAATGATTTGTACAACTCCATGAATAAAGCTGTTAGTTCAGACCCAACCTTCTCTCACACTGACTGCAATTCTGACTCTCGTACAATTGTGGTCAAACAGGCAAACAAGCAGAAAAAAAGAGACCTTACTCACAGACGCCCAACTTCCTCTACCTTTATCTCGTGTAAGTGCCACATGAACTTATGATAGATACACACTAGTTCAGAGAGAGATCTACCAATTCAGCCTCCCCGCCATCACTTGGACGTCTTATCTGTCCAGTATGTACATCGGTTGGAATAAAAGAAATATGAAGGATGGATTAGACTATAAAAGGAAAGTCCTCCTTATTTAAAAAAATAAGGTTTTATGAAGTAGGACAAAATAGAAACATAACTCATATGGTCTTGTATTAGGTAAATATAACCTTATGGACAATGACCCATGGCATATTACACTGTCAATTTTCAGCTGACAAAAAATTAACCAATAATGCAGGAACTTAGTGTGAAAAACAGTATAGTACCACGCACCTCACTCATGATATAAATCTCTATAAAAGCAGACTGTTGTCTGCAGCATTCAGGTGCATTTTAGCACATTTCCAAGGAGGAAAGACATCAGCAATGATTTTAGGAAATGCAATAGCCGCTGTGCATTAATTGGGGAGGGGTTATAAGGCCATTTTAAAACAGTTTACAGACCATGGTTCTGCAGGAAGAAAGATTATTCTCAACCAGCAAGCTTACAGTACAATTATCAAAATTCTCGGAGGTGGAGGCCCCGGCACGTTTACCTCAAGGTCAGATTGTGCAATGCTCAGAGAAACTTTAAACACGCAGGAACCACATCTCAGACTCCACAAGCTTCAGTTATCGTGCTAAATGTTAAAGTTCATGATGGTACAGTTAGACAAAGACTGCACCGCCTTTCTCCCAAAAAGAACATGGCCGCTTAGTTTATGTTTGCAAAGTTGCATTTGAATAAACAGTATCCCCAAAACAGATCAGACCAAAGTGGAGATGTTTGGTTGTAATACACACCACCAATGACACCAACTGCCGCACTGATGAGTTGGGTTTGTTGGGGTTGTGGACCTGGAAACCTTGAAGTCATTGAGACAGCAATGCTTGAGTAAGCAGAGTCAAATATTATTTATGATCTGACAGCTAAGACACAGCCGCAACTCTACAACAAAATGAGAGAGGAGAAAATAAAACAAAAATAAGAAAATCTAGGTGGTGAAATGGAATCAAAGTCCAGAACCCAGTCTGACTCAAAATTAGTGTGTAAAAAATGCTGCAGACTTCATTGAACAGAAGCAGCATTGTAAATAAGGTTCCTCCAAAACAGTGTGAACAATAGGGTGTACTTACTTTTTCAGATCACAGTGTCTCACTTTGATCATTATTGACACTGTGAAATAAATAGTCAGTTTGTAATTGTCACATTTCTTATTTTCTCTTATGTACTTTTTTTTTTTAGTTACAGAGTCTTGGCTGTGTTAAACGACTGTTTGAGTTGAGAGGTGACCACTTGTGTGGATGTTTGTGAGACATCAGTATGTGTCATATGTGTATATGACAAGGATAACAGATTCTTTTGATCATTGTTTTCCATCATGATTTTGCATTTTACTGTCAGTGGTGCCTTCAGTTAGCTGTGCTGTGCTGCTGTGGCAGAAATATCAAGGTCATTCACTTAAAATGAAACAGAAAAAAAATGAATCTCTAAAAACTACCCTAAGTCATGTTTGTTAGATACTATTGACACAGCAATTTGTATTTAAAACAGAAGTAGTACTATTAATGAAATAAGCTGCATTCTTGGGGTACTGTTCCATAAAAATTTTGTTACTGTTTTCACGTCAGATAAATCACTCGAACTAATAAGTGAAAAACTAAAGCTTTATGTTAACATCTTGTTTTAAATGTAGTGCTGATGTTAGTTCTATCGATTCTGGGCTTTAAAATGTATCAAATTAAATTAGATTCAAAAATAAAAACTACCAGTGTGATATTTTTCAGGATTTATTCAACCGTGTAGATATTTTTTCTCCTACTCCCACCTGTGTTTGACTTATAGGGACTCCAGTTTGTGTTGCTCATTGATACACAACTTGTCGTTTTTTTTTCCCACAGGAGGCACTGTGTCCAAGAAGACTCATTTGAGTAAGTTATCTGTGAGCGCGCCTTTTCTGCGTGTTTGCCTGTGCGTGTGTCGGTATGTATGCGGCGATGCCATTGCATGTGTTTGTGCTAGATATTTGTGCAGCACAGCGGTAAACTTTATAGTTTGAGAACATGCTGCAGTGCACCTGTAGTGCAACACACACACACACACACGCGCAGTGGTGTCGCTGGGGTGGGGCCATTAGCGACACTGTAAGGGTTTTGTGTGTTGCACCTGTGCTGCCCCCCTCACACACCCGAACACACACATACCTACACAGCTACTTTAGCATCTGAATGCAGATGACAGCGATAACATCTTGTCTTTTTTTAACTCTGTTGGTTTAACACTTTCTGCCACAACTTTGGCACACCTGTTTGTCAAATGATCAAGTGTTGGGATGTTGTTTGTAACACATCATTCATATTAGGTAGTGTGTAGATAAACTAAGGTGAATTTTTGTATTTTACATTAATGTTGATCAAGAGTGACTTGAGGGTAAATTTAGATAAAACCCCAATAGGAAGGATAACTTATATATATAGGATATATTTTAACCTTTGAGCCTGGGTGTGTTTGTGTGGCTTGGATCATCGATCTGAAACGTTGGTGGAATGAACACAAAAGGAGTACTGCAAGGGGCTGCAAGTGCTTTTACCATACTGTAGATATTCTGATTTCATAGCCACTTTTTCTGTTTTCTTGCATTTGAAAGTATTCTGCAACTCGTTCGGCAGTTTGTAGAGACTTGGAATGTGAAGATTTCCCACACAAAGATTGTGTTAAAATGTTGAAACGATTGTTAAAATGGTCTTTTTTCCTTTACCATGGGTTGCTTTTCCTGGCAGTACATCACAGAACTGATCATCTGCCAATAAAAAAAGGAAATGCTGTTTACTCCTAATTGCGCAATCGTCAAATTTATTTTTCCCACTTTATTGTTTTAGCTAAAATCAAATATGACCCCATGGCTTCGGCTTTTAACCCTGCTGCTGATTGTAGTGTTGCTAGATTTGACAGAAGTAAGGGATCTCAATGCTTCTTCAGTCAGTGGAGGTCCTCAAACGTTTCTGCAAACTAAGCTGTAACATTCTGGAAATGAAGGGGAACTGAACAGAAAAAATTGTACTTTTATCCTGATAGACTAATGTTTTATGTCATAAGTGCCATTAGAATACAAAATAAGTTGAGATGAAAGAAAGTCAAAACCGAAATCGATGGTTGAGTCAGTTACTTTTAACATTTCAACGGTGTCCTCAGTTCCAGACTGATTTGTATTTAATTCTCATGGAGTATCAAAGGTGTCAGACACTATAAAGCAATTTTTTTATGACGTGTTTCAAATAGTGAGGGGGTGAAGGATAACAAAAAAGCATGAGGAAAAAGTACCTTTCGACCTTAAGTCAAGGTAGGGGACTGTCCCCCCATTTAGTCTTTTTGCTCTCCCTCACTCACACTCACACACACACACGCACACACCCGCTACCAAGGAAGCTGAGGCGGTGTCTGTCACTCAAAAGTCTGTCTATGTTCACAGAAGCTGCAGTGAGCACCTGACACTGCTCTCTGAAGGACGAGCAAAAAACAGAAGCAAGATTAAAGGATAGCCGGTGTTGAAAAAAAAGAGACAAAAAGATTGCTGTCAGACAGAGTGAGAGGAAAATAGAGTTTGTGAAAGTGGGACAAACGTCTGAGACAAGTGGAGGAGTGAGAATGATGCGAGGTAGGGATGAAGTTCTTTGGTTTGTTTGTGTGTGGGCAGTCAAGTAAAAGCATCTCTTATCAATTGTATCTATTACCGCCAACACATTTGATGGTATATAATGACAGGCACTGAGAATGATTTGGTGGCAATTAGCTGTCTTTTTCAGCAATTATCAGATCCCTAAAATAACTTTTCTTTCAAATGCACTCACACAGCTGCAGCTTCAAACAACTTGATCGTTCGGGGAGATTAAGCTTTCGGTTAGCTCCCTTGAAATGCAGCATCAGGCTGAACAGCGAAACCTCCATGAAGTGTCTCCAGAGTTCACTGTTAATATTCCGCTTTTTGATTTTTATCATGTTAAAAGAAATACATTAAAACACACACGTTGCTGTTGCACAACTGTTAACCTGACTTAACACACACACGCACACACACACTCACACACATCTTCTTGCTGTTATCAGTGGGCTGCTGTTCAGAGGTAGATGGTCTTATTTGTTTTGAAACAGGTCTGGGTCTCTCCAAAGGTCTGCATTGTCTCTCTACTGTCTGCGCTCAAACTGATTGATGTGTTTCAGTTTTATGGCTTGGCATCATGACTAACGTTGAGCATCCTTTGATGGATTTAAGATTTGAATCATATCGTAGGTATTGCCACCCTGTGTGACTCCTACATGTACGCTACACCTCTGATAATAGTTTCTATTATTTCACAGTGAGAATGACTGGGAATCATTGTGAATGAGGTGTAGTTGAACGAAATTTCATTCTTTTCTTCTCACTTGATATGTCTCCATAATGAAAAATGGCAATTGACAATTACAATCGAGTGCAAATTAAACACAGAGGACTTGAGCAGATTTTGATATTTGACATGCTGCTAATCTTTTTTGCATACACTCCCACTATGTTAACCGACAGAAAGCAGGATGCTGTACCACCGCAGTGCATCAGTTTGACTGGACTGACTCCATGCAGACACAATAAACAGGATGCAAAAAGAAGAAACTGATAAACGAAAGATTTTTAGAAAAATGTGATTCTCAATAGTAGAAATATGCTGATGGGCTAGAAACAGAAAGGAGACAAGAGTAATTTGCCTATGCCGACCAATCACTTGTTCTTGCATTTGCAACAGGCAAACACACACACTCGCCCATCCCCGCAGCTGCTTTTTAGATGGTGCCGAGATGTAGCTTATTTCTGCCGTGCAGCTGCACTGTGGGAGAGGGGAGCGGGCGCTAACAGATAGAGATGCTGCTTAGTGTCCCGGTGTCAGCTCCACAGCTGGAAAACCAGCCTGTTTCATTAGAAATAAAGCACACACACACATTTCAGATGGCTTTGTTGCCTGGCTCAGGGGAATCCTGTGTAGTTCTTCAACAGTTTCTTTATCAGAAAGGATTTCCTTGTTCCTCTGGGTGCAGAAACTTGCACTGCACTTCCAGAGCAGCAGAAGCGGCTGGCTTTAAGATCAAAGCGAACATCAAAATCGCAGGTGACACATTCCCCCCCAAAATATGGCAAATGAAATACAGCGGTTGAGCTGATTCATACCCTTTGCTCCTGTCAAAACATTACTTCTCTCAAACACTTTCAAACTCAGAAAGCACTTCAAAGTCGCACACCTATGGCAAATATGATACCTATTGTTCAGTGCAGCAGTGATAATTCCCCTTGTGTTATTTTTTCTCAAATGATGATTAACCTAAACTGAAATAGTTCACAAATTTTTGTGAGAAAGCTTACAGTTGATATGAGGCTCAAAAAGGCTTTGGCACTCAAACAAATTAAACCAGATGTGTGTTCAATAAGTTCAACACAAAAGTGTCAGGGAGCTGCTTCTTTGCTCCCTTTCTATGTAGATTTACAGCTCTGGTAATGATGTTTATTTTACCTGGTGATTATTCAGTTTCAGTTTTTACCCTTTTTTCTCATCCAAATGTTTACATTTTAATCTCATAAAGGCCTGCGGGGCACATTTTTATTGAACCTTTTTTATTGTTGGAAAAATGTGTCTTAAATTCACAATCGTGTAACATTTGCTGAATTATTTATTCTCAAATTTTCAAATGGAAATACAGATGATTTGTAATTACATTTTTATGCATGCCGCTGTTTTGGTTTAAAAAAATAAATGGCCTCTGTTTTGTTTTCAGAATTTTAGTTGATAGAATAGAAAATTTAGCAATGGTTGAAAAGAAACTTTTTTACTTGCTATTGCAATATCTTTGACAAAATTATTTAGTTATATTTACATGATTTGCAGATTACCCCATGAACTATAGGGATATTTAAAAAATCTTAACCAGCTTTTTTATTGTAAAAGATTAAGCGGTAAGAATAAGTAAACCTAATTAAATGATTGTACTCTGGATAAAAATGTGTTGTTTATTACAGTATGTGTGTGTGTCTTTGAAAGAATCTGTGTGTGTGTTGGAAAAGGTGTTGTGTGCGTGTATACAAACTTTGTTTGTTCTCTTGCTTGCGTATGTCGCAAAGGTGAGCTTCCGTCAGAGGAAAGTTGAGGTTTTTTGTCCGTTTACAGTGTGAAGAACAGACTGCTGACGAGGTGATTTTATATACAGATTCAGCTCGTGTTGATATCTATCTTTACTGTTGTCCTCCTAAACACAAAACACACAAACGCGTACGCACTTATTAACTTGCATGGAATTGTTTAGAGGACCGTTATCAACTTTCTCTTGGTTGTGAACTGCAATGTGTCGTCCTCCCACTTATTTTCCAGTTGTTCGGCTCTCATGTTTTAAATATTCAACATTTTTAGAACCATTTAATTTTTTACTTTAATTTTATTGGTGACGCACACACGGTTCGCTCTTGGTTAACGTCACGTGTTCAAAATAACATAAGTGAAAGTTCTTTTCGATAAATGGGGACATGGTCATCTATTCAGGAGGGTAACAAATGGACCTTTGAGATAAAATGAGAAAAAGTGTTGAAAATGAAAGCAGAAGAACCTTTGAATCCAATTCTCTATAGTGTGCGCCACCTTTCTTTAATGGCTCTTCAGGAATATCTGCCAGATTTCTCCAAACTGCCTCAAACTGTTTCCACACAATATTTCTGAGTGGAATACATATTATTTTGTATTCTTAAGTACCAAGCAGTGTTATTAGTGATGTTGCCTAATACCGATGCAAAGACTATCAGGCCTCCTCTGTATGGCTGCTTCTTGGTATTCTTTGCTCACGGAAGTGTGGGTGGTGCCACTGTTTTGTTTCACTGACAAATCAGAAAATTTCCATTACTGAACAGCTACTGTACTCAAACCTCATGTGCACTCTGTACATTTGGCCAATGAAGCGAATTCTGATTTCTGATTAGCGTAGCACAAAGTGCACACTTGTTCTCATAAATTCTCGATTTACCGCACTTGTTCTTGCTTGGATGATTGCATGCTTGTTTCTTAGAGCAGCTCTCTGTACTGCATCTACAGAAACCCTGCAGATTTCAGCTGGAACACAACGGAAATATCAAATATTGTAAAGACCTGCAGCGAACAATGAATTTAACGACAAAGAACATTTGAACTGCGTCATGCTGAGGTGCACGAGGGTGTTCATGACACTCGCCTTGTGTACACCTTGAGATAGCACAATTAATGCAAAAAGATGAGAGCATCCGATTTTGGAGCTACTTTTTCAGGGAAGAGTTTGTTCATTTAAGTAAAAGTGCAAACATGTGTCATGACAAAGTGTAAAAAAATAACTGCATAGGCTAACACAGTTTATTTATTTCTTGTTTAACTTTTTGCAGAATTGTTTGCAATTTAAAAGTCTAAATTGACTTAAGCCATATGAGAGCTAGGATTGATCTTTATCGCGTTTGTGTTTCGCTGCAATTTTGTTTGTTTTCCTGGTAAAACTGTTCTTCATTCATTTTTCTTGGTCATTTCTTTTTTTATGGTTGTACTCACTATGTTGTTGCATATTGTAAGTGCATATGGTTCAAGTGAAGTATCAAAATGTTACAGCATTGTTAAAGGTCAGATATTGAGAGGTATAATTGTTTAGGTTAGAACAGCGGTATGGTTAGGATTTTAAAAAATCCTACCTGCTGCCTAAACATGCAATGTGTTGTAAATGTGCTCTTTTAAAGTCCTTTTAAAATACATTAAACAGAAAAAGTATGATATTAACCTAATTAAGACATTTGCTTGTAAACAGCATTTTCAGATAAACTTATTTCAAAATACAGTGCAGCTTAATGCCCCATGTTTTAGGAATATGGATAGAATGAGGCTTGGGATGCACATCAACCTTACATTTGTAGGGGGAGATCATCAAAGTCATCAGTCAGACTTTGCAACATATATTTTTTCAAGGCCTTTTTGACTCAAGTGTTTCCAAAAGATTTTAAAAGATGCTGTGAGAAAATGTTCTCATTATTAACATACAATTGGTGTTTTATCACTGAACTTTTTCAGAGGAATGTCAATATGAAGTTATCTCTACATTATTCCACTCATCTATTCATTTATCTTTTATCCTGTTTTTTCATTGTAACTGTTCAAATAGAGAGGTATTTGTAAAACTATGGGTTTGTTCGCATAACGTGTACTGAGGCATTATCACCCATCGATGCCCACCGAAAAAGGCATAAATGTAAGAGATAAAGGTGTTACAGTGTTTCTGAAAACTCACTTGCACATATACCAGAAGATTCTGGGTTTGATTGGGTTTAGCCTGTGGCTGGAGATAACAAGTTGAAGTCAAATCACTCATATCTGCTCCTTCCTTCCACTGATAAACCTTATACTTCCATACTTTATTCAGTCTTTGATTGTCTGGCTTGACTGTGTGTGTGTGTGTGTGGGAGGGGGGGGGTGTTGGTGGGGTGGGGGGGCATGATCCAGTGGGATCCTCTTTCACACAGTGCAGTGTGTTGAATTTGAGAGTTATCGGAGAGTATGCTTGCACGGAAAGTTGGTGGAGGGAGCAGTCTATGTGATTACTGCGTTTTTCTGTGTGTGAGATTGCGTGTGTGAGCAGTGAAAGGTTGTGGGTCACGGTGGATTTCCTGTTGTTTGTGGTTGACAATCAGAACTGAAATAGCAAAAAAAGAGCAGAGACCACTGATGCTCTCCTACATATCCTGCACCATCAACAGAAACACAATTATATTCACAGCTCAGCCGCTTTATTTCACTCAGTAAGCAAAGTAGCTTGAAGATACGTGTCCTAAAAGGTTTGTTTAAAACACGTGTAGTTACAGGGTCGGTAAAATATTCCCCCCCTCATTATTATGAATATTGATGCTTATCAGTCGTCTTTATTAGTGTGATTCTTATCAGTTGTGTTTTAAGTGTTCCATCTTTGTCACACTTCACATACCTCTGCTTTGCGCTCATATTACACGTTCTTCACTCTGAGATTGGCTTTCCTCTGCAGAAGCCTTCACATGATCCAGACAGAAAAAGAGGGCACACACTGACACACTAACACACACTTACCAAGAAATCTGACACAGTTATGCACGGAAATGCAATTACTACTGTATAAAGACATCATCAGCACCCAAAAGCTTTTATGGCAGAGGCCAGTCACACCTCCAGGGCTGCTGTGGAAGGAAGATATGAGATGACACAAACAGATAAAAGATTATTATGCTGTTTCATAGTGAGGCATCCTTCCACATTGTGTGAGATAATCTGCAAAATGTGCTGATATATTGTTGTTAGAGCACACGAGATAACTGAATACCCACCAGCGAGATAGCCATCGAACCTGACTGTGAGAAAAATAGCCCCAAAGCCAAAGGCTGACAGGTGTGAGAGTCTACAGTGATCAGGGGCACAAGGGGGAGGAGGGGAGGGGGGGGTACCATTACTGGCAGTGATGAAGGAAAAGAGAATTACTGGCAGTTGTGTCCTTTATGAGCTAGACAGAGAAGAATCACAAAGAATAGAAATGACATAAAAGAGGGACACTCAGACTGAAAGAGAAGCCAGGCAACCACTTAAAAGGACTCTGAGGTTGACACCTTCATATTCTCCGGCAAAACTCCATTTGCAAATATTCCACGTCCTCAGACAGCTCTCCTCTTATTGCATTTGATGTTATTTTGCTTAGTATTATTTAAGCCAGAGGTGTTTAAGAGGAAAATACCTTTGGTTTACGATGGCCACATGACAAGTGATAGATGTTTGAGGGGAAGTACAGAAACTCACTGTGGGAATCACTTTGAAGCCAGGTGAAAATATGCAGTGTGTTGAGCTGTTTTATAACCATATTTTACACATACATGGATGTATTAAAAGAACTTTCTTTGATAGAAGTAGGCTTTTCACGTGGATTTCATCAGTCTGCTTTGTAGGTGTGTGGTGTATTTATCTGTTTACAGTAAAATATCCGGTATCGTCATCATTTCTGTGCCAAAGACATCATGTTCTCTATTTAAAAATGTTAACCCAACTTTTCTTTCAATACTTTTGGGTCCTCTCAGCCCAGATTGAAGTTATTCCATGCAAGATTTGTGGTGATAAGTCTTCTGGAGTGCATTATGGAGTCATCACTTGTGAAGGCTGCAAGGTGAGTTTGTTCAAACAGGCACACACAGATAGCATCACCAAACTGAGCTTCACCTCCTAAGTAAGTCCACATACAGTTTGTTGGTCTTATTTTTGTACTTTCGCAATTGTGCACAACTGTTGAGGATTTGAAATTACACAATAGGGCTGTTACTGGAGTTTGATTTTCATTCTTAATTTGGGGCACATAGAGTTGCCTTCACTTATCAATTTCCCACGATTGCCACACCTTTTCCTCAGTTAGATGTAGAAACTATAAGCTGAAAAGTATCTGACTCCTTTGAACTTAAGAGAAAGAATTTCAGAAATTCGGGAAAATCAATCTAGCCTGTTCCTTTGGATCTTCGCGTCTGCCCGGTAGTAATGTAGTAATGTCAAACAGATGTTGAAAGTGCCTCTGTCAAATCACATGTTATAAATCAGCAGATCACCTTTAAACTCTCTGTGCACATCTTCCACACAAATGAAAAGACAATCCTGTGTTTAGCGAGGGAGTCCAGTTGAGTTGTCTCTTGCGCAAAAAGTCATGCCCGTGCTTTGCTCTGTTAATGCTCCCCTCAGGGCTTTTTCCGGCGCAGCCAGCTGCCCACCGTCTCGTACTCCTGCTCCAGGCAGAGTAACTGTCAGATCGACCGGGCCAGCCGCAACCGCTGCCAGCACTGTCGACTGCAGAAGTGTTTGGCTCAGGGCATGAGCAGAGATGGTGAGGCCGGACGGATCCTCGCCGTTCGTCCTATCCGCTCACTCCGCCGCGTGCGTCTATCCAACATTTTTGTGTTGTTTTTTTTTACTCCCCTCAGCAGTGAAATTTGGGCGGATGTCCAAGCGTCAGCGGGACTCCCTGATCGCGGAGGTGGAGAGGCACCGGCAGCAGCAGCAGCAGCAGCAGCAGCAGCTGCAGGGGGACGCTCACGCCGCCCTGTCCTATCCCACCAAGAACCGGCCGGAGCGCTCCCCCCAGCTCCTTCAGCCCATGGCCACAGCGTACTCCTACGCTGCAGACAGCGAGCTGCTGCCCTACGCTGCTGATGTCCACCCTTACCTGCTGTGCTCCCCCAACGAGTCCCAGATGTCCGGAATGATCTACCGGGGCTCCGGCGTCTCTCCCACATCAAGATCCCAAGGGAGGGGGGACAGCACTGGACACCCTGATGAAAGAGGTGAGGCACTGAAGTGGTAACACGCCACAGTCTACTCAGGCTTTTATTTTATCCTATTCCCCTGGTTTTTAAATTTTCTCTCCTCTCTTTTCTGCCTCTCAGGGTTTGACTCCAGGCAGCAATCACATGATCTGATGGCGATTCATCCCTACAACTCCCTGGAGGATCCTTACAGCCTTTATTCTCTTTCCTTGCGGAACATTGGTGAGCAGCCGGCCCGATGTGACGACATGGGTGTTCAGTTGTGACTACAATACCCATGAGTGCCTTTGCTTTTTCTCAGAGGAGCTGTGTGCCAGCATTGTGCGCTCCCACAGAGAAACCAGCCAGTACCGACAGGAGGAGCTGCAAGCTCTCAGCTGGAAACAGTTCAACAGAGAAGAGATTCAAGCCTACCAGAGCAAGGTATTACCAGCCAGAAATCAGTTTCCTCCAACCTTTTTTTCCCACCTTTATTCTTCATGATTCAGACAGCCTCAAAACAAAACATGATAGTTCACATGGTTTGATGTTACTTTTGTTTGATGAATCACACAGAAACGAGAGAAATCGTCTCTCATCATTTTCCCCCTCCTCCTCCTTCTTTGATCATCAGAGTAATCAAAAGGTGGAGGGGGAGTTGGTTAAAAAAGGTGATAACGTACACCGACTTGAGCAGTTGTTTGAATGGTTGGGACAGTGAGAATCATTTTGTGAGGGTTGAATGAAATATTACAGGTCCTTCTGATATGAATCGTTTTTTCTCCCTCTGTGTTTGCAGACAGTGGATGAGATGTGGCAGCACTGTGCCATCCGACTGACTGATGCTGTGCAGTATGTGGTGGAGTTTGCAAAACACATCCCTGGTTTTCGTGTGCTGAACCAGAATGACCAGATTGCCCTCTTGAAGGCCGGTGAGTTACCGCTCACGTTTGAGATTAGGTTTAATCATAGTAGTGTTATTTGCTCCAACTCCCTTCCTTCCGTTTTCCTTCAGGCTCCATGGAGGTGGTTTTGGTCAGGATGAGTCGCTTCTTTAACACAGAGAATAACACTGTTTTCTTTGATGGGAAATTTGCTGGAACTGAAGTCTTCAAGTCTTTGGGTAATGGTTTCACCACTGGATCAAAAAGCATTTGTGGAATGATCAGAGGTGACGTTTTCAGTGACTTACCGATGCTCTGTTTTCTGTTTTATCCCAAGCATGTGGGGATTTAATTTCAGCAGTGTTCGACTTTGCTCATGGGATGTGTGCTCTGAAGCTCACTGAGCAGCAGATCGCTCTCTTCAGCGCTCTGGTGTTAATCAATGCAGGTAGGATGAACTCAGACTGCCTCCCACTCATGTCGCACTCTACTGTTCGGTTTTAGGCCAAGAGCAAAGTAGCATTTCTCACAGCTGCATTTAGGATAAGGGAAACATTTATCAGGGCTTGCACCGTACTTCAGGTAACACCCTGTGTAGACTGGGCTTACCATATTATGTTAAATGTGTTTTATAGGAGTTATGATTTTATTGATTTTTCTCTAAGATAATTATTTTTAAATGTACATCTCAACTTACAGTGATTATCCTAAATGACTTAATCTCCCTAATCACCCAGAAAAGCTTATTTTCACCCATACTAAAATACATATAGCTTATATAGAGAGAGATCTACATATTAAATGGAAATATATCCTTTATTGAATTTGGTCCGTGGTTTCATTATCCTAGCCTTTATTTGCTTGTCTACAAACCAACTTTCCTGCCACCTACTGCATGTTAAGTGACATTACATAGACTGCATCATGTTAAGTTACAAGTTCATAATTCTACTTTAGATCAGAATACATTGGGGCGCTTTCATGCTCATTTTTTTTATATTATCATGCTTAATGTCTTTTTAAAGACCCTCTCATCTCTTTTTGTTTGAGGTCAAATGTTTGTGGATCCTATCCCTGCAAAGCACCCATCTGAAAAAATTACCCTGCTGTCAAAAATGATGAGAAACCTGCTCATATTTAGCCATGTAATCCTGTTAACTAGAATATTAAGAGTAAAATGAGTCTGGATTGCAAATCAGATGTTTCAGAAAGTTTAGGAGCAGCTCTTTTTGTTGGATTTAAGTAAGAAATTTGGGATTCATCACGCAAAGGAAATTCTGCGACACGCATTTGGGAAGAGACAACCTAAAAAGCATGATTAGACCACTTTAACGAGCAAATGAACAAACTCAGATTATTCACACTTGAGTGCTAGAATTTAAATGTCTGTTACAATTGCCTCTAATTCATTAGATGGCCCTGCGTTTCTGTATAAGGTCTCATTGTGTTGAAATGGATTCCAGCTACTTTTCTGCAAGAGGCAAGACAAACCTGGTTGAGTCAAAGGTCAACACAAACTCACTGTATGAGACAACAAGTCAAGTTCCAGATACCTCAAATGAAAACAAATCAGAATATTTACTTTCTAAAAAATATCTTTCTCCTCAGACCGTCCATGTCTGGAGGACAGAGGCAGAGTTCAGCGAGCACAAAGAAGCATTGAGCTAGGTCTAACACACATCTTACACCGAGACAACCAGGAAGGTCTGATCCATAAGGTACAGTTTCACCTGCTTGGAATACAGATGCATCTACACGCTGTCCTCACTCTACAAGAGGATATACCTTTTACGAGGCCTGCTGCATGTCTGTTTTCAGCTGTTCCAGCGGATGGCAGTGTTGCGTTCCCTGTGCAGTCTGCACATGGAGAAGCTGCGCTGGTTCAGTCAGAGATACCCGCTCACGGCTCACTCTCTGTTTCCTCCACTCTACAAGGAGCTGTTTGCTTCTGAGGCAGAGCTGCTGCCAGGAACCACTCACTGACCATTCGTCCACAGACACAATAACATGATACACAATCACATTATTTTAAGTCTCGTCATCACAGAATATATTTTTCTAATGAAATCCAATAAAAAAAGCACAGTAATCATAGTGCTTTGACTATTTTATGAGTCCCAACTTAGTGGATATTTTTGTAGAATATGTCAAACACCAATTCAAATGCTGTGATAGCTTCTAATTATTTCTGATTATTCCACGGAAATATGCATATGAAAACATGTGAGTAAAGAATTCATGTTCTCTAAGGAGGATGTGCTGTTGTGATTCTGTCCTTTTGTAGCATTTGTATGTCACAGTGTGTTCACACATAGATTCAAAGAGGTGGGATGCTGGTCAATTTATGACAAAAGTGAGGGCTTTTCCTATATCTATCTCTTGAGCAGGTAAACGTCATTCAGAATGTTAGAATACTTTCTGTAATCACTCTATGTGGATGCCATCCTGGTTTCACAGTGACTGTGTCCTTGTAAATCTGAGTAAAAGACCAAAAAGTAATTTCTGTAGAGTTAAAACAAAGAAAACAGGAAAATCTGGGTGGAAAAGTAAGAGAAAACGTTATACTTAGTTATATACAGTGTATATAACTAGCAACATGCCATCAAAGATGAAAATAACTACCCATTTCTCAGCTCATTTTAATTCAACTTTCAATTTTCATAGATGCTTCTGTATAAATGCACCTCGGCTGTTCTTTCCTTTAGAGACGGGCTGCGCTCTGGCCTCAGAAAGGTTCTCATGTACAACCAAACTGCCTCTTTGTATCTGTGTGTCACTAGAACAGTGTTTCTCCTCAGGCTGATGTAACATATTGACCATTAAATCAAGCTGGGATCAGTTCTGCTGAAATATTTCTCCTCTGTGTAGCTGAAGCCACATTTATGTCTTTTGAGCTTTGAGAGAATGTTGCATTACATGTAAAATTAGACAAAGCAGAAATCTCTTTTGTGTGCTAACCTTTCCCTTTTCCCTTCTGATGAACTATTTTATGTCTCCCCATTACATGTCATAATTGTATAAAGTTGATGAAAAAGTTTAATGGTTTTCAGCATTAAATACTTTTTGTCCAGATGTAGTCCGTGCTGACTGGAACTGAGTTTTGAGTGACATCATTTCCATGTAAACCTTCTAATAAACTCCTGAGGCTGCAATGGATCTGAGTCTTTGACTGTTTGCGGGAAATATAAATGAGAAATATTAACAATTTGACAAGAGTGAGACAAACTAGAGGAATAATCCAGCTATGTTTCAATAAATGTTTGTTCACACAAATGAAATGGTTTCTCTGCCGCTTTGAATAATGGGTTTATCTGTTTTTCCTTCTCTGTAGAATACACATGCTCAAGCAAAATGCAGCTGCAGCACTTTGGCAAAAAGGAACTGTTAGTCATTGTGGTTGAAAGTGTTGAAAGAGGGTGTCATAAACCAAAAGTGCTGCTAACCAAGTTAGGAGGAAGTGAAATTAAGTGGCCGTGGCTCATTTGGGCACAGACAACATTTTCCTTCAAGGAGTGTGATGTTGAACCAAAACATGCGAAGCTGCAACAAAATGGGACCTATGGGGTGGTCTCTTTGAAAACAAAAAGGAACCTACATTTAAATCCTTTCAGTTTTTGTGGGGTTCATTTTTAACAAAGAAGAATTATTTTTCTAACACTTTTCATGTGGCATGTTTTTTTTCTCAGTTGGTCACATGTAAACAATCCTTGGAATGATGGCTCCGGGGATTGTTTTCTTTGCTAAGCAGCAGACAAAACATTCAAACCTTCCTCTATTTTTCCACCAGAGCATGAGAGCGAGTACGTCTCTGCCGTGCCAGAAATCATTTGCCTTTCTTTACTCCTAACTTTCGGGGGAATGTCAACACATTTCCTGTGCACAGCTTTTGGACAGCTTCAATGTGTACAAACAAACCTGCAATGGCACAATAATTCAACCTCTGAGCTTTATCTCACAGCTGAAAAAAGAGGATTTTGTGTTATCTGTTAAGGGTCAGAATGACCCTAAAGTTACACTCAGTGTGTCAGAGAGTATGAGAGAAAATAACAGAAGACAAAACGCAGTGGATGAACATTTTAGATGGTTCAACGGCACCCTGCCTCCCAAGATAGATTCCTTTAAATTCAAATTTGAATTATTTTATGCTTAAATTTAATTGAGACAAAACGGCCATTAAAGGCAAAATAACATACGTTTCAGAAGAAAGACTTCATAATTGGGAGGAGTAAACTTAGTTTACACTGCAAATCTTCTCTTAGTGATTAAGACCATATTAGAAGGTTATTCTATTCTAAAAATCAATAGAAAATAGAACTAAGCCTTTTCTTTGACTTTGTGAAGTGTGACTCATTTCAGCCAGCAGGTGATCATGACCTGAGCCAACAGAGAACCCAAATGAGGATCACTTCAGGATCCGGACCTGGAAGAGGCTCAGATATTACGGGCCCGAGCAGAACTGGGATTTGAAGGGATCTGAGTCATGCTGAAAAAATGATTTCCCCCCTCCCTTTTCCTCACTGCTCCTCATCTCTCTCTCTCTCTCCCTCCCCCTCTCTCTCTCAGATCCCACAGCACCCATAAATAGTGCAGCCTCTGCAGCCGGACCAATAGCCAGAGCCGGTCTGTGAGCTGACTGATCCTGCTTTCTGGGCGGCTCCTGAACTGTTCGGTGCGCACGGACGCTCGTTTACGCGCAGCGGAGATTCACAACAAGGACGCAGCGAGGGGCTGAAATGGCCTCATCCTGGGCACTGCTCCTCACCACCGCCTCGGCGTTGGTTTTCCTGAGCCTTGCACACACAGGTCAGTACAGCTGTGGACCAGCTTTTTTTTTTTCGGTGCAGGACGCCAGAAATAGTTTGCGCTTCTTGCCTCATGTTGGCTGGTCGCATGAGCTGGGAAGTTGGTTTTTGTTTTGACCCCGCTGAAAAGTCAACTTTTATGTTGCATGTTGAGATTTCCTGTTTTATCTTGACATGCGAAACAAACGCGTTACTATTGGACTGGACCTCTCCTGGATCTGTTTAATATCAATGGCAGAACTGTTGTCGTTAAACCTGGAACCACACTCGCTACGAAATACAGACGAAATAGAGGTCATATACAGTCTGCTATTTGCAAACTGCATGTAGAAGTCTGATCTACATAGGAGGGATGCAAGTTATATTAACAATAAAACTGATCGAACCAACTGATTTCTGAATGATAATCTCACAGAGCCAAAAATCTGTTACAAACGTTACAGTGAAGTTACATTACTTGAATTTGTGTAAACAAACACTACAGGCAGGTCAAACAAAAATAAAGCTAGTGACAAAGAATAGAGTAAACAAAGTAGTAAAATGGCAATATAAAAAACATAAGTGAAAACAAATACAATGTTATAACTATGTTATAACTAGAAAAGCAAAAGATTAAGGCTCTTTTTTTCTTCCAAACAATTATTGATATGTTTGTGGCAGCACAGGACTTTTCAGGGTCAAGGAAAAAATTCCATTATATGCTGGCAGCCTCTCAGTGTTATATTTTGGACAATCTGCAGGTGAGAATCGATTATTGACACACACGTTGGTCTGGGCATTCAGTGAAACGTGACAAGCATGATCCTCTCAGCTTATAACGTGGTGCTTGCCAACATGTAGTTTAGAACTGAAGAGGCCTTTAGGAATGAGAAGTGAACGTCTTGCAGCCTCAAAAGTCCAGGTGCCTCTGCTAAAGTTCTGACCATTTGTTTGAACCAGATGACTGAGTATCCAAACATTACCTATTCTACACATTAAAAGTCATCACAAGTTTTATACCTTTTTTTCTCTCCTTTGCAGATGAACACATGTTAGAGCAACGTGAATACACTTTTGAAGGTATGTACGCATGCAAGTTCAACAGTTTGAACCTTTAAGTGGTATTAACTCAGCTCTCACCACTCAAAGAAGCTATTCAAATCTTCAGTTTAACAGACAGTTAGCTTTGGTTGCACTAACCGGAGGAGTACTATTTCACAACTTAATATATAAATATAATTTATGAAAAATGTTTGTCAATGTGTGTTAAGGTAGACATTTTTCACTGTGTTTTACCCTGTGAGAAGTTTTGAAAGTGGTCAATTTTCTGTTTCAGATATACCAGATTCATTTCTGCTGCAGAAAGAGGTAGACCTGGCAGATCTCCTCGATCCAAAGGGTACTGCTGATCTTTCTCCACTTTCTTCTATCCTTTTCTTCTTTTGAGGTTGTTATTAAAACATTTGTTTTTTATGCTTCTTCTTTTCACAGAATTCCCCGTGGAGCAAGTAATTGTGGAACCACCACAACATGGATTTAGAGGTAATAGATCCATCCATGTACCCATGCATCTGTGCAAGTCCAAAGGCAGCATTGACACGGGTACATTTTCATAACTATTTTGTCTCATCAGGGGAATCCACGTCAGGATTCTTGACACCAAGAGGAAGTATGTGTCTTTTTTTTCCCGCTCCTCTTTTGTTATTTGGCATCTGCAGCACCACCTACAACAAAAGTATCCACTCACTGTCTGATTCCTGTTTTGTGTTTAAAGGGCGACCAAGTTTTGGGCCTCGTTCTTTAGGTGGACCTGCTATATTGGACTATCCAGTTCAGTTTCCCCTTAGCCGACCGACATCAGACAATATCCAAGCCATCTGTCTGCATGGAGACCACCGTCCCCGCTACCCGCGCTCTTACTTTCCGGCGTCTGGTTTTGGGCAGCAGAAGCGACAGGCTGAGGCCGTGAATAATGCAGAGGCCTGGTTTGACACGTGCTGCAAAGAGAACCAGACGTCGCAGAGAGATGTGACGCTGTGCTGCGCCACTCAGGCGGTAAGTGTGGCACAACAGCTCTTTCAGACGTTTTCTTTTCTTTTCCCCTTGTAAAAATGTAAACCCACTAAAGCCCG
Source organism: Menidia beryllina (assembly GCA_013363375.1). Lineage (NCBI taxonomy): Eukaryota > Metazoa > Chordata > Actinopteri > Atheriniformes > Atherinopsidae > Menidia > Menidia beryllina. The sequence continues at coordinate 5,804,718 of JABUIW010000019.1, forward strand.
ACGCTGCCGTAATAATTCATCTCACTTTTTTTTTTTTCCATTTTGATGCAGAAAATTTGTTTCTCAGAATCGCTCAGATAATTCCTGACGCACAACATCTAAAAAATTTGTGAAGTTTCAAATGCAGCTCCGTACAGCTTTTCTGTTTGATTGTAGCTTTGTCTTCTGACTGCTCAGCTAAACGTGGTCTCTGTGCTTTGGCATGCAGGCTCAGACATGCAGGCCTCATGCCAGAATTGAAGCGTTTGATTCGTTGCCCCTGACTGTGCCGCCATATTTCTTTTCTGTACCTGCCGCAGTGGGAGCTGTCTGTGAGCTTATTCTGTGAAAAGAGCTCGTCAGTGAAAGATCGGCTCTATCACTGCTGCAAACAGACCGTCAGTGACAGACTGAACTGTTTCAACGACGACTCACCAAACCCAAGCTACGGGCCAACAGAGGAGCTCCCAGTGCTGGCACTGCCCCCTGCTGCTGACTTCACCTTTGAGCCCAACGCCTGTGAGAGGTTTGTGGAACCGAGCAGAGGGTGATGCTTCCCCCCCCTTCTTATTAGCACCATGTAATTCACAAGTTTACAAAAACAAAAATTTGTGGTAACGACCAGGGGACGAGGCAAGTGGTGTGAATAAAATTTCCAGTAATATCATGTACTTCATTAACTGTGAATAACTAGATTAAGAGGACTAAGTGCTATATTAATAAATTGAACCTGACTACAAGTACCTTGTGAAGAAAAATGCAGTGTTAGCCATATATTATATTTTGGTCTTTTTAAGTCAGCAGTTTATCTGCATCAGTGAATACAAACAGACATTTACAGTGGCACATGTAACTCATTTCACCAGACAGCTCCCTAATGTGCACCGCTAACAATGAAATTATATACAGATTCAAACGTGTGCCGTTAAAATGAGAGATCCAACAAAAGCTGCGTCATAAAAACCAAAAAAATGAATCCCATGTTATAGCTTGTGGTCTTCATAGTTAATTACAGAATTATTATTTTTGCAGCAGTTCAGGCGAAGCTAGTCTTCAACTCATTTGACAGACAACATACAATATTTAGCCATTTTCTGGGAAGGAAAAAATGTGACCCACAGAGAAATTAATCATGTGATGTTGGCTTAATGTTGCAAAATATACTTCCTTATTTCAGAATTAATTCTGGAACTTGAATGACATCATTTTTGCCCCTCACTTCATGCCTCATACTTTACAGAACACCAATGGGTCAATATGGTGCAGCAACTGGCAGAAGAGAGACTATGGGTAAACCTGACATCATGTTTCCTCTTGGACGACCCACTCCGGCTAACGTTGGATCACTATGCAGCAACCAAAAGCTTCGCCCCCTGTATGATGCCAGCTGCCTTCAGCCCTTTCACCATCACCTGGCTCTTGAGGTCAAGGTCATCAATCGTTTAGAAAAGCAATTCAAAAAGTGCTGCAAAAGGAAGCGAGGCGCGCTCAGCTGCGCTGACCAGAAGGTAAAACAAAACCACACAAATCGTTTTGCTAAGCTTAACTGAACCATTTCTGAGGCTATTCGCAATTTGTGTTAAAGTGGCATCAGGAGATAAGCAAGTTCTGCGCGATTAGGAATTTGGAGAACCTGATAATGGGTGACCACTGTTGCTATCCCACTGATGGTGATATACACGCCTGTTTCCAAAAAACATCTCCAGACCCACACTACAACATGACTGCTGCCCCCGAAGAGCTTCATCTTAGCAATGTATGCGACATTCACAGTATTATCACAGAGAGGTAGGGAAGATCCTTGGTGTTATTTATGTTATGAACATTAAAGAACAAAAAAGAAAAATGTATAAACAATGTAATGTTTGGTGCAGATATCCTGTTGGGTTTCCTCTCAACACCCTTGTGAGCCAATGCTGCCCTCTGCCTGAACAAGAGAGGAACAGCTGTTCTGTGAGAAAGGTCAGTAAGAAATGGAAATTATTCAAACTATAGTGGACTGAAAAAAGGGGTAATGGTTAGAGTTAAAGGGTTATTATCTTGAAATGTTGACTTAAAAGACTATTTCTAAGTGTGTTTGTTCTCTAAACTAATTCAGCTCAAGGAAATATCCCAGACCCTTTGCTCATCTGAGAAGACTTCCACTGAAGTTGACCACCGCTGCTGCAAGAAGAGATCACCAGAAGAGATTTCACAGTGCATTTCCAAAAGCGTCATGGATGCCATCGCCAAAGCAACAAACATCAAGAACCAGAAGAAGAGGAAAAGGTGCCCCATTTCTTAAACCCTTACTGACACTGGGCTGTCACTGAAAATGGTGAGCCCAATGAAAATGCTTCCATAAATGATTTAATGGTAGGGTGCACAAATCAAATTTAAAGGCCAGGAATATCAAGTAAAATGTGGACCAAATTCCTCTTTCATACTCTGCCAGTGTTGATGACCTACAATCACCCAGATGCTATATACTTTGATTTATCTTTTAAAAAAACATAATTGTGGAATGTATCACTATATCTGTATTATTTCTGCTCTTGACATATTTGATTGTGAATGTATATTGTTGAAACCATCCTTCTAGAAGATCAATAATTCATTTCTCATGGTTCCAATCGCAAGATGATATCGGATTCAGTTTTAATAAAGAATTTCTAAATATTTCTTCTTTGTGTTTGTCTTTTTGTTTGTCTGGGTGACTATCAACATGCAAACCAATGCAAATGAGATAGTGGAAACTTCTGTTGTGGATTAATACCACAAAAATGCAAATGCTATGTATGTTTTAGTAATGTTTTCAATTGAACTTTTTATCTGTACATCATGGCAATGTTTGCATCACATAAGTGGTGATTTCATCAGTCTTTGCTGGAAGGATCAACAGGTAAAACAAACAACTGATTCTAATAGAAATAGGTAAAAAGGAATAGAGCTCATATTCTTTAAAGCCCTAAACTTGATCCAGGAAATGCACAACATTTACACTAAACCATTTAATAAAAACTGTTCTTAACCAACTAAGGAAACATTTAAAAATCCCCTAAGTTAAGGGAGTAATAAAGCTAAAATGATGCCTGTGCCTCAGTGCAGGGTGGCTACAGGAAATTTGAAACAGAAACCTGTCTCCTTCCGTCCACTGGGGGGCGCTGCGGCCGCGCTGCGACACGGGCATCAGAATTCAACTGTCGGCGCTATCTGTGATGTGAACAGTGGAAACGTAATGGCGACTGCTGGAACGGCAGATTCGGGATCAACGGTCCCGACAGGTACCTTTTTTTATTTGTCCTACCCTTGACTTTGCAGAGATTTGAAGCGTAAACAGCTCGTTGTATTTTTTTTTTAATAACGTAGAAAATAGTGTTTTGTGGTGGCTGTTGCTCTTCCATGCCCCAGTTAGCCAGTTAGCAGGTTAGCATCAAGCACTTGAGCCTAACAAATGAACCGAGTCATAGCTAGCTTGTTAAGCAGCCTAGTTAATAAACCGCAGCGGTCGGGTTTTTCGTGGACATGCGGTCCAGACCACCTGTGCTTATATCAGGTCGCCTTGACGTTTTCGACACACGTTAAGAAAAAATGCAAACGCCAAGACCACGTTTGACTAAAGTAGGCGATTGTTCGTTTCCAAGCCGGTTGTGTCGTTAGGCTTGGATGGTGTTGGTACAGCAATGAAGCAGCTGCACGCTGATGGTTAAAAATGATCAGTTTTATAAATAGCAATTTTCAGTTTTGAAAGGTCAGTTCGACACGTCAACCCATAGGGAGTCAACCATAGCTTTTCTATTACCCCCACTTTCCTATCTCTCCTGTTACAGTCCTCCTCTTCCTTAGTCTGTTTCTGTCCACGTTCATGATAAACAGAAGACACCCACTTTTCCGAAGTTTTCACAAGTGGTATTGTATCTGTCTGAAAGATGAATGGATTTTGCTTGTCATGCCTATTGAGTTAATGAAATGTCTTTAATCTTTTCTCCCTTGACCATGTTCATCATATCAAAGCCTCATCAAGGAGGTGAACAAATTTCTGATGAATGCATTGGTTGCTGATATCCTACTTACTTTCCATTGGCCACACAAACAAAGACTAATAGCTTGTGGGTCATGCGCTAACAGAGGTTTCTTATTTTCAGAGGATTAGACAGATGATGGGAACATGCATCTCACTAATCCATTTAGTTGTGCACATCTTATTACCTTCCCTGAGCAGAGCAGAAAAGCTCTTGCCTCAGTAACCACCCAGTTTGAATTGTTGCATTAAAAATAGTGACTTTGAAACACTCCTGTGGCTCCAAAGTGGCTGAGATCCAGAGATATTACAAGCACAAGAAATAGTATTCTGTCTGCAGCATGCCCTCAGATTCTTAAGCGACAGGAACTAAATGTAGCTTCTGTTACAGCCATTATTGCCCTTGTTTCCTATTTGGGCCAAGAACTGGTATATTAACAGATTCGACTTGGCCTGAAATTCATCTTAAAGCGTGTGCATGTCCCATATTAATGCAATACTGCAGGGTTGTTTGGACTTATTTAGTATACAGAGAGGAACAGATGGTTTGCCTATTGTCGTAAGGCATGCCACTGAGGAGCTGAAGTCATTGTTAAGTAATCAGGTTACTTTAATTCCTGCAAATCTATGGCACAGTGTGTTATTAACAGGGTCCAAACCTTTGTGAAAATGAAACTAGCTCAAGCTAAGTCTATTTTAATTATGGATTAGTCAGACAGGTAAGTGATTGCCTACAAGAATCATCAGACTTTTTAAAGGGGAAAAGAAAAGGTTTTCTGATCTATTAGCTCGCATGTCTAATTGTTTCAGTGTTGGATAATCTGTCTGACAATCTAAATGTGTTCAGCACTGCTCACTTACTCGCTAGGATAAGCCAGTTAGGCTGACCATGTCCTGCTCCGCAGATATAAGGACTCAGTTCTGGAGGAGAGCATTGCAGCGAGGTACCCGCATGGGTGTGCGTGAGTGTTTCTGTGTGCGCAGAAACTGCATGAGAAGTGGTGAATTATAGTGTGTTTTACATGATGAGAGAGACTGTGGGTGGAGTGATGCCCATTTTTTCCCGATGAGTCGCAGTGTGTCCCCGTTAACTGAGAAGAGGCGCATGAAATCCACTTTCTGCCATGTTGTTAACGCTTCCATGTTTTTTTTTTTTTGTTGAAATGTGTTTTTGCTGTGCATCAGATGGGTTGCATTTTCTGGGCAGATTTCCCCCCCCCCCCCGCTACTGCTGGCATATAGTACTTTGAGCCCTCAGTCTTTTTGTATATGTATTGAATACTGGTACTACAGTGTTGGAGTAGATGTTGCTATTGGTTACAGCTAGAGAGAATCACATAGTGGGCGAGATAGCAAGTTTACACAGCAAGTTTATGTAAGGACCCAGCTGTGTGCTTCACTCACAGAATGTCTCACACATCTATGATGTTGACACCTGCTTTTGGCATTAATGCAACATCCAGATTATTTATTGTTATTATTTATCACCTTGCTTAAGTTTTCATTTTTTTCTTGATGTAATCATAGTGGAGTCTATAGAAACTGTCAAAGCAAACTATTATGATGCAAAACCCTGGCTATTTGGAGGTGGGGGGGCTAAACCTGGAACTGAACCAATTTTTTCGAGGACATAGTGATGTTGATACTTCTTCAGGGAGCAGATGAATATGGAACAGCCAGCTCGGGGGAGAAGCAGGCAGCTCCAGCTCACACAGAGCCGGTGTTCCGGGTGCCACAGGCAGTAACTGTGGACACATTTAGGCTTGGGCTCATCCTCGGCCAGGGCTGGAAATAGACATGCTAATTAACCAACAGAGGAATTAGTAATCAGTCATAAACAAAGTGTTCCATGACAAAAGTTTCCACTTTATGCCCCTCATTATGATATATTCATGTTTAGAGAGGTTTCATAAAGTTCAGCCGGAGAAAAAGATCTAGACATTCTTTGTTTTTGTCTTATTTTTTTTTGTATATTTTCTTGATGTGTCTACCTAGCTTTCCAGTTCATAGATTTTTTTTTCTGTCCTCAGGGACCAGCAGCATTCGAAAAATGGCCCCTGCAGAGGTAAGAAAGTCAAGAAATGCTTAAAAACATTTAAATTAATTCATGTAAAGGTTAAATTAGGGAAGGAGATCGAATGTAGAAGCAACACTATTTGTTTTTTTTAAAACAAAAACAGATTCAAAGGTATATTAATCATGTATAGAATTTCAACAAATCCTTCAGATAGGATGTATTTTAGTTTTACTATGGCTGGGGTTCCATGATAACTACAAAAGTAGTTATTAGCTGTAACCATGTGGCTCAAAATTAAGAAAATTTACATTAATAAACAATATAGTGAGAATCAGACAAATGTTTAGTTTCTTTTCTGATTTTTACTATGTTAGTTACGTACTCACTGAAAGTCTAGTATCTTGTCAAAGTGAGCTGAAGGTTCATACGGCTGTCATGTGACCATGTTTGTCGTGCATGATCTAAAGCCCAAACACTGTACAGATAGCTCTTTGTCTTCCCGGTTTACAAACACATGCACACACGTCAGACCATGTCAAATACCATCTCAAATCCTCAGATGCCGGGCTCTTCAGGCACAACTCAGAGCATGAAGAAGACCATTGGGCACCGGGGCGTTGAGACCACTACGGGGGAGACCACATACAAAAAGGTGAGGATGGTTTCTAACCACTTGTTTGTTTACACCCACGGCACTGAGCAACAGCCCTACAAGTAGGGAAAAACACTGCGTGCAGGCCCACATGTTTGGTGTTTATGTTCTATAATTAGCTCCATTAACTCAAAGCCCCAGAATAGCAAGTGAAACAAACAAGTCATAAGGGCAAAATAATGTTTGTTACAGTTGTCACTCTGTTTCCTTCTCTGACCTTTTTAGACCACATCGTCTGCCTTAAAAGGTGCAATCCAATTGGGCATTGCTCACACAGTTGGCAGCTTAAGCCAAAAGGCAGAACGGGATGTTCTGATGCAGGACTTTGTGGTGGTCGAAAGCATCTTCTTCCCTGGGTTTGTAAAATAACTTATAACAAGCAAAAAACAAAGCGTATGTATTTATTTGGTATTCAGTTCACGTAACTTGAAATAACTTTCTTACTGTGTTGCACGTGTCTCTAGTGAAGGAAGCAACCTGACCCCTGCTCATCACTACAGTGACTTTCGCTTTAAGACCTACGCTCCTATCGCCTTCCGTTACTTCAGAGAACTCTTCGGCATCCGGCCAGACGACTACCTGGTCTGTATCTGTGGTTTGTGCATGTAGATACTTACTGTGATGTAAACCTTTTTTTCTTTTTTGTTTTCTTTTTTGCGCGTGCTGTTATGTTTGGGGATCAAACATAAAAAACAATGGCCGAGTCCTTACTCGTTCATTCTTGAAACTTTCTCAGGAGATCTATTTAACATTATAACTTCTTTTTTTATATATATCCAAATCGGAAAAGCTTCCATCAATTTCTGAAACTTAAACATAAAGTACCATTATTTAACTAACCTGATGTAGACTGGAGTGTGCTGTTTCAATTCTAATAGCTTCTCTCTCTGATGCAGTATTCTTTGTGCAATGAGCCACTGATTGAGCTTTCCAACCCCGGAGCCAGCGGATCCCTCTTTTACGTTTCTAGTGATGATGAGTTCATCATCAAGACTGTTCAACACAAAGAGGCAGAATTCCTCCAGAAACTCTTACCTGGTTACTTCATGGTGAGTCTGTTATTTTTAGTCTTTTGATCCAAGTTTGAAGAGACACAATTAAAAGGTTTTGCACTGACCACATTAGATTTGGAACATTTTTGCGCTTTAAAAAAATCAATAAAAAGGATTCCTAGGAAATCCTTCAGTCAACATATAAACTGATGACTGGCAAGGGTGTCAAGATTAGGTATTAAAGGAACATACAACAGTCTTTCCACACAAGAATGGGTCATGGCTAGCCTTTAGGAAAATCCAATGAGAGGATTATGAGGAAGTTCAATAGAATATTTCTCAATGCAAAATAGCAGAAAACTTTCATTTGGAGGTGTAGAACATTGTGAAAATATTCAGAGAGCCAGCAGAAATCTCAGCCACTGGAGATTAAGGATAGAAGCCACTGCTGGATGTGAGTGACCTTTGAACCTCTCAATATTATCAAAATACACAGTTGGTCAGTGAAATATTAAAAACATTTTGGGAACTGAACTGCTGAACTAACAAAGTAACCAATTTGTTCTCATGAGTGTTCATTAAAGCTTTAAAAACATTTACAATTCACGGCAGTTTAAAATGTTGCATCATTTAAAGCAATATTTTCATTTCTTAAAGTAAGGGTTCATATAATTGGAATAAGATTATAAAGTGTAACTGAGTAGGACCTTTGAAATATTTCTCACATCTACGACATTCCATATTTTTTGTCTTTCATGTTCCCTTTCGCTTCCAGAACATAAACCAAAACAAGCGCACCCTGCTACCTAAATTCTATGGACTGTACTGCGTTCAGGCCGGAGGGAAGAATATCCGTATTGTAGTGATGAACAATCTTCTGCCTCGAATCATCCCTATGCACCTCAAATACGACCTGAAAGGCTCCACCTATAAGAGAAGAGCTTCTCCTAAGGAAAGAGAAAAGGCCGTCCCAATCTACAAAGACTTGGATTTCATCCAGGACATGCCTGATGGCCTTCTGCTGGAGGCAGACAACTACAATGCCTTGTGCAAGACAATCCAGAGGGACTGCTTGGTAAGTCACAGAGACTTCTTTTGTTTTGCACATAGCACATGAGCGATATCAGGATAGCCCTCACAGTGACAGGTGTTTTCTCTTATGTCACAAAAAATTCTTCAACATGGTCAACCGCTAAGATATGTTATGATCTTGTTGGTAGGATTCCCACCTTGTGATCAGTGTGCTAGCAGTCCGTCTAAAATGAATTTAGCCGTTTAACTCGTCCCTCTCAGTTTGAAAAAAGTTGCGTATTTTTTTCCCCCTGGAAAATTTTGTTTGGCCGCTGTATGTGTAATATGTACATATTTAGAAATCAATTGAAATTCAATTTATTCAATTTATTGTGTCAATATGTTTTTTTCAGCTCTTGCAGAGTTTTAAGATCATGGATTACAGCCTATTGATGGGCATCCACAACATGGACCAGGCCAGTCGAGAGCGGGAGCGCAGCGGGGGCCATTCGGGGGAAGGTGTAGTGTCAGAGGGCGCTGTCACTCCAGATCAGCGCCGGCCGCAAGCCCAGAAAAGTTTGTACTGCACAGCCATGGAGTCCATCCAGGGGGAGGCGCGGGGAAAGGGAGCTCTGGACTCGGAGGACCAGTGAGTGTTGCCAAGTTTGAGCTGCTCTCCGTAATGCAGTGAGTGGCTGTCACATGAGAGTCGGGTGACGCAGCATGTTGTTTGTCTTTTCTCAGCATGGGAGGAATTCCTGCCCGCAATTCAAAAGGAGAGAGGTTGCTCATTTACATTGGCATCATCGACATTCTCCAGTCCTACAGGTCGGGCATCCAAGGGCTAATTGATAAGATTCCTTTTGCATACTTGTTGCATTGTTTCATCAAAAAGTGCAGGAAGTTTTTAAACTGTATTTTTTTGTCATGTTATCCAGGTTTATTAAGAAGTTGGAGCACTCCTGGAAAGCTTTAGTCCATGATGGGGTAAGAGCGTTGAAATTTTATGCACTGTAAATGTATATGTGGATAAATAATTTAGTATTTTCTGTCCAAGTGGAATGATTCTTTAAGTCGCTAAAAATTACTGAATGGACAGCCCCACACACACAAACAAAAAGGATCTGCTGAGAGTCATAGCTCTCATGTTGTAATACTTCTGTGCTTCTTTAGGACACAGTTTCAGTTCACAGACCAGGCTTCTATGCTGACCGTTTTCAACAATTTATGTGCAACACGGTGTTCAAGAAGATTCCACGTAAGTGCTCACATCTGTTTTTAATGTGCTGAGGTTGTGTGTGACAGGTTCTGCTCTCTGAGGATCATTAATTAAATGTGGAAACCTCTTTTCAGTGAAACCGTCACCATCTAAGAAGAGCCGTGGTGGAGGCCAGGGAGGACTTAGGAGGGCCCCTACACTGGGGGCTCCCACCCCACTGTCCCACACTACTGGACAGTCGTCGGTGGACTCCAGACTAGTCTATCACAGCCATTTTAAAAGCACAGAGTCGGAGCCTGACACAGGTAAGATTCCAAATAATCAGATCACATTTTTAAATCTGTTGCTGTAAATGTCTGTCAGACTGGGAGCTGAGGGAGTAAGTCCCCTTCTTTTTATAAACTGTTCTCAGGCATGCAGTCAGGCAGACCTGACCTGGTACCGAGGACGCCGCCGCTGATGGACAACCCCACTGACTGCGAGGCCAACCTGTCCACCTCGTCTCTGGGCAGCACAGGAATTGCCTCCACCTCTCCTCCCCTACGGTGCGACCTTTAGTTTTTCAACACATTGCATCTTCAAGCCCACATACCTTAGAGTTGTTTTTTTTTTTTATTTGGTTGTGGACCTATCATTTTTATACACTGACTTTTGGATCAAAATGTGACGGAAAGATTCATTTGATTACATTTAAACCTGAGTCCAGAGCTGGAGAACTCTTGAAGTGCATTATTATTTTTAAAAAAGCATGTAGTGGCCTCCCTGAGGCCTACCTGAGCTCATACTTCAACTCCCCACAATTTCACTGGTAGTTTTAATCTGATTTTTCACTGAGAAGAAGCTGGATAAATGAAAGGCCTGTTGAAAAACATCTTTTCAGGCCAAAGAGAACGGTTCGTCTTATTTAGTGACTTCAGATCTACAAATATTTGCTCTAAAGCACAGATTTAAAATAAAAGTTTTATTTTAAACTTTACTCTGACTTTCTTCTGCAGATCTGTTGGCGTTGAAGTGCACAAATCAGAAAATACTGAGTATGACCAGGAAGCTGCCCATGGGTAAATAGGAGAAGCTATTACAAATATCTCAGTACATAAAGCCTTATTAACTTTTATGCCTTTTTAATTTGTATTTGTTGATCTTAGTAATTTTAGCTCATTTACTGACATGTCTCTGTTCCAGTTTGGGGGCCGAAGAAGCTGCTGATAATTCAGGAAACTTGTCTGTAAACGAGGATGTTGTTTCTCTCTCTGACATCATCCCAGAAACCAACATCTGTTTTGTAAGTCGCATTCATTACCTCTGCTTTTATTAATGAATGGAACATTTTTAGCTCACAAGCTTTGTACTAAAAGCACTGTCTATTTCACAGTAAAAAAATAAAAGAAGAAGAGATGAAGAAAAAGCAAACTTGGTGCCATCTGAGAAGATAATGTTTGAATGTGGTTCAGTGGGCGGAAGTAAGGACAAGGAACATGAGAGAGGCCCATCCACCACAGACCCTGCTTTGCACCCAACTTCTGTAGTTTCTAAAAGAGCTGCTGGGGAAAAGGTACAGATGGCAGGAAAGAGACGAAGAGGTGCGATAGGCCTCAGGCTTTCAAAGCAGTCATGTGTCACCATGCGCTCATTTTTGTCCACCACTGCCACAGAGTGGCAGCTCCACACTGACTCAACACACATTTCCTTTCATGTGTGTCTGCTGTGATGACTTACTAAACAAAATATTGAGCTGAATATTGTAAAAAGAAAAAAAAGATGGCAAAGAGCAAGACTTCTTGGCCACTTTTTCACCACATGAAGAAAAAGGAAAGGGCGGACTTCAGCAGGAAAACCCCTACTTCAGAGCACATGATGGGTAGAACCTGCAAAGGACGAGTCATTATTGTGTCCACACACAGTCCAGGTGGGTTCACATTTCCGTGACTGGCACTCTGGTCGTATGTCTATGCGCGTACATCTCCCTCCTGCTGTCCTCATCAGCAGGGGGAGCTGAACTAACAAAGTAACCAATAGAAACCATTCAATCAACCCTCGCTGCTGTTGACTCAAAGCGTTTCTGTTTGCTGATGGGGGGGCATACAGGATTTGCTGAAGTCAAGTTTTAGAAGGACATAGAAGTGGGTTGAATTAAACCTATGAGTTTGATAGTTTCATGTTTTAAGTTTTAAATTATTATTCTTCAGGAGGCTACCGTGGCGCCCCCCAGATTTAGTCACTGCTTGAATGTACGTTAAGTTTTGCTTGCATAACTGTGTCTTATTAAAACTACACATCACATTTATACAACCCTTAATCTCCCCCTCTGATGTGGCCATATGTGCTGGACAAGCAAAGAGCAGAACACCAGACGCTGTTTAAGTTCTGCTGTGAGTTTAATAGCGTAGTAATAACTTGAAAGGAATGTTGTTGTGTCTCTTTCCTGTGCCTTTTTTTTTTCTCACACGTTTGTCCCCCCTTCAACATGTATAGCTGACATTTCTTAAGGCGAGCGCTCTGCTGGCACATGGAGGCCAGCCTTATCACTACAGCTGATGTCTGTAAACTGCCATTTTTACATCTCAACCAGCCAGTCGGTCATCAGGATCTAAGAGTTTCCGATTTTAATGCAAACACTATCAGCAAGTTCCACTTTTTCGGTTTCCACGTGTTCAGTCAGGACTGTACTTCATCCACTCGACTACTTTTTTGTATTCCTCTAACATTACACAGAAAGGATGTCTGTCCTTTTCTTCATTTCTGCTTGTTACAGAAATGACCCCTGCCCACATCCAGACATGGACCAATATCGCTGCCCACTCAGGGGAATGTTTGCATCCCTCTTCTTTCATGTGGCGGTTTATGAAATTGTACTGTGCTTCTCATTAGGGCACAAAACAATCAACAGGAGGAAGCTGTTACCCCCCGAAAGATTTCTATTCCAGAAATTTGAATCACTACCAGGTAGCAGATGTCCACATTTGAGTGATTATTGTTACAGTGTTCGATGAGCATATGTGGTCTATGCAGCACAGAGGGGGAAACAAATGTTTTCAATAGAAAAAAAAGGAAAAAATAAGTCCATAAAATGCACAGAGTTGAAAATTTAGGACTTTTGTATTGTAAAGGTGGTAAAGCACTAAAGAGACTGGGGTCTGTTTTGGTTAACACTCCTGTGTGGACTGGCTCGTTTAAAATGGTAATAACACTGGGCTGACCTATGTTTTTAATGATATGTATTTAAACTGGATGTTTTTTTTTTATTTGTTTCAGGTCTGATAGGCTGTGTCTGTTTAAAAAAGAAAGAAAGCAGTCCATATTTTTTTTCATTTGATCTTTTTTTCTGTTTTTATTATCAATTGGTTTACATCAAAGTCGAAGACATTTCAGGATTTACCTCCACATTCCCGTTAAACTTCTTTATGCTGAAGTAGTAGTAGTGCTTAGACCTCCCTGTTGACCACCTTTGTTTTGAAGCGTTGCTATACTGTTTCTGTTAATATGCTTAAATGTTACACAATGATGATTTTTTAACACATCTCAGTGGGCTGAGAATCAAACAGCCACCAAAGAATACACTCCAAGAAACTTGTTTAGAAGGAAAATGAAGAAAAAAACAGATTCTATTTTATGATGCTTGGATTTTCATACTTTATTCAGTAACTTCTTTGGATGGATTGTATTGGTTGGATGCTGGGTTCAGACCAGGTCTGTCTTTGCTTTGTACCTTTGTATCACAGCACAAGAAAATCCTCCGTTGGTGCATAAAGGTTAGGTGCAGACAGTGGGAGACACTACAGGGGGTTGAAGTAATGCAAATGAACCACAATCTGCCATTGTCAGAAGTGTATTTATTAATGACTGAATGCTGTTGGTTAGGGTCATAACACATGTATTATGTACTTTAGATGATTGTACGTGAGCTGTATTCTGACAGAAGGATGTCTGAAACTTTATAGCTTATATTGCCTATAAAGGGAGACAATTTCACCTTTTTATATTTCATGTTTAGGTTGTGATATGATATATTCTCTTCATACTGGTTTTGGGTTGTTAATCTCCCATTCTTTTCTACATGAATGTTTCACATGGCTTATCAAGCCAACATCGCTGGTTGTCCAATATGCTTCAATGACTATATTTTTACTGTGTATAAACTGTTTATATGTACATATGAGTCACGGAAATGCCTTTTCATGCAACATGTGCTGCCTGTTCCTCCTGCCATGTTTCAGTTATGTGGTGGTTTTCATGCCTGACTTTAAAGAAATAAACATATTTTCTAAATCATTGTTTGGTCTGATTATACGTCACTGTGCTCTATCAGTAGTTTTTAAGCTTTGGAAGGGAAGTTGATCATTTAAAGAATTTCCTGTTTGGTTTTATGTGTGAATGAATTAGACAAACAGTGAAAAATCTGCAGTTTCTCACTCAGACTCTGCCTCTATCACTGTGCCCTTTAGGCTTTTATACATTTTTATATTATTCCAGTACATTGCAAGGGGTGATGTTTTCGTTCTATACACATCATGACGGAATCCCACATGTGGAGTTGAGAAGTCCAACTGTTCAAACCTTTGCCATCTGCATTCAGCTCGTGGCCCAGAATGGTGCTCTCTCTTGTCCACGTACAGCTGAGCTAACTTTGTTTCAGAGCATGATCTGACACAGGCAAAAGAGTGCTAGGTGTTGAAGGAAAAAGTGGTTATCACTCATGTATCCTGAAGATATTCATACAGAGCAAAAAGTCTCTGGAGTAAGTTGACAGAGGAAAAGTTTTAAAGTGAATGTCAGAGGCACAGTTAATAAATAACAAGCAGGACCAATACCAAAGGCTTACAATAAAGGAAGAGAATCATTTTATAATAACTGAGTTCAAATTACTTCAGTCTTAACAGTCTCTGCTTCTTGTATTAAACAGATAGTAGTAGGCTTATCCTGCTGTCCATTAATATTTAAGTTGAATCTTAGCTCTATTACAGATCTAATATAAATGTTTTGAGTACGTGTCAAATTTAAAGCCTTGTTTATATATATTTTATAAGCTATTTCTAGTCTTTGCTAAATAATATTTTATAGTCTTGTTCTTCTGTAAGATCAAGAAAAAAGGTACATCTGTCGTACTACTTTTTTTTTAAAAATATGATAAAAAAATATTAAAGCAGTAACTTGAAAAGCATTGAAAAAGATAAACCTTCATTACCCAAAAACCATCGCGCCTACGTAGACGACGTGCATCAAGATGGGGCTTGAAAGTACTATGGTCTGGTAAGGAATTTAAAATGTGTCTAAAATCAAGACTTTAATCACTAAGATTGTATAGATGGAGCCGTCATGTGAACGAAGACTATTCTCTGTTGTTTTCTGTTGTTTGTGTGACATAGAGGGACGTTTTTGATACGTTTGTTTTGGTTTTCTTATGGCCGAACTATTCCCTGAGTCATGTACAGCGCAGCGTTAGCTACAAGCCAACAACAATAGTTAGCTTACAGATTTAACTCAAGACCAGTCATTCTTGACAAATACTTTATATGCCAGTAATTATTTATGTTGTAGCTTTTTGATATAAGCGTTTTTAGCCCCACTGGTGCTTTTAGACCTTGTCATTGGTTGCATGAAAACAACTGTTTTTACCGCGTTAGCATTAGCTTGCTAACAAAACCAAAAGCTGCTGTCATTGTCAAATCAAGCGATTGTACGTTTACATTGTTTCTCATACCAGCAATTAACTGAATACCCTGACCCATTAATGTCGACTTTACATCAATACACAACTAAAAAGAGTATAAATTGAAATGTCTTTGGGATATTTCTAAACTGGTTTGGCCATTGATTGGCTCTGAATGAGTTGAATAAAAGTTCTAGTATCTGGCCCATTTATTTTATGATCTTTTTAAAACATTTTTAGTTGAAGTTCCACATACACAGTGATGGATTGCTTTTATACTGAGTGCTCTTCTTTCATTTATGTGAAGGAGCACATTAAGAACATGTTCGGAAGCTTCATGAGCCCATAGTGACCAATATTTGTCAAGTCTTTGTAAATTTAGAATGTTTTTCCATTTGTCTTAGTGTGGACAACAGTGAGTACATGCGAAATGGAGACTTCCTTCCCACCAGGCTGCAGGCTCAGCAGGATGCAGTTAATATTGTTTGTCACTCCAAGACTCGCAGCAATCCTGAAAACAACGTGGGGCTCATCACTATGGCAAAGTAAGAAGCTTAGTGCCTTACTAAGTATGCTGGCGTTCAACTGAACATTATATCATAGTGCTGCTGTGTTTTTCGTCTCTGTTCAGCAACTGTGAGGTGCTGACCACACTGACGCCGGATACGGGGAGGATACTGTCCAAGCTGCATGCTGTGCAGCCCAGAGGAAACATCAGTTTCTGCACCGGCATCAGGGTGGCCCATGTGAGTCCGTCATTTCTGTAATATGCACTGATTATATCAGATAATTTATGCTTTTGTAGTTTTGTCTTGGGTCAATCTTTAAAAATTAAATAATTACACTGATCCATGCCATCTTTCTGTATTTTCTGTCTGCAGTTGGCGCTGAAGCACAGGCAGGGCAAAAACCACAAGATGCGCATCATTGCATTTGTTGGCAGTCCAGTAGAGGACAACGAAAAGGAAGTGAGTGAATGGTTATGTTTTTAGTGACAATTAAGTCTATTGACAAACAGTGGATTTTTATTTTTTATTTTTTGGTGACTACTTCTTGTTTTTCTAGCTGGTCAAAATGGCAAAGCGTCTAAAGAAAGAAAAGGTCAATGTGGATGTTATTAACTTTGGAGAAGAGGTAATTTTCATCAATGCTCTACAGATGCTCAACATCTGGAATATCTTCATTGTTGTGTGGACTACACCCTGAGCCTGTTTCTTTGTTTAACCCTCAGAAAATGAACACAGAGAAGCTGACAGCCTTCATCAACACACTAAACGGCAAGGAAGGCGCAGGCTCCCACCTGGTTACAGTATCTCCAGGGCCCAGCTTGGCCGATGCTCTGCTGTCCTCGCCCATCCTGGCAGGAGAAGGTGGCGCTGTGTTGGGCCTGGGCGCCAGCGACTTTGAGTTCGGAGTTGATCCAAGTGCGGATCCTGAGCTGGCCCTGGTAAGAAAAAACACATGGGACTACATGGTTCAAATAAGGTTGCGAATTCACATTTGTGAGTTGTTGATGAGAATCCATGTTCTGGGGGCCTGTTTGATTTTGAATGGTCATCATTTATTCGTTTGTAGGCTCTGCGTGTTTCCATGGAGGAGCAGAGACAGCGGCAGGAGGACGAGGCTCGCAGAGCCGCCGTCGCCTCGGCCGCTGAAGTCAGCATCTCCTCCCCAGCAGCAGATGGTGAGAAAACATTAGGGGCTGCTCTCGTTTATGCAGGTATTAAGCTGAACTGAGGTTTTAAATTGCGAATATTGTCCTTTCTTCCTCAGAGTCGGAAGATGCCCTTTTGAAGATGTCTGTGCCACAGGCAGACTCAGCCACCCCTGCTCTGCCAGACTTTAGCCGCATGACGGAGGACGAACAGATCGCCTATGCACTGCAGATGTCCATGCAGGGAGCAGGAGCAGGTTAGACTTTAAAGTTAAACAAATACCTTAGAAATAGTTTCTGTTCCTTGTAATGAAAGGTCCATGGTGACCACGGAGGGCTCTGTTTGCTTTTCTATTTCCTACCTATGAAAATATCCAAAATATCTTTCAGAGTTTGGTGCTGAGGACATGGACACGGGTGCAGACATGGATTCCAGTGAAGCTAAGGTTAAAAAACAAGCTGTTTCACGCTTTGAAATCAATTCCCCCTCTCCGAAATACTAACATCCATGTCATCTGTGTCTAGGACGAAGAAGATTATGACGTAATGCAGGATCCAGAGTTTCTTCAGAGCGTTTTAGAAAACCTCCCTGGGGTGGACCCCAACAATGAGGCCATCCGTAATGCCATGGGCTCTCTGGCTTCACAAACAGGCTCTAAACCGGATTCCAAGAAGGACGAGGAGAAAAAGAAATGAGAGAAAAAGCTTGGCACACAGTATGATGAAATAAAGAGACCTAAGAATTTCACTGCATGTGTTATTCACAGTAATGATACAATTCTCCACAATACAAAACATGTTTTGTCTAATTTTTTGTGTAGACTATAAACAACTTTTTCCTTTTCTTGTTCTTTGTTCTGCTGTGTTAATCTGCCTCATTTTGAATCTTTTGTAATATAACTACTCAGTAACCCAGAGAGGTTTCTTCAATAAATTTAATGAATAAAAAAGTACATACCTCATTGGCTGCTTGATCATAGTTGTGTTGGCTGGAACAGTTTTCATTAGTAGTACAATATTCATGATCAAATATAAAATGTTTTATCTTTTCAGTGCAACATTTCTATAAAATAAAACAAACTGGGGTGTAGTTTTCCCTCAAGTGTTAATCATTTAACTTATAAGCACTTATATTTCAGAATAACAACAGTTTTTACATGCACAACATTCATCTGTCATTCATCAAGGGGAGAAACTACAAGATGTTGAGACAAAATGCAAACTCTGGAAATAGTGCTTAATGTTTTTTCCAGTGATAGTGATAACAGAACATAGCAGATTCATGGTTAAGAGGACCATTTCAACCTGATAAATAATAGTTTGTCTATTATAGTGCAATCATATGGAGTCTCCGAGAATGCCAACTCATTGCGTGGGAATGCAAAACCTTTTGCAGGATAGACCTGACGAATTTTTCCTGAGAATTGAGGATGTTGTAAAATGTATACTGTCCATTTATTTAATCCATACAAATATAAATAGATTAATAAGTGTTCTGAAATGTCCACTACCCGTTCAGCCCACACTAAATGAACAGTGCACTCTTTCTGGAAGCCAACGTCGCACAAGTTGATGACGGAAAACTTACGCGACTCAGAGGAAGTCAGGAACTAACTTCGCCAACTTGCAGGTAACAGCTACTGGTTGAGAAAATTCAACTCACATTAAACTTCAGGATAATATAAGAACTTTAGTAGTCGAGAGTGTTATAGATCAAATTACAAGTTTAGACTACTTTAGTAGTGCTGGTAAACCTTAGCAAGGCCAACTAGCAGTTAAGTGCTAACGCTGCTAGCTTTTAGCAAAAGCAACCACTTGTTGCCTGACAATTAAGTTTAATTTGCCACACTTTGACATCTTTTCCAAGACTCTCTTTCAGTACGGTTAGGTTAACATTATCAAAGTCTCTTCAAGTAACGCGTAGACAGCCTGAATAGCATTAAAGTGTGAGCATCATGTTATGCCAGCTGTTCGGTTTCACTTATACGCAAACGTATAACTCTGGTAGCTCAGCTGTCAGCTTGAGTGTTTGCATGCTGTAGCAGTAATTCTGACTCATCTGTTGCCTCTGTAGGCTTCTGGGCTAGCGCTGGCAATGGGGGACATGAAGACCCCAGATTTTGATGATTTGCTGGCGGCTTTTGACATTCCTGACATTGATGCAAAAGATGCCATTCAGTCCAATCCGGAAGAGCAACGGGATGAGGTGGGAACTAACAAAAATGGGACTCCGTGCTTTCCTGGCTCGACAGCCCCTCAGACTGAGCTCCCTGTGGTTAGCGTCATTGTGAAAAACAAGGTGCGGCCAGAATCTTTTGAGGAGGAGAAGTCTGTCAGGAATGCAACAGACAATCCTTTAAGCAGCGAATTGGTTTCTCAAGTTCCTTTAAAGTTGGATCACCCTACAGCTCAGCTTGGTCACCAAATGACTGCCAATGCCACCATGGAACCAGAGGGCGCCAATGGGTTGGTAAAGGCCGTCCCCAGCAATCAGGAGCAGCCTTGCACGGAGTCATGGCCCCATCCCTCACCTTTCAGATCCACACTGATTGATAATGAGGGTCATATAGAAGCCACGTCTGGATCTATTCAGCATAATCCTGATGTCATCAACAGTTTACGGCCCCTCCTCTACCCACAGTCTTCGACTGCTACCGGTTCCACCTTATCATCACCTCCCTCTCCACCCTCAATTAGCCCTCACATTTCACCTCACTCCCCACAAAGCGATAAAGCCAATCCATCATCGTCCCCTTCAACACAAAATGGGAGTGTTAATAATAACATCAAGCATGTTTTAGATACAGATGATGATTCTGAGCCAGACTTCGGAAGTCCACTGGTGATCCAGGAGAGTCCTGAATCTCCGACTCCCTCCCATCCAAAATTAATAAAAAGAGCAAAATTGCATTCTGACCATAACAGGTCGTCTGAAGACACTTCCAGTTTTGTTCCTCGCAATCTCTCGTTTACGTCGGCCCCAACACAGCATGAACCTCAACATGAGGAAGATGGACAACCCACTGCTCCCAGCCTGCCCATCTCAGCGCCACAGCTCCAGAGCCCCTCTGCCAGCACGAGCTCTGCAAGTGTTCAAGAAGAGAAATATCCAGAGCATGTGAATAATGAGCCCAGTCAGACAGGTTCTGTGTTCAACATCAGAAACAGCAGCTCAGACTTCACCTCAGCTCCAGCTTCAGATCCCAAGGAGTTCCATCACCAAAAGGAGCTCATGGAAGTCGAGCGCAGTCACAAGGACAAGCCGGAGGACTCTGAAGAACTGGGTGAGAAAGCAGATGGTGACGGGGACAAGTCAAATGAGGAGAACTGTGATGACACCAGGTCAACCAATGCTGCCGAGGCGGTCTCATCTCCTATCCGACCTCTCAAAGTTAAAATCAAAATGCCAACTGGCAGCATCACAAGGACTGTGACAGGTGGGACATATAAAAAAGTAGCAAAAGCAAAGGATGGGGATAACCAAAAACCCTCACCAGAGCTTCTTGACACGAGGTCCAAAAGGGAATCGCAGCAATCTGGGCTGCCTACGGGTGCCAGGACGGCTAAAGAGAAAACCTCTGCCGAGGCCAAGCCCAAAGTTTCTCCCACTGCAGTGAGCATCACAAAAAGCGCAGCACTCCCTTCAGTTTCCTCCACCAGGGGCAGCCCGGGCGCAGTCAACCTCCGCAGCCTGGGTCAAAAAACCCTCCACAGTGGGATGAGCCTGCCAACACCTCTCCCCTTTTTCCCCCCTCAAACCAGCAGCAGGCCTGCTTCCATAGTCAACAGCACCGGGGCGATCATTTCAAAGAGTCAGACCAACCTGGTAGAAACCTTCAACAAGATCCTCAACAACAAGAACCTGCTGCCCAGTTACAAACCCGACCTGAGCTCCCCTCTTCCTGCTGAATGGGGCATTTCTGTCCCCTCACAGGTGGGTTGACATCATGTAATATCAATGACACAACCGACTAGTTGATGAGCAACGAACTGAATTTGTCGCTGATATGAATGTGAATCATTTCCAGATTAATTTATGAAACAAAACTGCTTATTAGTAACAATTCCACCTGATATAGACCAGTGGTAATCGTACACCGTGACATTGCTGAGACAACAGCAGACCAGCTTATCGACTGGAACACACAGAACTGATAATGAAGATAACAGTTTCAGCTCAGAGCAGGGACGTCTGACAGCTGTCTGTCTGCCTGCCTGGTCTTCTTCAGGGTTACCGCTGCCTGGAGTGTGGCGATGCTTTTGCCCTGGAGCAGAGTTTGGCGCAGCACTACGATCGGCGCTCTCTGAGGATCGAGGTGACCTGTAACCACTGCGCGAAGCGGCTGGCCTTCTTCAACAAGTGCAGCCTGCTTCTGCACGCCCGAGAGCACAAGGAGAAAGGCCTGATCATGCAGTGCTCACACCTGGTGATGAAACCTGTCCCAGTGGAGCAGATGATCAGCCAGCAAGAGCCAGCAGCGGCAGGTCAGGGAACCCATGTTGCACAAGTTTTCTCTGCTCTGCTTTCTCCATGTTTATTTTGTCCCGCTGCGTCTTCAACATCGTTACGGTTTGTTTTAGGCCACAGCACTCCAAAGTCGGCATCCCAGGCTCATCCCACAGGAGCCGTGAAGAAGGAGGCAGAGGCAGTGCAACACACGAGTACCAAATGTCCCGAGTGTCAGGCCCAGTTCTGCAGCAAGGAGGAAGTGTCTGACCATTTCCAGGAAACCAGCCCTGCTCACAGCACCGTAAGTCAAGTTTATGAGGTGAAAAACAAAAAAGAGAATGTAAAATTTCAAGAGCTGACCTGAATGCTTGAAGCTTTACAAAATGTTACCCATCATGCTAAAGATGAGAAATGCCCTTCTAGCATCATTCATCATGCAAGAAAAGGAATTGTTGGCTATTTTCAAACAGTGGCATCTAAGGTAGAAAGATGCTGAAAATGTCAGACTTCTGGAAACAGTTTGTGGTTTTGGGAAACACCCAAATTTGCATAAACGAAAGCCAGATGAGGCAAAGCTGCACAGAGTTCAGCAAGGACAGCCTGAACCTGCTTGTCGACACACCGAAAACGGTGCACGGTTACATCAAATCTCCATCTCCATTTGTTTTCTCTGTATCTAATTTGTTCCTTTTTTCTTCCTCTGTGGTGCAGTCGTGTACAGAGTGCTCTCCTCCCATGCTCCTCCCCAACGGCTGCAGTGCCGCGGCGCATCAGCGCCTCCACCAGGGCTGCCCCCCCCACGTGTGCCCGGAGTGTGGAGGCACAGCCAAACAGCCGCAGCTGGACAAACACATGCGAAGGGCCTGCCTGCACTTTTCCCGCCGCATCGGCTACAGGTGCGTTGGCTCGGCGTGCCGCTGCTGCGTCCGGCAGAGATCGCCGCGTCACCCCCCCCTCTCTCTGCCCCCCCCACAGATGCTCCAGTTGCCTGGTGGTGTTCGGGGGCCTGAACTCTGTCAAGTCTCACATCCAGCAGGCCCACTGCGACATGTTCCACAAGTGCCCCAGCTGCCCCATGGCCTTCAAATCGGCCCCCAGCATCCAGAGCCACATCTCAGCTCAGCACCCAGCGCTCACCGATGCACAGACCATGTAGGCACAGCGCGCGCGGCCACAGGCATTGCTTTGCTTTTGAAATGAGCTGACCGAGCTTTTGTTCCTTTGCAGGCTGATTTATAAATGTGTCATGTGTGACACGGTTTTTACCCACAAGCCCCTGCTCTACGCGCACTTTGACACTCATTTAATCAATCAGAAGGTGCATGTGTTTAAATGCCCCGAATGCACCAAGCTCTTCTCTCAGAGGACTTCCCTGCTGGACCATTTCAAGGTACGTCTGCAGTCGTGTTAAGACGAAGCCAAAGGCACACTGTCCTATGCCTTCGTCTTGATCTATGTCTGGTTTCTTTGCTACTCAGACCCACAAAACCAGCACATCAAAGGAAGATCTGCTTTCCCCCCCTGTGGCCACCAAGCGCTTACCTGTAAAGTTTGACAGCTCAGAAGGAGAAGAGCTGCTGGATAAAGCTAAAGAAGAGAAAGTAAAGACAGAGAGGATGAAGACCCCATCCAGGTGGAAGTGTCTATCGTGCAACACACAATATACAGAACGGGAGGACTACATTGCTCATATGAACCAGCAGCACGGCAAGGTCCAGCCTCCTACAGTCCGAGAAGCCCCACATCCAAACTCACTCTGCTGCCAACGAAAAGCTGTAACCAGCTTGTTTTGTTTTGTTACGTTGTGCAGATTCTGAAGAAGTTTCCGTGCAACAAATGTGAGAGTTCCTTCACCACCACCTCCAGTCTGAGGCGTCACATCAGAGACAAGCACAAAGCCATGAATCGCAGCTTCCGCTGCCAGTGAGTACGATCTGTGGACAGAAGGACATGTAAAGGAGCCGCTTTTGAAGCAACCCCAAACTTCTTTGCTCTTACTAATTATTCAAATATTTTCTGTTGTAATTTTGATTGAATTAACAAGAAGTTGATCCATAAATGTCTCCATCATAGTGCGAGCTCAGTAATGTAATGGAACGACCCCCCTTCTGAACCCCTTGTTTTCACACAAACACCAGAGGCCTGAAATACTGGAAGAGAGAATCGTTAGAGGTATTCACGTTTGTGTGTGCAGGTTTTGTTCCGAGAGCAAGAAAACGTTCAGCAGCAGATCCATGTTGGAGAGACACATCCAGCTGCGGCACAGCCGGGGCAGCACCAGCCGGGACGCCCTGAGGGTGAGCCGCCTCCCTGGGTCATCAGTCCGACCGCCGGGCGTTCCTCCAGAGTGCCATTAACCCCGGTTTCTCTCTCCCTGTGGGTGCAGAGGGGGGAGGAGGCTGACAGCTCGTCGGAGCAGGACAGCAGTCTGGGCGGCCGGCGCAGACGGCGGGCGGCTGTGAAGGTGGAGCAGGACGTGGAGCCCGTAGACGGGACGAGTCCGGGGAAGAGGCCCCGCCCCTCCTCCTCGGCCGGTGCCCCGTGCCCCCTGCCGGAGTCCGGGTTCGTCTGCGCCCCCTGCGGCTTCACCACCGAGGACAAGGCCACCTTCCTGGAGCACATCGGCCAGCACCGGCGGGGGGGCACAGACGCCAGCGGCCCGCAGTGTCACCAGTGCGGCGCCTGCTTCGCATCCGCCTCCTCCCTGTCCCGCCACCGCTTCATCGCCCACAAAGTGAGAGATACCTTCAGCAACAGCCCACAGGCCCTCAGCGCGCACGCATCGCCCTCCCCGGGGAACACCAAGAGCCTTGAAAAGAGGAGCTCTCTGAACGGCTCTGCACCGGCCTCACCCACCGGTCAGCCCTGCACAGGCCAGGGGAAGGAGGAGGAGGGAGCACTGGCCTGCAAGGTGTGTGGCAAGCACTTTGAAAGGGCATCAGATCTGAACACGCACTTCAGAACTCACGGCATGGCTTTCATCATCGCCAGGAACGCAGGAAAAACAGCTTAATGCGGGAAAAACACCGAAAAGCGTCATCAGTCGGCAAGAAAATATCTGAAAGTGCCTTTTTCGTTGTTGGACTTCCTTCATTCGGGAGTTGTGCACAGACTTTACCAAAGACTACCACAGCAATCTAAAGACAGATGCTAAGAAAAACCCAGTGATTCTCCCGCCAGCATCACTGCTCCATTCAGTCATCGGCTCCTTAAGGCCCAGAGGATGCTCAGTTTGACTGACGTTATGATGTGCCTGGAGAGGAGCCTGCTTTGATCGCGATTGTTTGGCAACGGCGATGAGCTCCATTTCTTTTCATTTCTGTACTTTCGTGCTACTGAGAAGGTTTTCGTTCCTGTGTGTGTGTGTCCGGAGTCACTGAGATGTAGTTTTGAAGTGGTTTAAGATATATTATGAGTGTGCATTTGTTTTAATTTATTTAGCACCATTTTCTAAAGCCTGATGTTATCTATTGGTTTGATAACTTCCCCTTGATGTTCAAGGTCTGTGCCCACTTTTATATCCCTAAAGATCTAAGCATGGACGCGGAACCTTCTGGAAACATGGATTCAGAGTAGAAATGTCAGGCTTTGGAAAATGACAAGGCATGTGGTATCACCGCATTTATTTTGGATTAAACCTTCACAATCGATGAAAAAAAGAAAACGTGTAACTATTTTTAAATGGAGCGTGCTGCATTTGCATCAGGTTAGCTGACCTATTCCCTCTCATGAAAAGAGAGATGGAAGTAAAACATTTTTATTCTATTTTTATGAAAGAAAATATTCCTCTGAATCTCTCTGTGAACAGACAGTGGACATCTTATTTTCACTTTGCATTTCTTCAGTCTCCGACACTATGAAACATTTAAATAATGCTATGTGACTAAAAAGGTGCTGCCAGAGGCTGCTGTGTCTGTAAGCACACATCAGTTTGTGACATGGATGCACAGAAAAACCTCCAGATCAGGGGCAACTTTAAAAAAAAAACTGTTTTGTGAAGGTGCCTTCATGCATTTTGGCCTTTTTCAAAAATGCGATTTTTTTCTGTTTTTCTTTTATGCCGATAGTTCTCAGGAATTTCTCCAATCATCATTTGCCAACATTACTGTTTATGTAGATGAATCTCATTTTCATTTTAATTTTCGCCTCATTTTCTGTTCATTTCTACTTGCACTCTTTATGTGATAAAGTAATCACTAATGGGCAAAAATAAGAACTGTCTAAGTCATGTCTTTGTCAAATATATTTAAAAAAATGATAAAGTCAGGTTTCTAATCTTTTAATCAGCCTTTGAAATGATAGTACAAACTGTATAGCTTCACAGGACATTAAAGAGTCTAACATTAAAAGTTTCCTTTCATTATTTTAAAATATACTTTTTTCAAATATATAGAATGGATAGAATATGTAGGAGACCAGGGAACCCTTACATGTCACTTTGTACTTAAGTCGCACTGATTTAATCTAGACAAGGAATACTAGCTGAATCTTTACCGTAAAAGGGGATAAGTGTGGAAGGATTACATGCTTTTAAAGTGCTCTATGAGGATTATATCTCAGCAGCTCAGGCTCGGTGTGATTGGTTAGCCGAGGCTGTGTCTAGTTTAGCTGCAGGACGGGATGCCTCTGATCACAGCAGCAGCAGACCAAGGAGGAGAAACAGAAGCGGCTTCATGAAGGCACAGATCCCCTCCACGCTCAGCACAGGAGCCCCTGAAAATGAGATGGACACATTAAACGTGATAAATACTAAACACTGTTTTCTTGTTTTAATTGATCCCTGTTCGGATATGTGAGACATCTCTGTATAAATGGTGTGTGGACAGACTTAAACGTAAAAATGCAGTGATATGTGGGAACAGATTTTTTCTGGCTCCAATGATTCTCTTCCAAACGTAAACTTTAATAAGTTCAGATTCAGAAACACAGGGTAGGTGCCTCTGTCATATAAATGATCCCCTTGTTATGTAAATATTGGCTACAATTTGTCGTAAATTGAGCCATTTTTATTGGATATTAGATCATAGCAGACTGTGAGTCTGAACAAAAGATTTTCTTCACCATGACAACACCTTTTAATGATTTTTGTTCATCTTAAAAAGCTCAGTGCAGATTAAACAAAACCTGTGGAAAACACCATTAAACCAACTTACCATCAGATTTTAGGGGCAGGACGACAAACTGATCATTAGTGTGTGGAAAAGTATTTAAACTAAGCTGCCAATGTGTGTCTTCTTACCCGACTCTGTGTTTCGAGTTGGGGAAGGAGAACCTGTTGAAGCCTTCTCAAGGGCAGCCAGTTGATCATCACTCAGCACAGCTTTCTGATCACTGGTTACCATGGCGGCATTGTCGGGCCCCAGAGCCTCCAACTGAGCCGGGGAGAGTGCCTGGTGGAAATATGTCAAGTCGAGTGATTAAAGAGCAATTGGAAAGTGGAAATCATTCTCATTATCATCTCAACATGTTGTACAATAGCTTCTTAAAGTCCGTAACATTGATGGCTCTCTGTCCCAGCTGGTGGCGGAAGATGGAGGGAAAGAGAAAAAGCTGGACAAAACTACTTACGGCAAAGTTGTCGGAAGGAATGTGTGCGATGCAACCTCTACTAAAAAAAGAGAAGGCAGACGGGTCCAGGGAGGCCATGTCAGTTGCATTTAACGTCGCTGAGGAAGACACAGATGAAACAACTACTGAATCAGTGGCGGGCAGAAAAACGTCACCTTCCATGCCGGCAAACTGTTTTCTTTTTTTTGGGTGCTGCTGCTATGGAGTTAACTCACTGATGATGCTGCCAAGGTCAGACACCCGCGCTTCGCTCCAGGAGCTGGGCTTTCCAAACGCAGACACAGCAAGATTCCTGAGCTCCCGATCAACCGCGAGGGAGCACTGAATTCCATCCATGGACCCCACAGCCTCCCTGTGACAGAGAGATGTGCTCATCTAGATCTGCTGCCGAATTATTCAGGGATCCCTTTTCATTTATTAGCTTTGTAAATTGATCCCAGAGATTTAAAGAAGGGCAAAAGAGCAATAAGTCACCAGACGGCTGAGAATAAGTGGGGACTTTTAGCTTAAAGAGACAAACACAGGGTGCGCAGCTTTTTTTTTTATGACGGAAACAGAACCGGGATTGTGTTTTTCCTTTTTCCAGAATAAAAAAAAAAAGTCATCAAGATTGGAGACAGACAGAAATGAAAGCAGAGTCGTTTGAGTGTGCACAGACCTGAAGGCGTCCAGGTTAAGCTTCCTGATCTCGTCGGGCTTCAGACCACAGATGAAACGGTTCAGCGTTACCATCTCTGCCGCCCCCAGCTGCTCAGCCGTCAGGTTGTTATATTTAGCAACAGCCTTCCACATCGGCTCCATCTGTCCGGACACAGGTGGACTATGAGTGGAACCGGTGTCTCGGTCACAGGTTAGTGAGGCTGCTTCTACGACTCACCTGAGAGTCTCTCCAGCCGCAGTGGGCTATGTCCTCCACGTTGTCCAGAGTTATGGGGAGCTTCTCCAGGTCGGAGTTGTGGAAACCCTGAGTTATGCATGCCAGCTGCAAGACCACGTCCTCAGTCATCTGTGACACAGGGCCGAAGGCCTACAGACACACACAGAGAGGCTCGCTCAGAGTCACAAAGAGCCCGAAGGTTTTACATTTCCACAAGCATCTTTGGAAATATAGAAAGAATTCTGAGTCATTTTAGGAAGGTTCTGGATTATGTTATGGCTCTGTATGTAATGAAAAGCTGTGGGATCAAAAATACACCCAGCAGAATGTTTTTTAACACGTCAAGTTTAGCTGGTTGAAGACTTTTACTTGCGCAGAAAAACTAAAGAGATCTAAAGAGACCAGACAACAGTAAACAGCTTTCTCAGGTCCAATCCTCCGTTGTACCTGAACTGCTTTTTTACTCAGGACATCCAGCTGTTCTGCACTGTAGCCAGAAATCGTTCCAAGAATTTCCACGGTAGCCAGGAAAGTGCTATTTGACATCATGTCCAGCTCTGAGGGTGTCCAGTAGACGTTGTCCATTCCCAGCTCTTCAATCAATGACTCGGTGGGTCCTTTGCTGTCACTGGTGGCTGAAAATGGCAGATGGAAAGCTGCATTACAGCATGACAAGATACTCAATCAAATCAGAAATGATTACTGTGGCAGAGACTCTCTGGTTCCCACCTGCTCTCTTTTTGCGCGCTGCATTCGATGCTGCGCTGGTAGTGAGGTCAAAGATTTTCCTTTTCAGAGAGTCTGAGGTTTTGTTCAGCTGGGACTTCATGAAAACAAGAGCATCCTTCACCCAAGGCTGATAGAGACACGCAGAGGTAAAAAGAACAAAAACATGGAATCAAAGAAAATTCCAGGACCAGGAGGATCACAGGAAGCTGGATTCCTTCTCAGTGTTGAGGGGGGGAAATGAGCTCATGAGATACACACTTTATTGGGTAGGTCAGATATGGTCCTCTCATCCAACAGAAGGAGGGGACCCAGTGATTCCATAGTTTCAGGTGACCAGTCAGAAGGACTCCTGCAGAGAATGAATCATAATGCATCAGCCTAATCCTAAAACAGTAAACCCTGCATCCATGGGCAGCGTGTCCTACCCAAAGGTGCTGTTGACCAGCTGCATCAGGTCCATCCTGTGGCGCTGGGGAATGTGCTGGCAGGAAACCATGGCCTTAACACTGACCCTGACTACATCAGGGGCCATGAGGCGCAGCTTGGAGGGCGGCATCTCGCACAAGAGCGGTCCAAGCCTCAACACGTCAGCAGCAGTCAGCTCTGACAAATCCTTCCCCTGCCAGAACAAGCAAAACCCCTCCGTTTTACACAGGGTTTAGCAACAGGAAGCCACCTAGACTGTGTAACACTTGGAGAAACTCTTCAGTGAACCCAGTGGGGATGTGTGTGTGGGGACCTTTGCAAGGCAAAGCAGGGCTCGCTGGGCGAGTGCAGGGCGGGACGGGGAATGAGGAGGCAACACGCTCAGGTTGGCTGTTTCCATTTTGTAAATGAAGGCAGGACACACGGAGTCAGGCAAATCCCTCACCTTCAAGGGCCTGGGACAGATTTGATTATGAAAAAAAGACACCGGTTCATGTATCACAAGTGACGATAAGGTGACTAAAAGAATTGAGTGTTTGCTTACGAGAGGTGAAGTAGTAACAGAGTGGGAATCATATCCAGTTCTTGCTCAGTGATGTTTTGGAAGAAGTCACTTCGCTCTTTCTCCAGTGTCATAAAGAGCTTTCTGGCAGCACACATAGCCTAACAACACACACTATGTATTAGTTATCATACTTTGAGGTATTGAAGGCTTATTTTTAAAAATATTTATTGTAGGTGTAGACTTATTGTCAAACTGAGCACAAACCTGGACTTTGGAGAGCCACTGTGGCGTCTCTGCTATAGCCTGAGCCATGTCCAGTGTGCTGCGGTCAGCAACTCCATCAATCATCTTACACGTTATCCCCTGAAGGACCGAGTGCAGCCTCCTGTCTCAGAAAGTTGTGTTTAGGAGTGTAAGCAGATTGTGCAAATAACAGAAATGTACGTGCAGTAAATTAAAAACATGTACAGAACAACAGACAACAATGTGCAGGAATTAGTCATGTTTCAAAAATCTGTCATGGTGCCTCCACGGTGCTTCCCTTACAAAGTCTAATGCTGGGCCCAAAGCGGTTTATCTCACCTGAACTGAAGCTGCTTCAGGTCCTGCATCTTTTTCGCCAGGTAAGCTGCCTGAATGGAAAGAAAATTTGAAACATCTAAATATTTCAGTGTTTAACAATTATTAAAACAAGTGTCCACTGTGGACAGAGACAGTGGATGTTACCTGAGAAAGACTCCAGGTTTTATTCTCCACCTTCTCCAAAGAGGTGATGTTTGCTTTGTCTAAACTGTTGAGAGAAACTTTGCGAAGCAAAGGGCCGGGCAACTTCTGCACCAGCTCCGAGGGAGACAGCTTCCTGAGCAGCTACAGGGAAAACAGGGAAAACAGGGGGAGTGTGCATCATATTCATAGTATACACTGATAAAAAGATCATCTTCCATCTCAAATATCTTCAAGTTTTTTACTCACCCCCTGCAGCATGGTCTTCAATTGGCCCTTCCTCATCTCCTTGGAGACGCTCCTCAAGGCTTCTGTGTCATTCAGGATTTCCTGGGCTTTAACGTTCTTGAGCACACAGCTCGGCAAACCTGCTGCAAGCGACTGGAGCGCCATCAGCTCCTCGCCTGACACCTCAGCGCACTGAAGGAAATAGAGAGCGAGGAGTGAGATGAGCATCAGGAGCGGGGAAGCAGCCATCATAGAGGCTCACCTTCTTATCGCCCAGCTGTTTGCGGACTAGAGTGCGGAGCTGGCTCCGAGTCCATTTGATGTTGGGGCCAAGACTTTTAAGAGCATCTTTCAGATTTTTCGCCGGGATTTCCCACAGTTGTTTGGGAGACAGCAAATTAACGCTGCCGCCCAGGTCGCGCAGAGCTTGGGTGTTGTTGGGGTTTGACATCACGCTGTTGACCAGACGCTTTTTCAGCTTTAGCCAGGGGACGCAAAGACACAGCCATGATTCCCATTTCTCACTTTCTCTACAAGTCATAACGGCAAACGTTGTGAGAAGCTGTTTCATGTAAGAGTAATAGGGACGAGACGTACCTTTGACATCATGGGGTTGTCACAGTCTTTGAGCTGAGAGAGGAGATTCTGGCTGAGGTCAGGAGTCAAGTCTGGAGCATCGTAATAACAAGCCAGTGGGCCCAGTCTGCGGAGGGGCAAAGGCAACAATTCTAATAAACAACAGTGCTAAGTCAAACTAATATATTTATATATCAAAGTACTGTGAGATTTAGGAGACTCTTACAACAGTGTGTTCTTCCACTTATGATGTAGCAGTAAATAAAATCAAAATCTACTGTAAATATGTGTTTTAGTGCCAAAAAACATGAGTACACACTTATCCACATGCTGCTGGAACTCATTTTCCGGAAGGCACTGCTGAAATCTTTGCAGAAACTTCTTGCCAAGGCTGGGCTTCATCCTGGTTGCCCTGGTCATGCTGGTGCTGAACTGAGCTGAGCGGAAGAAGTCGCACAGCTGGAAGAGAACGTGAAAGGACCCGGCAGGGCCGAATGTTTAGAGCCATGCTTTTCTTTTTCCATGGTCAAATCTGAATTTTATCCATTTACATTTTCTTTGGGAGAAGAATCAACATCAGCTGGGGATAAAAGGGTGAGATACGGCCCCATCATGCTGAGTGCCTCCATATTCAGCCATTTCAGAGAGGGCTTGCAGCTGTCCTTCAGGGCTGGGCAATAAAGAATGATGTCATTATACATATTCAGGTTTAACAGACTTATTCATATTTAATGCAAATAGTTTTGTTGTGCACGTTCTCAACAAGTGCTGTTCATTTTTACTAAGCGTTTCCACGCCACACTTAGTAATGGGGACTATGCCAATTCTCCAACATGTGGTTTGCATGGCTCCTTTGATTTGACTGAAGTCACCTATCATGAAAAAACACATTTACAAACATACAAATACATATGCAAATGCTGTGTTTTTGTTTTTGTCTTTGTCGAACTGTGACATACACAAACTATCCGTAGTAATATAATAAAATGAATCTTGCAAATTGTCTGTCCATCCATCCATCCATTATCGTTTATTCCCTAATGGGGTCGTGGGGAGAACTGGAGCCTATCCCAGTGGTCAATGGGCGAGATGCGGGGTGCACCCTGGACAGTCCGCCAGTCCATCGCAGGGCCACACACAAGAGATATAAGGACAAACAACCACGCACACTCACTCCTAAGGGCAATTTGGAATGTCCAATCAACCTAACATGCAGGTTTTTGGACTGTGGGAGGAAGCCGGAGAACCCGGAGAGAACTCTTGTCAGTTGTAAATATGTATAAATTCCGAGGCTAAAGGTAAGATAATTTTAAAGTTTCAGGGTTAAGATCAGGGTTTTAACACTAAGTTTGACTTACCTGATTTTGCCTCGTATGGAGGCATCATGGTGCAGTTGAAGTGGTTTTGGGTGATCCACTGTTTTGCCCAGTTTAGCACCCGAGACCTTTGATCATCAGTCATGGGCTCATATACATCCCCAAGCATGTTCATCCTGGAGCAAATAGGAATGGTACAGCTAAAAGTGTGGAGAGCTGGTGGACAAAGTGATTCCATTATAGCTTACTCACATCTTTTTCATGTTTTTGCCCCCTACTTTTGGGGGGAGCTCCATTCTGGCGTAGGGTATATCTTGCAGCACAGGTTTGGCAGCCGACAGCAGAGTGTCGTAGTCGTTGGAGTCAATGTCCGAGTCCTCACTTCGTGTGGTCAGCGCTGACCAGGACAGAGGAGCCACTAGTGCCTTCATGTAACATGCAGATGGCTCCTGGGGGAACAGCAAGGTTGATTAAACTGCCCCCAAACCAGCACTCGTTCACAACAGCTCTTTTGCTCCGGTGTACTGACAGAGGAGTTGCTCATCATCTTGATCATGGCTGGGAGAGTGCTGCAGTTCCACATCTTATTCAGGTAAAAAAAGGGGGAAAAAGTCATGAAATGTTCCTTTTTTTGGTCTTATGTGGCATTAATATTGATATATGTATTAAGACCATTTTTTCTGGGACATCCATGGCCTGTTGAAAAACCAAGTCTCTGCCTGATTCAGCGGTGACTTCGTCCAGGACTCGAAAAAAAGTTGACAGCACAGTGTTGTACTGGTCGGCACTTCTGTCTCCTGCAGGCAGGTCACTAAGAAGAGAGGTGAGAGTGGAAATAAAAGCTGGACCCTCAAGATTAATCAGATCAAACATGTCTTTAGCTTAATCTATAAAGAAGGCAGTAGCCACATTCTGCCGCTAGAGTTGAATGAATATGTGGGTAGAAAAATGGTGGACCACATTGATTTTTTGATAAATAAAGTATTTTAATCAAGGTTAAAAAAATGTTGAGACTCATGCAGAATCCTTATACATTTATTAAGGGGTTATTAAGGTTTCAATTCAAGCAGGTTATTGAGGCCCCCTGAGTTACAAACATTCAAATGAAGTGCAGACAGTGAGTCACTTCTTGTTTTGTCTCGTCACCTTACTTCTCTTTGGCAGGGAACAAATTTCAGGTAGTAATGAGGTAAAAAAAGAAGTTATTTTAACTTGATTAAGTCAGCAGGTGGCTGCAAGCATGAGTGTGCACAACAGCAACATCTATGAAAAGTCTTTAAGCAGAGAAAAATGTGACAATAACGTCCTTATTCAGCTGCACAGAAACCTGAAGCACAAAAAGAATGAAAATCATGCTATCCCTGTGATCCCAGCCTTTTCTGGTTTTGGGTTTTAAATAGGTGGCCTGAAGAGGACATCTGATGGATATCAATTTTATCTCTACACCCAAACTGCAGCTACAGTGCGACACAGCAACTGAAAACATCTATACAAAAAGCAAACACTGGCACATAGAATTACCTGCTATTGAAGATACCTTTCAGCAGCGTCATCTTGGACACCGGGTATCCTGTGACAGAAAGACCGCCATATGCATATGTTACACAATGAAAACACAACATGTTGGTCTGTTTGCTGAGCATTTGCTGTGACTCATACCACAAAAGTCATTTAGAGCGCACCCATCATGTAGGTTTGTACAGCTCGTGCATTCAGTGTTCAATGAATTGAGTTTTCTATTTGAGCTCAAAAGACATGCACATATTGCTTTTATTGAAAAATAAAGAAAATGAAAAAGTGTTTTCTCACCCTGATTGTGGCATTTTTTCATCTAATTAAGAAAAAAGAAGAAGTCATTGGATATACAAAAGACAGCATTCACTGGTTTCTGAGTTTAAAATATTGTTATTTTTGGAAGCTTTAAACTAGTCAGTGTGGCTTATCAGATTAAGCAGATGGTGTAAAGCATGGATTTGAGAGGACACTAAACACAAATAAATACTTTTTATCAATTTGTAGCTTTTCAGCAAACTTACAGACGGGGAAAAATATTTAATGAATTACCCTCTGAACTTCGTGGCTTCAACCCCTGCTGTGATCAGGTCAAACTTTAAACTGTTAAAGTCGTAATAACTCATTTCTTACCAGCTGTTTGGTGATGTCCTTGAATGTGGCTTTATCTACAGGCATCACATCTGGAGGCTTAGCTGGACACACAGAGCAGGGCTGAGTGATCATCCATTGGCTTGTATACGCTGTACTTCACACTTATTGTACAGGGCAGCTTATGTGATGGTTTCTTTACTTACCAAAGGCTGCGCCAGCCATTATGAGAATAACGAAAAACGTTCCTCCGTTTGGAGCCATGAAGGAAAGTCTGCCTATACATGTAAAAGGTTTTATCATTAAGCTTCAGAAAGTGTATTATTTTACCAACATAAATGTTTAAGTTACAGATTGTTGGGATTTTGTTACAGGGCTGCAGTTGTCATAGCTCCTGTCTCCATGTGAGACCCCTCCAGCCTACTGATAAACTTCCTCCTCTGAGATTTTGTAATCATACATCCCTGGCAACCCTTTTTGTTGCTCATCCTGTGGGATTCTTTTGAGGCTTTTGAGGATAGCCTGTGTTGAAAAACAGGCTTAGTCATGTCCAACAACACTCTGTTCGCTTACGCCTTAGATTTTTATAATGACTATGACATTTTGGAGTTTCCTCTCTAGGAACTGTGCATGTTGGTATTGTACTTTTCATCTACTTGGTTTCCTCTCCTGTCATTTGACTTCTCATTTGATTTAGTCAGTTCCTCATTGGAAAGAGGATGAAAACATATTGAATTCAATGATTGTCTGATTCATGCAGCATACTTAACATGACATCTAATCTGTCGTAACAGTAATTCTCTATATGCTTTATATTTTCACAGGTTTCAATACAACATATATAAACATAGTACATTACACACTTAACAAAAGCTTGAAAAGACCCACTTACGTTCAAACGAGTTGTTACTTACAGATTCTGTGGCTTCTTCCTGAGGAATTTAAAGTGTCTAACGAAGAAATACAAGGTGCAGACAGAGCTAAACTGTGCAGCTCTTTTCTGCCTAAATATCTTGTCTGATGTGCGAAGATGAGTGCTGGCCTATCCCTAATTTAGTCTAAGCAGACGCAAATTAGTTGCGTTATGGGTGTGTCAGAGAGCGACAGAGAGAGAGAGAGAGAGAGAGAGAGAGAGAGAGAGAGAGAGAGAGAGAGAGTAGATCAAGTATTTTGACCATTTCTATGGATGACTTCTTGCAGAAAATGTGGAGATAATCCTTTTGGCATTATCTGCCAACTAACCTATAGCTCTTCTTCTAAACACAACGATAAATGGCTAACTTATCACTGAGGGATCATTGCTCATATCAATACTCAGGTCACATAGCATATAAAGAGCCATGTAGAAATCACAGTTACAAAACAAACACAAAGGAACCCGATCAGCAACTAAAAGCTCCATTTTACATCCATGGAAAAAAAGAGGACTCGCTCTCTGGTGTGAGCGACTTACTCCAAACAGAAATGTGTCCATTTTCCATGCATTAAAACATCTGTGCTGTCATTTAGAGAGAAAAGAGTCTCAGACATATGTTGAAATAGACGGCCTCCGTGGCCCCGTCACATGAATAAGTGAAGTCAGAGTTATATCTGAAGCAGAGGCTGGCCATAAGTCTCCTGGGACACAATGAAGCATTTAATCATTCCATCAAAATCTAATGAGCTATGTGACAAACAGCACAGCATAAAACCAGCAGGACACACTCTTCTCTTTACACTTAACAGATTTATTTGAAGAGAGAGTTTTTTAGTCTGATTGTGTGAAAAACAAACACACTGAAGTGTCTTCTTGGTCATCAAAGAGCCTCTGTAAAATAAGCCCATCTGAACAATGACGGACATGACGGAGAAGTTGTAGGTTGTTTCACTCCGTGTCACTCTTTGCTTCCAATGTAGGTACAGTGGGAATGTTAAGGTTTGTGAAGTGATCTGAAAAGAATCGTTGACACTAGTTAACAGGCGAGGTTTATGGGCATGTGTTTCTTTGAAATACTCCCTCATAGCATCTTCATTAGTTACCATCTTATCACCCAATTTGTCGACAATGACAGGCCAAAGAAACTCTACTTTGTTGCTGACCTGTAGACTAGTTTTAAGATTTGCAGAGACGAACAGAACGTGTAACATTAAATTGTGCATGTTTTTTTCTTTATTCAGAACTTTAACTAACAAAATTTGGTTTTCAGTTAGGGTTGAAATCATGTTCAGGTGAGAGTTGGGATTGGGGATGCAGATCAGGGCACTCGAGTAGAGAGCCAGTTGAAGTCAAATTGAAACCAAGTGATGTTCTTGTGTGTATGTATCTGTTTTTAAACATCTCACCTGCGGCAAACTCTCGAATGTCAGTCGGCCTTTTAAGAAGCACATCTCTGTCAGAAAAGAGGTGATGGAGGTAAATACAAGAGCAATTATACAAGTGCGGCCTAGTTGGTAACAGCACTTCTGTAACATTTTCAAAGATTGCCAGTGAAATGTAATAAACTGTGCACAACATTGTGAGGCTGATGGTATGAATACAGAGGAACAGGTTGCATGAGAGATGGAAAATCATTCACCTATAAAAAGTAGGAATCTGACTGTTGAAATTTTCCTGGAAAGTATCATCCAATATTTACATCCAAAGCAGAGGCACCCACATTTTTATAAAGCTGTCCAAGCTTTAATTCTTACATATAAAACAGTGTTTTCTATATTACTTTAAGATTCTGTTTTTAGTTATTTTTGCATAGCTCTCACAAAAAAAAGGTAAGTGGGTGACACTTACCTTAAAAAATCGGTAACCAGTACCTCTACTTCTGGATGGGATCTCAAATACTTTTCGTTGTCGATTCTGGTCTTGATCTGAGAGTAAAAATTCGTATTTTACAGCTTTCTATTCAAGGTAAAGTTTTTAACGAGCTAACGGCTAGCTTTTTTTCTTTAGCATTGTGGGGAAATTGATATTGTTACCTTAAACTGTCGTAGCCTCTCTTGCTGCTCAGCACTTAGTACGCTGGCATCTGGTTCCGTCAAGCTGTGTTTTCCAGCCATTACTTTGTCGTAAGTGTCTCTGTGAGTGGTATCCACTCAGCAGGGCTACTTTAAACTGAAGCTGTGCCAAACGTAGGGTCACCTGTCGTGGACGCCACTGTGTGGAAAAGCTGTTGCTATGGGAACAGCTGACTTTAACAACTCTGCCCGCGAGGTGGCAGCACAGGGCGGAAAAGGAATGTACCACTATCTTCTTTTTTTATTTTTGGAGCAGCTCAAATAATACAAATT
Organism: Menidia beryllina; assembly: GCA_013363375.1. Lineage (NCBI taxonomy): Eukaryota > Metazoa > Chordata > Actinopteri > Atheriniformes > Atherinopsidae > Menidia > Menidia beryllina. The sequence goes on from JABUIW010000019.1 coordinate 5,842,651, forward strand.
AATTAAAACCAAGAATGTCACCTACGTACTACGACACGCCATACCCTATTCTTAATTCTATAGAATTCTATAATTTTCCTATCATATAATTTTACTATTTTCTTCGTTTATCTCATCTCCTCACGTCGTCTCATATACGTTCACAAATGCATGATTGTTTGACAATTTTAGGAAGTCCTACGCCTGTACACGAAATGCATATTTTATTCAAATAAATTATTTTCGCACAGTTTAAGGCATGGAAATGAGATTTTCCTCCCCACATGAAACAATGAGAGGTCCAGAGTCAAAAGACCCATAATGCTTTGCTTTGATCGTGAATAACACATACAAACCAGTCTCAAAATAAAGACATTTTTCACAAACATTTGTCAAAAAATGGACAATTTTTTTTGTTTTGTTTGTATTTTACAAATCTAATTTTTCTAATGACATACTGGACACATATTTTCACACTGTCCTTTATGGCTCCAAACGGAAGAATATTTTTCATCCTCATCTCAGCCTTTGGAGAGCAAATATGAACATTTCCCAAGCCTTGTGTTTACCTGTAGTCCCCAGTTGATGGCAAATTAGTTGAACACAGCAGATTTACAGAAATGTTACTCTGGAAGCCCTCCAATCACTACTAAATGCACATTTTTATAGTAATAAACAGCCATGAGAGCAAACAGAGGTGTTACAGATTTTCAGGAATGAATATACATGATATACAGTTTGGTTCTGGGTTTGCTTCCTGCTCACTCGAAGACTCTTTTCTTGTCATCTGTTATACATGTTCCCTACAACACAGTCAATTTTCCTGCCTTTCTGGACATTCATAACTCCCCTGCAGGAAGAAATAACTCGTGTTGTCGAGGTGGATAGCCTCTCTCATGTCCATTGCAAGTTGTCCTTCCTCATTTTCTTCCATCTCGTGAGTGTCACTTGGAAGATTATCTCTGCACGGCTGTGGGACAAAAGCCACCAGGGCCTCCCCTTCAGGGGCTGATGGAGGAGAAGGCAGAGTTGGAGACACGTCACCACAATGGGTGATGACATTAAGATTGTGGAGTTTTGACAGTATTCTATCCCTGTGCCTGAAAAAGGAAAAAGAAAGCAAAACACTTTACTGAAATTATTGGTGTGGCATTGAAAATTTAGGATGGAAGTATATTGACTGATGATTTTAATTTATAATGCACAGAACATGTTCTTTAAGCATTAGAATCAAAACCACAAGGGTACCACACTACCTGAAGAGGTAGACGGCCAAAATGAGTGACAGGAAGGCAAAAACAACAGGAATCCATAGAACATGCTTAAATGAACTGTCTGAGGAGTATGGTTGATCTGTAGGACCTGGAGCAAAAAGAGAAATACTGATTAAAATTTATGGTAAGCGAACATTTGCATCCAGCTAAACACATGCATGTGTTAGAGTCTGTGTGTGGAACCATGTCTCCAGTGTTTTGAACCTTACTTTTGAATCGTAACACTGTGTTCAACATATAATGAGGTAGAGGGGAGTTTCTACACCAACAAAGCCGGAGCGCTCTCCCTCTTTGTTTTGCTTCTTTATCACACATATACACATTATAATCCAACCATAAGACTTGATTGTCTGTTCACCATCTTACCATCAGGATAGATATCTGAAAAGCCAGAGCCCATTTCATCCTGGTGGCAGAAAATGGCATAAACGACAGCATGAGTCACTGCAGGACAGGTATGTATCAATAAAAGCATTAATAATGACTCACTGACACATGAAAGTCCTACCTCTGGTGTCACAGAACCATGAATCTCTGGAGCTTAAAAAAGAGAATAGGAAAATACAGCATTTAAATGTTAAAAGTCAAAAGGTTTATTGGATAAATTAACAGGAAAACGGATTCTGTGATTTTTTCAGTTTCTACTCTAATATTGATCAAGTCTTTTGAACATTTTTTTGTTAAAAAATAACATGGTAGTACAAGCAATACTATTAACTTGTTACAAACTAAATAGTGAAAAATGTCATTTTTAAATAGCTGTATGGAGTGACAAATTAGCTAATGTGTTTCCTTTTATTTTGAATTTTGATGGAAATTGCTACAATTTTTTGAAAGAATAATCTAAGAATTAAAAAGAAAGTACCACAAAGAATGTTCGCGAGCAACAAAAACTATGTTTGACATACTGGTTCAGTTATTGATGCAAATGTAAATTAAGGCATAGTTAAATTACTGGTTTTCACATTACCCAGATTGGATGATACATATTGTCTCTGACCTGTTTCTGTCCATGTTTTTGAAGCAGGTTACAGGAAATGAGAAAAGAAAGAAATGTGAAAAACGTGGACCGTCAATGCAAACTAGGGAAGTGGTGATCACTGATAATACTCTAAATATTAAACCACCAACCACTAGGAAGCTATAAAATTATGTCTGATTCTCTCTTATTTGTAAAGTAAATGTTAAGATAGAATAAAGGTCAGGTTAGAAAATAAAGTTTATCTGGCAAAAATTACTATACTGTTTCTGTGGAAGATTCTTAAAACTAAACAGAAAAAACGGACAGACAAAAAAAAACTTCTGCCTTTTCAAACCTTTGACTTAAACAATGACGGAAAAGGGGGATTTTTCTTTCAAAGGAGAGACTATGAATCATTTTTTGGTATGAATGTTTTGGACACGAGGAGGAACATGTGTCCAGAATACTAACACAATGTGTGAGACAAACGGTAAGTACATTAATTCAAAGAGGAAGAGAAACAGGAAGAGGTAAAAGTGAGCGGATATTTATGGGCTCAGCTTCTTGGGAACATCCAGTCAAGAAAGAAAGGGAAAGAAACAGGAGAAGTGTATGCTTAGGCCATGATAATTACTCTTATCTGCATCCAATGTGGACCTTCCATTATTGAGGTAATAAAATTAGGGTCACTTTATTACCAAAATAACCATGACTGAGTGTGGCCATTTAGGATGAAATCTTTACTAAAACTTTCTGGCACCCGTGTACATGTGAATTTACCAGTCCAAGTCCTGGCATGGACAGGAGAACTCCACTCACTCCACTGGCCATCATATTCCTCTTTGGTCCTGAGCTGAATCAGGTAGTCGATGCCAGGCATTGCATCAGTTATAGTGTATGAGCGCCTGTGTTGAATTTCACATATCTATATAGACAAAACCAATGGTTTAGTAAAAACAGCATATCGTGTTTCAGGCCAGATTCAACAATGGTCGCTTTTCTAATCGTCACCTGCTCTTCTGAGGAGCCTAAAGGTCTGTATTTTAGCTCATAGACAATGTCATAGAAGTTGTCTCGCTCCTTCCAGGAAGCCGGTAAGTTCCAAGTGATCCTCATTCTCCTCTCATGTCCCTCCTCCTGGTGAACTGACACGCTCGATGGGGGGTCAGGCTTTACTGAAAGAGCACAGGGACACAATGAGTGCTGTTTCTGGACATGCTCCGGCAAAACTCACTTTGATCTGGACAGAGGTGCATGGACATATTCACTTACAGAGGTCCAGCGGTGTAAAATACTCCAGGGAGCTGGTGGCATTGCCAAGGATGCTTGTAACGCACAGGAAGACCATATGCAATACTCTGAGCTCATCCTCATTGTGGTCCAGAGCACACCAACAGCGGGAGTGCAGAGTTGAGTATGAGCATGGAATTTGCTGGAAGTGACTTGTGTGGCTGGGACTTAAGAGACAAAAAAAGACAAAAAACCCCACTACAAATATAGACCACAAAGACATTGAGAAATCACAAGAGTTCTGTTTTATTGAGTGTGAGGTTTGTAGCAGAAGCGCTTGATTTCATATGATAAAGGTTCCCATTTTGGTTTTTGGTACTTTTTTATCATTCTAGCGCAGTTCCAAAACATGATGTTTCACTAAAACAACCTTTAGGATTAACACAGACCTAAACATCTTTGATTAAACATCTTTTTAAATTTCATTTGGCCAAATTCTTGCTGCAACCTTTCATTTAGAGTTTAAACAGTTTGATCTTGAATAAAAAGCTGACAATTAATTCTTCCTCTTCTTCTTATTAGTATTATAAAGTATTGCTTATCACATATCCTGTCAGCAAGACTTTAAACAACTTAAGAGGGGTTTAGCAACTGTTTTTTAAAATGAGCAACATGTCTGCTCAAAAGTTAGTTCTTTCTTTTCTGAATCATTTAGCTCTACTAGCCCGGTCATAGACTTGGTTAACCAAGTTAGCTAGACTAATCCTCCATACCGTGACAAATGCAGACTTGTTTAACTGGCACTGATAACAGGTCAGACACTTTCAGCCTGATGGACGCAGCATTCCTGTCAAGTGTTACTCAGCTTGACGGGAAAATAATTAAAACAGTAGTACAACACTTTTTAATTGTCACAATGAAATGTTATGTATGATAAAATGGGCAAATTATTATCAAGTTTACTTTGTGAAAAGCAACTGGACAGTTTGCAGCATATAGTCCACCAATAAAAACAAAGGTTCTCAAATAACATTTGTTGAGTTACAAGGTTTCCATCTAAAAATGTCAAAATCTCATTATTTTTTTCTCTAGTTAAAGCAATAACTAAAACCTGTAATATTTTCTAATGAATTTACATAAAGTCTGAGACATTTGCATATGACTCCATTCCATCTGGCTTGATTCATAATGCTAAGCCAAAGATGCATTTATTGGACCAAATAACAACAAATCATCGCAGTACGATGGTGATGAGTACACTTTGCATGCATCCTTACCCTTTACTGAGTAGGAGGTAACAGTTAGGATGCTTGATGATGGGTTTCTCAGGGTGCCATTCACAGCGAATCTTACTGCTTGGTGACCTTTTGTAGCAGGTAATACTGGGACTCTCAGGAGGATCTATTAGACAAGAAGTCGTGCAGAAGTAAATATCATCCATTGCTTACTCCAATACTCTTTAGTTTTATGTTTAGTTTTAGCCTTTCATCACATGATCACATGTGTTCCCTTTTAAAGTGACATCAAGTGCCTGTTATGGAAATTGCCTTTGGATGAACTCAATCATGTGGGCCTCATTTTGGTAGAGGTTGCAGTAGGTTTAAAAGTCCTGTCCTTCCCCTTTAGATGTTTTCAGTGATTGGTTTGTGTGGGTGTGCAAAGGCTGTGACTTGCTGACATCCTGTGTTACAACTTTGATTTTGTGTTTTGCAAGATAGCTGATATGTGTTTTACAAATAAAACCAAGTGCAAGCTCAGGGCCAGTGTAGCAGTAACTTACCTGCAACGATGACTTTTACAGCAAATGTCTCTCTGTCTCCATAATGGCATGTGTATTTCCCAGAATCCATCAGTCTCACTGAAGCCAGGGACAGGACAGCACCTTCCTTAGAAAGTTTGATATTTCCCCAGTCCCTGTGTCCCTTCCCCACAGGCTGCTTGTTCCACTTCCACTGAGGCCTAAATTGAATGCCTCTGGTCACCCTGTTGTGTTCCTCCCCTTTATTGTCTTCATCCTCTGTGTCCATCTCTTCATTCACCAAGGCTGAATCATCCTCTAACTCTCTGCTTGTGACGGTTGGCTGGACTGTAAGCGAAGCTGTGTATCCCATGCCTGTGTATCTGGGTTTTATTCTCTCACCTGGAGCAGCACTTACTCCCACCTCAGCAGAGAGTGTGTTCTGAATGGGGGTTTTATTACTTTTACTTGAGTCTTCATTGTGAGTTGTAACTTTGTGAGTGGCTGAAGTTACAGCAACAGAAGTTCTTTTTTCATTTATGTTTGCGCCGTTGACCTCTACATGGCCTGCACAGGTTAGGACCACCCTGTTTCCCGGAGATAAAACCAGGACACCAGGAGAAGGGTCTGCACAGAAAAACAAACAAACATTTGTACGGCTTTCGCTGTCTCTGTCCGGGTGAGTTTCAATTCACAGAAGTAAATGGTTATATTTCTGTTCTTTCGGCTTCGGTCACACTCGAGCGGACCCAGCTCAGATAGGATGCAACGTTGCATAACCAAAATTACCAACTCCTCTCAAACTTCCTCTTTTGATAGTTCTCTCGCCCTCACAGTTTCTGTTCATTCCTAAATTATACCCTGTATGTACCATGTCTCACTCATTTAAATTTCTCACAGGCTCCCAAACTTTTTGCATTTTTTGAGTTGATCAACTATTGATTTGAATTTAACAACTAAGATTTTCCCCACAAACAAAATCTGTATAATTTAGGCCCCTGATTTTATTTTTACATTCAAATAGATTCTGCATCTAAAAGAGGGAACATGGACCACAATAAACTAATATTGAAATCATAGCGACAACAACAAAAAACCTAATAGTTATAATAAAAATTACAGTAGTTATAATGATAATAATATTAATAAAAAAGAACAAAGAAATAGAAAAAGAAAATGAAGATAATAAGAATTAGACAAAAAAGGAATAATAATGCTAAATTAACCTGTCTAATCACCCCCAAAAAGTTAAAATAAATAGAACAGACAGAACATTATTTAAACTAATCCAAAATACAAAGCAAATGAAAGCAGAAATAATTCTGGTAATGAATCAAGATGAAGCTGATTTTGTAGTTAAGTTTGGCAACAGAAAATGTTAATGCATAAAAATGAGAAAATAGAACTTTGAAACAAACATATGGCACCATAACAGTTCATTATATACTGTAAAAACTGTTTCAGGGGTGTTCTGCACACAAAGGTCAATTAGGCAAACTAGACTTGAGTCGTAAACACCTTAACTTATCACCAAAACCTTTTTTTCTTTTGTTACACCAAACTGCGGAGCACTTTTAACGCAAATCTGTTACCATTTAGACATGACACTGAAAGCTCACCTCTTCTGGGACAGGCTCCGTCCCAAATACTGCGAACCGACGGGAGACACAAGACACAGAGCAAAAAGAGAAAAAGACTCATTTCTGCCAGGCGATCCCTCCGTGTCTGCAAACTACCGTCAAGTAAACAGCCACAGCTGCACTGGTGTCTCCCATCGGGCTTCTCCACTTTGAGAGGAGGCCAAGCAACTGATCGTCTCCCACATCAGACCGGACAGTTAGAGCGGAGTTCCTGCAGTTGCGGCAGCGTGCTGTCCGTAAGGCCCGTTATTGTGAAATCCCACCGCTCTTCCCCCTGTTCAGCGCCGCTAAACAGAGGAAATCCTCCTCAGCATCAAAATAAAACCTCTGTGCGCGCTGCACGGGCCATCACATATCTGACACTACACACCACGACCCACGTGCGTGTCTGTGTGTGTGTGTGTGTGTGCGTGTGTGTACGCGCTGGCTTTTAGTTTGGTGAGCTTTCAGAGAAGATAGGTCATCACAGTTTGGCCAAGTGTTTGGAGAAAAATGTGCATGCTTCAAGATGTCTGGTCATTAATGTCTGGCCATACTAGTTTCTGCCTGTGATGCATCAGGAACCACTACTTGGTTTGTGTGTATAACTTTCAAACATTAAAGCCTTCAGTTGTCAGTTTTGTCTCATTCTCACACCTCAGTTCAGCTTCCCTCCTTAAGATTAGCTCGCAACATGGAATTGGACCTGCATACACATTGAGTTCAGCTTTCATGACATATATTTTTAAATTCAGAAGCGTTTAACAGGCTCACTAAGAGCCCAGCTGTGTACAAAGAGAAGGTGGTGTCCCAAACGGTGCAGGCATTCATTTCAATTCAGTATTTGACATTCAATATTTAATATTTGAGGGCAGGTTCATACAAGCTCCTGACTCCCACTATTCCTGTGGGGTTATCAAACCTGAAATGGGTGTTTGTTTGAGCAGAACATTTACATGAAAGATTCACCGCAATTTATGAGGATTTATTCAGAATCTAGAGCCAGGCCTCAAAGATGGGACATTTCATTTTCATGGCATCGTTATCCCAAAACATCCACCCTTCTTGTTGGAAAAGCAAAAACCCAAAGCACTTCACTCATGTGTGCGTGTTTACAGAGAGAATCAGGACCACTGTTTACGAAATGTAGACGTTTATGGTTCAGAATTTGACAAACCACCTTTACATGCTCATTTGCTTCTGTGTGGATTCTCTTAGAACTTCTTGACACACTGAGGTGGCAGTTTTTTATTTATTCTGCTCATTACATCAAAGGTAATTAAAACGGAGCCTTAAAATAAAACAGTGCTTTTGTCAGTTATTCAAAAAAGGCCTAACTTCCAAACCAAAGCACTAAAAGCCTGATTGAATGTGCAACATAACCAGGCCATTATCAACACATCAATATGATGCAAAAAAAAGGGTCGAGTGTGGTTAGATAGCAGATCAGTGAGAAAAGAGGGGCACAAGTCTCGCAACAGTCTGTAACAGTTGTATAAATTAAAATAGCGTTCTCACTGAGAACTATAATGAAAACAGAGATTTTCTCCACAGACAAAACCTTTACAAATACAGTAATAATGCCTGAACCACATGAGTCGAAAATCTTTTTTTGTCTCAATTGTCCATTTCGTTGTTGGGTTCAAGAGAAGCTGTGACCTCTGGCTTAAAGGCTTGTGAAATTTCAAGCTGAAGCAATCCTTTTAGTTATAATTAGTTGTCCTTCCATCTGTTTCTGTTCCTCCTGCTCATCTTGGTTTGAATTAATTAATGCCAATCAGATACATTCAGAAACAGCTGAAAATAGGATCCTTATTTACAGATGAGTAAGTCCACTTCATTAAAATGTCCCACTTCCTCTTGTGATTCTGATGAAATCTATTTATTTTGAGACAAGAGCACTGTGTGGCTAATATTTTTGGTACGGTCTACGTGTTTGCTCCAGAGAAGCACACATGCATCTTGAATGTGTGTGCAAACATCTGGTAGACAGTAGAAAACATGGGTTTCTTTAATCCTTTGCATACATTTTATTTCATCTGGATGGTTTCCTTGGCAACAGAAGGTGGGCCTGGGCTGCTGGATGCGCTGGTACGTTGTGAGATGCCCTTCCACCCAAACAGAGCTTCCTGTTGGACCAAAAGAGATAATTTTGAGTTATACACATTTGTGACAATGAACAAAAAGCATCAAAATGTCTGTTCTTCTTTTCTGATATGTAAGTCTGTGAAATAGTACCCGACCTGTACAGTCCCTAGAGAGAGCGTCCATCCTCCAGGTGAGTCGGTCCCGTGGTGCCGGACTGGGGCAGCTGTTGAGGCCTGAGCTGAGGCCTGAGGAGAGGCTGCTTCTGGACCTGTTGTCAAAGCTGATGGGGTTTGCACAGTCTGCACAGTCTGAGCTGCTGCTGTGACTTTTTCTTCCTCAATGGGCGTCTCTTGTGAGCCACCCAGAACAGAAGAAGAGTTCGAGAGTGGCGGAACCGACCCAGAAATGATACTTGGTGCGGGGCTGCACTCCCCTGAGGTGCAAGGGGGTGTGTGAGTGTTTTTCTTCCTGCGAAGCGTGTCGATCCAGCCGGAGCTGTGCCTGGAGGCGAAGCTGGCCAGGGCCAAAGAGGAGAGCCTCATGTTTTTCCCTGAAGTGATCAGCTCTCCAAAGCCTTCCTGGTGGGCGAAGGCATAGCCCGACCTCCTGGAGCCACCACGGGCACCAAGACGGCCCTCCGACACGCTGCCCACTCCCCGCCAGGCGCCTCCGGCACTGCGGCCTGCCAGCTTCCGTCTCTTCTGTCGCACCAACTGAGTGTAGCGCACCTGAAGACAGAATCAGAGGCCCGCAAAGCAGACTTGTTTGGCATTTGATAATCAAACACATAATCTTTAACTTGCATTTTTCAAAAGTCATATTTTCCTTTGCCTGTGTATCAGCTTTTTTTGCTTTTAATTGGTACTTTTAGTGAACGTTGCTATGACACATGAATAGCTACGCACCCCAAAAGCTGTCTGTCACTATCTGACGCTCCATCTCATCAAAACCTTTTCACACGTAACAGAAACTACATGCAAATTAGAATAGGGACTTCCTCATACCATGCTGACAGAGGCTTCGGCTAACTGACAGAGAGTCATCTTCAATTTGTGATAGCAGATTGGGTCATTAGGGTTCACTGACTAGGTCAATGTTTGCTGGGTATTCAGAGTACACAATGCGGTGGTGGTGAGCATGTACCGAAAGACACCCACACCATGGTACTTATACTGTTAATCATTGACTGCAGCCTGTTTCAAACTTACATACACTTAAATACTCTCCTGAGTGTTGCAAGGAGGGCCACAGACACAGAGGCGTAACAAGCTGTGCTTTCTCACCGTGTCTGAGAGCTGAGGCTTGAGGTCCAGCTTCAGGAAGCGGAATGCCAAAACTGGAACTATACAAATTGCTGTTGCCAGCGCAATAGTCAACCACACGACTGGCTGCAATAATGTGTTCTGGGCACTACCTACACAGACACAGACAAAAGAACATGTTTATGAAATGTGTAGCGTCTTTCAAAATGTCAGTGGTGGAGTGAAATCATTTCAACCACAGTCAACAGCGACTCCTGAAATCAGTGACTACTCAAGATTTACCGTTAAAAAAACAGTTTACACAAGTTGGATGATACAGATTTTTTTAGACAAATGTAATTTTTCAGATCATTTTAACACCTGCATTGGACATACATGTGAGAGATCATACCACAAACAAAAACGAAGCACATTTGCGTGATAATGAAAAACACGGGACCAACCTACAAAGTGGAACTGATTGGGAAAGATTCTGAAAAGGCTCTGGCTGTGAAGAGCTAGCATGATGGTGAAATAGGAACCCAGGGAGCCCCACACAAACACGTGGTTGATAACTGTCCAAAAGCCAGTGTCAAGGCCTATCTGCAAGAGAAAACAGACATGTAAAAAGACAGCAGATATACATGCTTAATATAAAAAAGGGAAGCAAAGAGCTGTCAAAAACAGCAGACGCTGGCTCTGAAGAAAGCTAACACCCTGCTGGATAGTCTCACCTGCACACTGACCACTATAACCAGGGCTGTTGCTGTGGTCACTGCAAAGGATTGGTAGTCGGCGAGGGGCACTCCATTGCTCTGAGTGGCATCAGACAGCATCGCGTAGGGCACAAAGAAAAGCACCACTGACGTGTAGATGCCTTGAGCGATGCAGATGAAGAACTCTCGCTTATTGAAGAGGAGGTTAAGCTGCCCGGGCTCATACAGCTTCGGATACTCCAGGTTTCTCTGATCTGGAACATCCTACAATTAGAGAGAAAGTTAGACATCCAGTTTGCTAAAATAAGATTATAGACAGCAAGACTTAGAGGCTAATGGCATGGTGGTTTGAAAAAATGCACACATAAGCATAAAGATGGAAGCCTTTTAGACACAGCAGTACTATTGAACCAGTGAACATGAATGGTAAAAAATGAAAAACACACTCACACATACACACATACACACACACACACACACAAACACACTCACATATATATATAAATGGTGACAGAAACTTTTCATATTACAAATAACATGTTAATACGAGAGCTTTTCTGGTCTATGAAAATGTAGACAAAAGAATACATCTTGTTCAGATCAGATTCAACAAAAGAAATTGAAAAGACCTGGTCAAATATCCCCATGGCCAGCACAGGGAGGGAGGTATACACAATGTTGTAGAGTGTGATGAAGTACTGATCGTACACCGTCTACGATGAAAAGACAACAGACAAAAACACTCACGCACAACATCGATCAAGACCAAATCATGATCCTCTACTTCCAATTTCTATGTTTCCCACTGACCTGTGCAGAGAAGCCGCAGAAGAAGCCAAACCAGAAGTGCACCATGGTGAAGGCAAAGTTCTTGTAGAAGAAGTAGCAGAGGAACCGGCACATGCGAAGGTAGGACCAGCGGCCGTGGACCAGCAGAAGACGCTGGAGGAAACGGAACTGTGCAAAAGAGTAGTCGCTGGCCAGCACAGCCTGGATCCCCTCCTGCCCAGAGATACCGACTCCGATATGAGCACCTGTAGGAGGAGAGAAGAGAACATGTCAAACGAATACAGCGGTCAAAACTGTTATTGTATTCTTTTTATTATCTATTGATAAAAGGAAGCCGCTGTCTATACCAGCTTACTCCAAGCAAGGTCAGGGAGGGTAAATTAATTCAAATACTAGTTTTAAATAAGTTTCCAGCTGTCTAATTATTAGCCCAAAAGCTGTTTGGCAACATAAATCACAGGATGTGAACCAGCTCCACCCATCACTACTGCACTGATTGCAATGCTCTTGGTAGTTGCTTAAGTTCATTTCAAGAATGCAGGTAAACATGTTTTTATGTAAAGCCACAGACACAAACACCCAAAACGCAATGCAACGCTTACGAAACACAGGATTATAATGGAAAACGTAACCCTTAATAACCTGTTTAATCCACATTATGTTGAGGCCGTCTTATCAAACATTGATTGACACTATAATCCATCACCTTTCAATGTCATCATATATACAGAACGGCAGCAAGTATCCAAAAAGACCAACAATTCTTGTGCAGCGTGTTTTGTAAATGTAATATAGTCAAAGTTGTTAGGACTCGTCATTGTTATCTAAAATCAAATGAGTGCGTGATCAGAGCGAGGACAATGAGGACATCATAAAGAAGTTCTTAACCTCATTAGAACACTGGCCAGTGCAACACATGTTTCCACACAGCCTCCATCAAAACTTGTAACATGCTGGAAAATTGTTTGTTCAACCACTACTTCTGCAGAGTTTCTATTGCTTAAAGGTAGACATGACACCCACACGACAGAGGCTGACTTCTCTCTTTCCTTTTCGCTCAAACGGCCTCTACCTCCAGCGCAACTCACTTTTGATCATGCTGACGTCGTTGGCGCCGTCTCCTATGGCCAGCGTGACAGCCTTCTTGTGTTTCTTGATGAGCTCCACCACCTGAGCCTTTTGCAGTGGGGTCACTCTGCAGCAGATCACTGCTTTGCACGCACATGCTGTCGAGACAAATTCCGCCTCCATGTCTGCTTCCAGCGCATGGGCCTAGCAGGGGACAGGGAGGAAAGATGAGAAGGTCACAGCAAAAAGATAAAAAAGCTATATCTGCAGCTTTGAAGGAAAAGCGGTGGACGGGGGAGAGGTCGCTTCGTTTCTCTCGATGCCCGTGTGCACTTGTGTGTAAGATGTGAGTTTCAGGCCACGCGGTTCATACCAAGCTGTGACCACTGATGACCAGGCCGAACTCTCCAGAAATGTTGTCCATCAAATTAGCGTGCGGCGGCGGAAAAGGGGAGCCCTGCAGCTGCTTCCCTCCTGCTGCTGCGGAGCCATCTCCTACTCCAACCCATGCCTCCGTCCCTTCCTCCTTTCCTCCATCTCTGGCACGGGACAGTTCAAGCATCCTCTCTCTCGCTTTCCTTGAAAGGATGACACACTGCACATCAGCCAGGATGGTCTGTACCACAAATGCAAGCTCAAATAAATAACAAGACTTGACACGTCAACAAAACTCAGTTTTACTGCAATTTTCCACCTGTTTTAAGAAATACAAGATATGCATGAGTGTGATGTAGCAGCATCTTTCTGAAATAAAAATGCCAGGGATACAGTCTAATGTATCGCTGGCCCCCCTCCAGCTTTTGTAAAATGGCTCAATGGCATCAAATATTAAAGAAAAACCCTTCCAGATGTTTTAAAGGCTTTTCACATTCATCTTATTTAATCTCAGACTAGACAGCGTGGCTAGACTAAGTTCTGCTTTTTTCTTTTCAGTCTAGACTAAGCTTCACAATGGGCAACATAATTTTCTTTGAGGTGATAACTCAAGCTTTGCCTATTATTTCTTAAGGCATTCAAAGCACAGCCATGTTCAGATCTCATACGGTTTAGGGGCATTCTCTGTTTGGAGCTGAAAAAAGCTGAAAAATGAACGTAATGTTCTAGGTTTCACTGAAGATTGCTGTATATTTAAAATTTTTTGCATTGGAACTTCTTCTATCCTGACTAGTCGCCAGCCTGTGTCTAACCACGAAACTCCCACAGACTGAATGCCCAAACAATGACCTTTATCCCCAATTACTCAGTCTGACTGGGGAGCCATGTCCTGGAAATCTGTTGACTGTGTTCCAATTTTGTATAATGGAACAAGTAGTGTTTCACTCCTTCCCCAAATCTATTCGATCACACAAAAGTCTGTATAGTCTGTTGACATTTCTACTGACCTCTACTGTGAAACCTGTTCAGGTTTTGGACGCATGTCAAGAACCACAGTCAGAAAAAAAACACATAAGATAAAATCATTTTCTTCCAAGTTTTTTAACCTTTTAGATAATCATTGAAACTTCAGCATTGAGATTACCTCACAAAGAAAAACTTGGACATAGCTTTGTGATTTGCGGGCCCTGAGATTATACCCTGAATTGTATGCATGGAGCCTGGTAGGCCAAACAAACCAAATAAGCCAAAGAAAGCCAAACAAAGACACTGACCTGAGTTCTTGTCGTACGCTTTGGACCGTGTGCCCACTGATGATGAACACCTCTGCCGTGTCATCTGTTAGCATCTTACAGGAGTACCCGATGTTGACAGCGGTCTCTGCGAAAGAAAGAGAGGGAATGAGCAAGATTTTGACTGATATTAGTTAGGAGCGCTCAGATTATGGGTGACAGTAGTGCTCCATGTCCTTAATGTGGGATCAATATACTGGCAACTACTGTGAATGTATTTGCATCTCACCCTGCTTGTCTCCAGTAAGGACCCAGATCTTAATGTTGGCTAGAGAGAGAACTGCGATTGTCTCTGGGACTCCTTCCTGCAGCTTGTCCTCTATAGCGGTGGCACCTAAAAGCTAACACACAAGCAAGAACATTCATCCTGACAAAGAATTTTAAGGAGCCTGTCGAGGAAAAAAACACACAAAGCAAATCTCTGACAAAATGCTCGTGTCTCAAAGGACATGGCCCTGGACAAGCAGGTTACTGCTTTCATTCTTTTGAAAAATATTGGCTTACATAGTTTATGTGAGACAAAAGAAGAAAATGTCAGAATAAATGACGCACCATCATATCTTGCTCTATCTCGTCATAAGCTGCTGCCAGTCTGTCCTCCCTGTAGTTAGTGGCCTTGTCAGCAAAGCGGTGGCTCTCAGACCAGGCCTCCCATTCATCCCCAGTAAGGTCCCTGTAAGCCAGGGCCAGTGTCCGCAAACCATCGGCACCATACTCCTACAATTGAAAAATGTTTTACAATGCTGCACAAAATCAAAATTACCCATTGCCTGCAGCCTGAAATAAAAACACACAAGATCAATGTTGAACCAGACCTAAACACTGATAATTAACACTGATGCAATTTTTTTTTGTGTACTTACATTTACTATCCGATGTTAGTAAAAGTCAAAGTCTAAGGTCCTTTATGGTGAGGGGACACTAGGTGTCAGTGGTGCTCTATCCAAAGGTTTGTTTACTTACATTAAGGTGGTCTGAGGTGACGCTCATCAGTTCGTGGTTACAGGGGTGGAGTCTCTCCAGCAGCACAGTGTCGGCTCCTTTACAGTAAAGACGAATTCTGCCCTCTGGGTTTCGTACTGAGGGAAATAGGAATATGATCAAATAGTTAAAAGGGGTCAACGCAAGTCTTTCTTTGCCTTTAAACACTCAGTCGTCTTTATTAGCCGGCTCTTTAAATGCCATTCCATTATGCAGATGGTGAGAGCCGCCTGACGCTGATGTGCATGTAGAGCCTGCAGCCACACTACAGATGGCGCTCAAATTTTTAATGTAATTGAGCATGCCATTTATCAAACTCCTCCTGTAAGAGGAGGCAAATTGAGATTAAACAGTTTCCATAAAATATAGAAGTCAGAGAAAGCTATAAACAAACTGTCCTCTGTAAATTAGCCACTAGAAAAAAGGAACTTTCACTATTTATGATGTAGTGCCAGTTCCTTGAAATGAATCGCTTCATCTTGATTAATCTTCTACTGTTATGAATAAAAATGCATTGAGGAGGTGTATTCAGCTCTTTTAAGTACAAAAAGTGGATATTTCACAGTTTTATGTCACACAGGAATTTTCCCCCTCAGTACACATATTTTAAATGCGCACCAACAAACTACAAGCAGAACAAGATGTAGCCTTACCTATGACGGACATCCTCTTGCGTATGTTGTTGAAGTCCAATATAGCGAGCAATGAGTAGGTGACAGTTCGGCCCATCTCTGTGGTGGTGATGGTCCCTGGTGTTCGGGAGCGAAACACAAAGCCAAAATTTCGAGCTGCTGTCACAAGCGCACCCTCATCTGGAGACTGGGCCTTATAAACCAGCTCTCCTGGGCAGACAGATAGAACAATAACGGAATGGTAAAACATGGATTGCAACTCCTTTAGAGTTATTGTTTGCCAGATGACTCCCCTGGGCGTCCTCACCTTCACTCTTCTCCTCACTCATAACAGTGTGACAGAGGGAGAGCAGGCGGAAAAACTCATGGGTGTGGGAGTCCCCGACTTTCACCGATTCCAGCAGCTTGTCGTCATAGAAACAGAAGTCAGGGTCTGCCAAAGGGTTGAGGCCAGTGAAGTCCAACTTCTGAGGATAAACAGGAGAGCATGGGACCATTATAACATAGATAGAATTAAACTGTAAACTAGAAATGTGTAGGAATTCTAATAAATAAAAGGCCAGAGGGTATTTATTAAGAAAAAAGAAGGTGCCTGCCTTTCGCTGTCCACCAAGTGGCACTGTAACTTCACCTGCCAGTAACACAAAAGTCAGACATGAAATACTTGATATCACTTAAACACAGTCGACCATTAGCTGGTGTTTTTCCACGGACCGTAAGTTTGCCCATTGATGGAGCACTTGTTGAAGCTCATGATGTTCTGGGTAAGCGTTCCAGTCTTGTCACTGAAGATGTATTCAACCTTAACACAAAGTAAAAAGTTACACACACACATTTTACACCACTCAACTGTAAAACGCTACCAATTATTAAAAACCAAACATTCTTTATCAAGAGTCTTTTTATCTGACTGCAGATTTTACATGGGCAGTAAGAAACTATGGGCTGTCCCACCTGGCCCAGTTCCTCGTTCAGGGTGGTCGTCCTGGCCTCAGCTGCCGTGTTGCACTGTGAGCAGAACATCTGTTGGTCCCAGTTAATGAAGTAGCTGTGACCCAACCTGATGACCTCCACGCTGATTAACACACAGATGAGAGAGAGCACAGCACTTAAAGTGATGCAAGTCTGAAAGTTACCTGTAAAGTAGCACAACTGTGAAACCCCAGCATAACATGACAGTTCACACTTTTCTAAGTCTATGTTACACCCACACACTTGTCAAACGCCTGTTAAATGGAAAACTATAGACCAGTAGAGTTAGGTTAGAAACACAAAGCAGTTTTAAGGGACTTGATTTTCAGCTCTTCACCATGCAGGTGTGGATAAATGAAAAAACAACAACATATCTTTTGGCATATCTTCAGCAATTCTTCGTTTCATACCTACACATTTGAAATTGTAATGAACTGCAGTTCCTCTTACCTCACATAAAGAGATATTGGCACCACCGTGTTGAGAATGATGACATAAGACCAGAATGAGAGGAAGGCTGAGAACATAAAGTTGTCCACAGGGGGATCCCAGGGCAAGTAGCTCTGAAACAAAGACCCGACTTCTCTCTCCCAAACCGCATTGCCCACAGCCAGGATCACACCCATACAAACCAGGAAGCCAAAGATCTGAAAGAGATACCCAGACAGAAGTAAGTCAAGTTAGGTCGGGATAGGGAAGGTAAACATTCAAACAGAAATCTCTAAATTGAATCCGTGTTCTTTAGCCCAGATCAGAATAAAGAGAGCAGATATATGAAACTGTATTCATGCCACTGAGATAATGTCCTAAAATAGTTCTGAGCCATGAAAGTGAGAGGTTTGAGGTGTCCTACCCAGAGGACCAGAGTGTTCATCAGTCGATCGATGCTTGTACGCTTAAACTTTGTGCGACCACTGTTCTGCATCAGTTTGGTATCTGGGCCTGGAGCGGAAAGAGAATAATGCTGATTTGTTACACACCTTACGTATGATAATTCACATGCAAATACACAGACACACACACTCACCTGCAAAGATGACCAGGCCGTAGCAGGCCTCAGTGTTGCGCAGGACACATCCCCGGAGTAGCATGTTCTGGTTGGTCAGGGTGTATTTCTTGTCTCTCCAGTATAGAGTCCCACAGAAACGATCCAGCTTGTTGTTGGGGGGCTCACACACCACCTCACCTACGCATAAACAGGAGGGTGATAAAAAAGCACACAAAAACAAAAAGGGGGGCTGTTCCTAGATAGCCAAATGCAATAAGGGTGATGCATTTATTTCCCTGGTCGAAAGATCTAGAGTTTAGACAAAACAAACACTGCAGGGGAAGACAGACACACCTTTTGTAACACAATATGAGGCAAAGCGTGACCCGATGTGCTACAGTAGTGCATTTTTCTGAGCAGGTGAGCATTGAGTAGGAGTGTTTGGCTGACTCAAAGCTCTTTCGCTGGTGGGCGGGTGACTATCGGCTGCCGTTCAGCGGTGAAAGAACTGTGCTGAAAGTGTGTGCGAAAGTTTTGCATGTAGTTTCCAATATTCATGAGCAGTCGTGTGTGGGAAGAAAACATCTACATCACGAACAGAAAAGCATTCACTGACAGAGGGTTTGTCTAACCGTTGAATGAAGCCAGGTTGTTTGGGTCCCCGAGCTCGGCTGTCACTGACACAGACTGACGCACCTTCATATTGGTCTCCCTGCAAGAGAGCACAACATGTACGTCAGCCGCGGTGCAGCGTACTGGGGAGCTGTGAGCCTTAGCTGGGGGGGTAGCGTGTTTTCTGACCCGTCGAGCTCGGCCGTCTCAATGTAACACAGCCCGTGAGGTTCGCTGCTCGACAACAGGAGCAGGTCAGCCTGAAAACGGATAGCTGAGGTTAGCATCGACGCACACAGCACAGCAGCAGAACGATAAAAGCAGTCATGGCACAGAAGGGATAGCTTGCATCTTTTACAGCTGTGAAATAAAAGACAAACTAATCACATCTGGAGGCAAGTTAATGAGTAGTTTTTCAGCATCCTCCAGCAAAGCAGATGTTACAGTGAAAACCATTTAGCAATTAAGCTCTTAGCACTCTATTAAGTATCAAACGCTTTCATGATAAAAAAACTGGAAATCTTGGCCCGGCCAGACTAATGGCCACTTGGCGTGTTTGAGTAGGTGATGCACTGTGGTTGATTTGTTAATGCAAATTGGGCACTTACTGCCACAAACTGGTTGTTTTCCAGTTTGATGATATCACCCACTCGAACATGCATCCACTTTTCATTTTGCAGCCTGGAACAGCAATCACAAATAACAATAACAACAATTAAACTCAGGCTCAATAAGCTTTGTAAATGTCAAATTTGGACCATAGATTCGAGAAAGAGCAACACATGTAGGTTTACACTCGAAATGACTCACGAGCCTCGGATGAGGACCTGAGACTGACGGTTGTTTACTTGGTTGTCGCTCTTGTGGCGAAACTGTGGTAGACAAAGATAAGATATACTGTAGAAATCCCGTGATGGAAATTTTGCGTGGGCTGTAGTTTACTGGGGCAATACGCAAAACTAGAGTCCGACAGATGTAATGAGGAGTGATATATAAAATGATTCCTCACGTAGTCATCGGTGGCATCCTTTACTGCGGTGATGCTCAGCACCAGAGCCAAAGGCACGATGGTAGTGAACCAAGAGAGGGAAGAGATCTGAGGTATCAGCTGAAAGCCAGGCAGACAAGATGTTAATTAGCAGATTACTCTGAATGAGGAGACAAAGGGTGCTCGGTTGGTTTATAAAGAATCTGCTCTGCTTGCACTTGACATCAGAAAGATGCTGAACCCTATAACATCGGACGTGAATCGATTCCTGCCTGGTAAAGAAAACTGGAATGATGTTTGAATCAAATAAGAGAACATTTGCTCAATTTCTACCATGTACAAAAGTAGCACACAAAGCCTCCTGTGTTATACATTCTGCCTGTGTGAGTGCCCTGAATGTGCACTTTATAAGTTACTACCCCAATTAAGACAATTCATGTAGTTGAAAAACCTTTGAGGACAAATAATCCTTCTCCCGAGGTTTAAAACCCCTGCAAGTGATTTTGTCTGGCTTTACTTACTTGCGAAAAGCATAAGCAGTAGTATGCTTATCAGATGTAGTAATTCAACCAGTCAACCATTCATTCTCCAATATTTTCATAATATTAATATACATGCAACTGAGTTTAAGTGTTTTGAATTTTTTTCTTAGCAAATTAAATCACTATATACATTTAAATTCTGGTGCCCCGAAAGAGGAATTGAGAGGATCAGAAAAGCTGAGACGATTCATGTTCCGAGAGACAAAGGTGTGAATAACCAACTTTCACGACTGACTTGTGAAAGCTGTTTATGTGAAATGATTAGACTACAAAAACACATCTAAACATTGATGGTGCTATCTATATCTAAAGCTGTAATGAAACACTCAATCATTCCACGATTCCTATTAAAACTCTGATAACTCAAAGAGCGTGTCAGTAACTTTACTGCCTTTTGCTTTTTTACACAAATATAATAATTTGCTCAATCACTGCCACATTTTCAATCTGTAAGCAATACAAAAGTTCAGATCCGCATCCTTTAGTGTATTTCAAATGAATATACATAAAAATAAATAGTTATATACTTCCTGATTCCACCTGCTCTACTTGGTTGGACATTATCATAGATGCTTGAACAAAAAATTAGGAAAGCTACCTCACCTAATTATCAAACTCAATAGATGATGTACTGAGTAGTTTGGTATAATAAGCCTTCTGGTATTTCATGTTAAAACAAAGATATCGTTGCAGTTTTCACAGACCCACCTGCAGTATGAGCAAGAAAAGAAAGTAGGTATTGGCTACTTCCTGGAACTGCTCAAACAGGTTTACAGGCAGAAAGGTGATGATGTTGTATTTTGATGTCATGATGCAGTTACTCTGGAGAAAGAGAAAAAAAACTGAACTAAGAAGCTGATCCAAATTTTACTCTCCCTATTTTTAAATACATACAGGGCAAAAATGTTGAAACTCTTACCGCATACTGAAACTTTTCATTGTATTCTCTGTCATTGGCTCTGACCTTCCTCTCCTCCTCTGCAGAAACACAAGGGGCAAGGTGGGTCAGTGCAGATGATCTGGCTTTAAAACAATCAACCTGCTGTATTCATGTCATATACAGTATGTTTGAACGTGTCTCTGCAGGCTGTGTCCAGACATACACGCAGGAACAGACATGCAACATGCAATCAAAGACCTGTATGGGTTCATCAGAGACCTGACAGAGGCAGTTGCCAAAACATATCGGATCATAATTCAGTTTTAAATTGAATAAAATAAAAACTTCAGCTCAGATTTCTCCGCCATGCACCATTCCTCTGGCCCCCTGACCCCACGCTTTGTCTGTTGCAGTTTTTTAGCTTTGCTCTCATGCAGATGCACACATGGTTTGGAGTTCTGCTTTACTCTGACAATCAGACTGGCATCTTCTGACAGAGGTGACTACTCTGTACATGAAATTGCTGGTATGTTTTGGGCTGTAGACAGTCTAAACCCATGCACAGAAACAGGAAATATCAGACACGGTCCCTGTGAAACAACAAAATCCTGAGCAGGTTTCTGAGTGAGAAGTGAGAGACGACAAGGTGAAACAGGAAGGGACATCGCACAGCAGAAGTCATTACCCCCACAGTCAGATGTTAACTCATAAACAAAGACACTACACTGTGGTTTCCTGTGTTTCTGCAGCACTGTGAAGCCCTCTCACCATAACCTAAATCTTCGTCCCTTCTGCGCTCGGCTTCACCAAACAAACTCAGGCCATTTTAAAGCGATCCTGTTCGAGTTCTGCTTTGTTCGTGGGGGTGGGAGCCTATCCCAGCTGACTGTTTTTGGGCCACAACACAAATTTGACATGGGGGTTGAGCCCTGAAGACTAATTTTACTGTTGTAACAGATGATTGGTCTATTTGGAAATACATCCCCACCCCCCACCTTGAATTTAGAATTATGGCCAGAATGTGTAGCATAATGAAAAAAAGGTTGCATTTCTCAATGTTGAATCATACAAATACCAACAACAGACTGAATGGTTTCTGAAAGAAGTAAAAATGTTCTCGCTTTAAATATAACTGTCACAGCTGGGCAGGATGTGGCTTAGTAGGAGGATTCAATATGAGAAATAACAGTAGGTCCATTCTTTAAAGGGTCAACGGGCCTATTGTTAGATCTGCTGCACACCAATAATTGATTTTCAGAGATCAGATGTTAATAAATGTAACTAATTAGATCAAGTCTGAGTTGATTCTTTTTGTCTAAAACCCTGACCAATGCAGAATATTGAACTGTTTGCTACTGAACAGGTGTTCGTGGTTGAAACTCTTCTTACCCTGAAAATCCTCCCTTGCTTGTGTTTCTGTAATATAAAGGTAATCCTGTAGAGAGATCTGTCTGATGTGCTGAGTTTAGGCTGTGAAGAGATGGCATGATGTCTGAGCCAGGTAAGCACTAAGGCTTCCAAGGGTCTGACGTCAGGACGGGGGCCCTGTCTGTCCAAGCCGCTGACCAACTCTTTAGCAAACTGCTCAGTAAGTGTTCACATCTCTGATAACTTCAAGGGCATCAGAAGCCCTGACGCAGGCTTCATGCTACACAGCTACTCTGAGTCAATCTATGACGCTCCATCACTGTAAAACTTTCAGTCGCAGACCTCCATAAAAACAAGACAAAGCTGTCAGCAAATATCTTTTTTAACTGACATAATAATGAAGCATAACTGCGTTTAATGCGATCTGAGAGGACGCATTCTGTTATTCTCTCTCTCTCCTGTCTCTTTAACGCTCTTCCCCTCATGGCTGGACATGTGAGTGAATAAGCCACTGCTCCAAACTGCTGTGCGGCTCCTTAAGCAACTCACAGCCTCACAACAGAGACTAATACAGGGACAAATGTCATAATGGTAATGATCACAGCTCAGTCTGAGTCTGAGTTATGGGAAACATCAGGGTCATTGCCATGGCTGGACCGAAGTCAGAATCACATCAGCCTCTGCGGAGAAGTGATCGTTGCTCACTGTGGCTGATCTAATTTGAAGAACAGAATCGTCTGCGGCTGTGCACGTGCACGCTCCAAAGTGTGCGCTCTCATACGGTGATCTAATTTGTCGGAAAACAATGCCAGCGACACAGTGGCAGACTAATGGCATGGAGGTCAAATGAAGGTGCACATCCAGCCTGAGTTGTGATAGTTAGGTTAAGGAATAAGGATCCAGACAAAGTGGAGGTTGGCGCCTGGAGGATTGATCAGTGTCTCAGCAACAGAGACAAGGACGGCAACCACTGATTTACACAAAATTCTGTTTTAGACCAACTTGTGTTTGCCTACAGATGTGCGCATTCACCTCAACTATACACAGGCAGTCATTAACATGCAAATATCCACAGTTGAGCAATGCCTTGGAGCCAGCCTTGACAGAATAACTCCTTTTATGGGGACATTAAACACAACATCAAAATGCTGCTTGGAGGCATAAGGCTCAGATTTTACAGTAAAAGAAAAGCATGATGAGGAATGGCTGTTTGAATGTCACTGATGCTCAATCTTGACCAGTGATAAGGTTTGACACAGTGAATTTGAGGACTAGGTGTTGGCAGAACTAGTTGAAACACAACAGCCTGTTCTGCAGACATGAGATGGTACGATATGCAGTGCAGACACACAAAAAATGCACAATATGAGGCGACTGATATGAAGAAATGGAATGAAACTTGGACTCAGTTGGGATGGAGAACAACGATCATGTTTATTCGACTATGACAATAAAAACATTTCTGTGAATGGTGAAAGTAGCTCCAGGCGATCAAGCGAAGTCATACCTGTCCGTGTCTTTTTCGACTTTCCATCTAATCCTTTCTTTTTCTTTCTGTGCAAGGGAAGGACGATTGGAAACCATTTGTCCGGGATTTCATTCAGCACTGTCATGGTAAATCGCTGGATGTGCGCTGTTTCAGAGACGCGATCGGCCCATCTCGCGGCCACCTCTCTGCAGAGACGCGTCAGAAGCTTCCTTCCGTCCCAAGTTACTTCAGTTAACTTGGATTAATAAGACCATCCCATCCTGCCCCCCTGCTGTCTCCCCTGCATGCACGTGCACGCTTGCTGCGTGACTTGCTCTGGTATCTCCCCTTCCGTCTGCAGGGCTGCTGAGGTCATTTTGCCGTTATAAAAATATCATTGAGCAATTTAGCGGCAAATCTTGCGACAGTCCTAGACTGAGACTGCCCCAGATTAGTTTTAATATTGGCTGATTCATATTTCCTCTTCTGCTAAAATGTTGCAAAAGCAGTGATTCGATGATGCACGAATGCAAATCAGCGCAGTGTCACAAAATCTGCAGCCTCAAAAAAAAAACAAAAACAAAATCAATTGAGGCTGTCTCATCCACAACATAAACACGATCCAATGTGGGCATTACGTAACCACATCGGCCACATTGGCGTTACTATGGACACCACATCTGCAGGAACTCCGTATTAGAATAAGGAAACTGAGCGCCATTTTGGGTCCTACGTCATGGAAAGTAATACGGACAAACTCTGAGGTTCTGAGCCGAAATGTCCTGTGCAGTGGCTCAGTTTCCTGCGTGTTTAATGGAAGAAGGCGCACTGCAGTGGGAGGGGCAAGACAAGACAGGTTCCTAAGCACGTGCTGCGATCCAAGCCTCGTGCGCCTATGCCACACACGCATCTCTTTGGCACTCTGTGGAGCTGACAGGCTCAATACTCACAAACTACAAAATAAAAGCTAACTCAAGGTTCCTCTGGTGGGAATCTATGAAACCCACCACCCTAAGCTGTTTCTTCTGCAGAATGTCACACAAGAGTTTACATATTTACGTAAACACAACTGTGTGAAATACTAATAACTGGCAAATCTATTTTCAAGATTCAAGCAAACTGTAGTATAAGGATGCTTTATTGCCTTACACCGTTGCAACTGATTTCTGAGACATTCTGCTTTGACTTTTATAAAATTACTACCAATGGCTCGATTTGCAGCTGGCTATATGATGTTTCTTCTATCCTGATCCATGTCCTGACTGAGATCTTTTTCATGTGAACTTTACACCTGATTAAGATTTGACTACCTTGCTTTTACACTGTGAACATAAAAAGAAATGTAAGACACTTGAATTGTTTTCTTCTTCTCCTAAGTGGTTATTATATCATGGATTCAAACATTTGGGAACCATGAGGAATGGTCAGGTAAAGCAGCTTTATAAGATCTGAGAGTATTTAAACATTGTTCCGACAGCAGTCAGTTGACTGAGGCCGAGAAGCCTCTGGGGGAATGCTGCACAGGCGCAGGGACAGCTGTCTTTCAGCGCTGACATTTCTGATATTTCTTTTGATTCGATTTGTGATTTTACCTGTTGAATTTTTTCCATTTTCTGGTGTTCACATACTCTTCAGAGATTCATGATATAACATTTTTGGGTGTAACAGTCCCATAAAAGCCCCCCATTCAAGCAAGCATTTTTTGCAGAGGGCTTCCTGTATTTCGTTTTTATAAGTGAACACCACACACAGTTGTACTCTGGGTTCTGAATGGGTTTTGATACATGACTATATGTAAACTTTGGTTTGGCATGCTGCTAATACACACTAAGAAAATCTGTATTATTTCTAAATCTATTCAACATGCTTGTATTTTTACTCATACTTGTGCTTATGTGGCTGCTATCTACACCATAATATTTAAAAAATGATAAAAGGCGATGATATGAAGGACCTTATGATCTCTTAAGCCTTATCTTCCACCATCATAAAGCTGCCTGGAGATTAAATGCACAGATAGTAAATGTTTTCTAAAGGCTGACCTGGAGGAGGTCTCTTTCTGAACATCTCCACTCTGCAGGTGTCCTTCTGCGATGGCCCATGAGACTGTCTGCTGGGGGATAGAGGAAGAGGAAAAGGAGACATAACTAACATTGTCTTATAGAACAACTTTGTGGAGAAAACAGCAGAAAGCAAAAGGTCTAATCCACCCAGAAGACGAGGAGGCTGGAGTTAGAATCAGAAAAGACTGCTATTTTTTTTTTGGGGGGGGGGGTTGTAAAGTAAAAGTCAGCTGCGCAACAACATAAAAAAGAGCAGTTATGGTCTGTTAGAGCCATAATGAGGAAATGACATTCAGCAGAGCTCTGTGTCTGTGGTACAATGTGTCTGGGGACTAAAGGCTTTTGCCAGATCCACTGTCAGTCTCCTCCAACAGTGGATGAGAGAGAGAGAGAGTAATGGAGCAGCTGCACAGCACAGCAAAACATCTACTCTCCTATCCTCTTCTCTTCCCCATTTATGCTGACCTGCTATAATTATAAACTTCACTGCTGTTATTCGCTGTGTTCCCTCTCAGCTAGATACAAAAGCTGAGAGGCAGAGGATGATCTCTGGGCTTTAGGAGTGCATACTACAAGACACACACAATGTGGCAGACAGGGGCTGCAGGCAGCCAGCATTCAATCAATACTCTTGAAAAAGAGAGGCTCTGCCTTTCTCCATGTGAGTTGGACCGATCGGCTTTCAGCTACTGTTTCCAGCATCATCT
Organism: Menidia beryllina; assembly: GCA_013363375.1. NCBI lineage: Eukaryota > Metazoa > Chordata > Actinopteri > Atheriniformes > Atherinopsidae > Menidia > Menidia beryllina. The sequence goes on from JABUIW010000019.1 coordinate 5,869,222, forward strand.
TTTACCCTGTCACAGACCCCTTTGTATTTGCACACCTTCAGCTTACCTAACAGACAATACCGCTGACAGCAGAATGCAAAGGTTTGAGTTAGAATCTCTGTAAATGTGAAAAGTGAATTGAAATTGAACTGCTCGACATTATGAATATTACTGATGTTTTCTTTTACACACTTCAAGCAGTAAAAAAAGAGCACCTTCACAACACACTTAGTCAAAGCGCCTAACACTGTGAAATTACAAGTGCATAAAAAAGCTAATGAGGAGGTTCAGGGTGAAAGAAAACTCTTTTGAATTAAAGTAGTTAGAAGTAGAAATAAAACCATTAATGAGGAAATATGGGGCCTTTTTTGGAATTAAGAAGTTTAGGAAATTGCTTGAGAACAAATGTCCCTTAAAAGCTGAGGAGTCAAAAGTTGATGGCTTCTACCCTCCACAACCTGTTACCTAAAGGGGAAAAGAGCTAGAGACCTGTAATGATTTGAGCATCTATTACTCTCTTAGCTTTTCATGGTACTTTGGACCAGGATGCCCATCACTCAGCATGCCACTGCAATAAATCTCGTAATAGACATTGGACATTGACAATGAGCGCTGTTTTCCACGTTCTCTCACCTCTTCCCTCTCTCTAGGTCTCCATCTGGTGCTGGAATCTTCTACAAACACACAGACCCACAGCATCCTGATCTAAAGATGGCAGTCCACCAGGGACACGACGACCAGAGGGACCAGAGGATTAACGCTGTACATGTCATGGCTTTTGGGCAGAATTCCTTTAATCTATTTTTGAGGGTTTAGAGTGGCAGAAACCGTGGATGCAATGTGTGACACCACCATCTCAACGAGCTGAGATGCTGAACTTAAAACTCACTTAAAACTCATCTTGAGAAAATTGCTGGTTAGTGACCCGTTTTAGAGTATTACTAGTTTCTTTCAAAACCAAATGCTTTAAAGAAAAGACATTCCTTTATTGGTCCCACAAGCAGAAATGTATGCAAGATGAAATCATAGAGTTTTCTGCCCCTAATTAAGTTCGCAGCATAATAAAAAAATACACAATTTTTAAGTATAGTCTTTGTCTTTGTGATGTACACATTATTTCATAAGTGTGCTAATCACTCTTTAATATATATATTTTCTTGAATATATATATCTCCCATATGTCTTTAATACATTTTTTACATCTACGTGTCACCCTTTTCGAGTAATTAAAACGACACTAAGCTTATTTTCACAGAGAGGCAAAGAAAACCAAACTAAAACATTAGGATGTTACAAACTAAAAAAAAACTGTAGATGTCGAGTGACAGACCTGCAGTGAGAGAGGACACATTTCTTCAGCAGAAATGAAACGGTCGTCCTTCCTGTGCCTGGCAGGGGATGTACTGTGTTAGAGTAGTATGTCATGGTCCCCTCTAAACATTTACCATTCCTTCTGACATTTTTCTACTGATAAGGGAATAAAAAACACCCCACTGAGGATCTTTCTGCTAGAAGCTACAAATTCAGCACTTTCATTGGGATTCAAATAATTACCCTGACAAATTGAAGCTCAGTGGAAAGATGTGTGTTTTTGTCTTATGGTTTTATTTAAGTTTCTATCCTTTTATACGGTATCCTATAACTGGTCTGGTAATATCAGCAGAGATCAGAAAAGTGATAACAGTGCTGTGGGTCACTTGTAACATTAGTAAAGAAGCACAGGACAAAATCTGGAACCCCTTCAAAAACAGAGACAGTGCTGTGTGATCCTATAACAGCAAACATGGAGCCTTTGGTTTTGTTTTATTGATATTAATAACTTCCTGTGTCTAGTGAATTGGATGGAGTGTATTGTGGTATATCAATAATGTGTAATGTAGTTTGGTCCATATCTGCATGAATAGGAAGGTCTCTTGGCTATTAAAAAACAAAAACAAACAAACAAACAAATAAACGACATGGCTCTTCTGACGCAGCAGAATATGAATTCTAACTAAATTAGAGCATTACTGGACCCGCTCTGAAGCCAGCCTGTCTTTCTAAAGTAAGAATTGAATTACACCCCACAAAAAGCCTGGCTCTGCGTAAACACCCAGACGAATAGATGGCTGTGCTCTCTGACGGGACAAACTTTCACTTTGATTTCAGGAAATATTTGGATATTTGCCTTTCTACATAAAAATCCCCTGAAATCAATCATTTTACTCCTCAGGTTAAGGTCCACTGGCACTGGTGCAGTAACCAAATGTTTGCGCTTTACGCCGGAACCCGGCACAGGTCAGGATTTCCAGCTGATGAACAACAAACTCGACAGTCCACATAAACTCAGAAGCAGCAAAGCATCGACAACCATTTCTCACAGAGAGCATCCTACCTTTTGAAATTAGAGTTAGAAATGTGTTTCTGGAGGGACCACTGCTGAGGCGGAGGTCATGGTGAGGAGCAGGCTTCAGCCGAAGATGACGCGATGATAAAAGGCCACTGAGGTGTGAGGGGGAATCTAACACCGGGGATGCTCTACAAGCATTGCGCGTCGATGTGAGGGAGGGTTTGGCTTCGATCGGGGAGGGTGGGAGAAGGAAGAGGAGGGTTGCACACCCCTTTCACCTTCTCTACCTCCATCTGAACTTCCTGCTCCCAGGACGCACGTTGGCTGTGGATGTGACACGTTCCCACAGCTCAGAGTCGTGTAGTTGTGTTGTTATATATCAGGTGTGCAACTTTCTGTTGTTCGTCTTGATTATATGTTATTAATTGTCTTACAATGAATGTAATGTAAATGTATGAAGAGTTGATTACGTATTTCTTTATTTGATGTATCGTTTCTGTAAATGTGTAAAACACATCATGCTGTTCGTCCCATCTTGGCTTCTTTCATACTGCCCCCTGTTGTCTGTTGTCGACTGTATCTCCTGTAACATCACCCCCCAATATCTCACTCATTCCCTGGCTGGATGCAAAGATACTGGGGAATAACTCCAAAATTCAACTTTCTATAAAGCAATTATAATAATTTTCAATTAGATTCAATTAAATTAAATAGTAAAATCATGAATTAGGTTAAAAATAGTTTGAAATATATTTTCTACTAGAGTCATAATTTGAACTAGCAGAAGACAAGGGTCAACCAACAATGCTTTTAGAACAGGAATGAATATGTAGCTATTTGTTAAAAAAATTATTGAATTAACTACAACATGTAACATAAACGTTTGCACAATTCTAACCAGTGTAAATTTTTTGTATATGGAACGGACATTTGAAGGTAAACAGTAGGTCTTATCTGAGTTCATTTGTTTAATTTATATCTATGAGCATTTTATTGTATGCCCACAATTGATAAAGAAACTGTATTGCTGCCTTTAAAAAAGACCATTTAAAAATGAATATAAAACAGAGAAAATAATACAACCAAAAACACATTCATTATCAAAGGTATTTGGAGTAATACATTTAAAACTGGGCCTAAGCCATCCTTATTCCCAGAAGCAGCTAGTGGACTATCCCAGCCCCGGGACAGGTCTCCAAGACACCACAGGACTGGGTGTTAGAAACCAGGAACCCTCTCTGTGAGGTGCAGACAGTCGTTTTTAGGGAAACTCGAACACAAAACTCCAACGAAATATCACCAAAGGCAACATAAACAACAATGTGGTACTGTTGTGGTGCCGGTGCACAGAATCCAGAGACAACTGGTGGTCATCCCTGAATGTGTGTTCACAACTAGATTAGATAAAAACTTTTGTCAAAAAGCTGCACCAAATAACCAGACTGCTGCTTTTATTTGTATGTGCTGGTCATCACGACGGGCAGCCATCTTTTCTTTTCAGACAGAGGTTTATAAATGTGCAGTCTTTAACTTGTCCTCTTTTTCCCATGTGGTGTCTTGCTGTTTGAATTTGTCACTGATGGTGAAGAGCACTTGGGGGTTGTCAGTGGGCTCTGGGTCCGGTAGATGCCACTCGATGAAGCCCACATACAAGAAAGAGCCTATCACTCCTCCAACAAGTGGCGCCACAATTGGCACCCAAAACCAATAATTGTAACACCTGAAGACAAAACACACAGATTAATTTGTGAAAAATTTGTTTTTCAAAGAATGCAGTCCCTTTGTCATAATTTTCATTCCTGATCATATTGAAAATCAAACTTAGTATAATAACAAAATCTCTTCAACTGCATGTAAAAACTATAGAACTTTAAAAAAAAAATTGCTCCTGTTTTTTCTGCCAAAAATATTTAAGTAAGAACATTGCACACTTACACCACACATACATTCCCATACATTTTTAATTTAGGCATTCCTATTCAATCCACCTTTACATGGATATAATAAACATCCCTGGGTTAATATTCTTCAGTCCCAGATTGTGTACAGATCTATAAATACTGCATTGAATAGGTAAAATCTTGTAAAATGAATATTTGCTGAAAGGCAGGCACAGAATATGGATCATTTTATGGAAGACACAGCAAATATTCATATCTGGATTTCAGTGACAATCTGAAACAGATAAGGCAGACATGCGTAAACGTTTAGAGGGAACATGTGAAGTAAGTGAGCTATGTCCCATTCAAAAATCCGCAAACAAAATTTCGTGAGTAATATCTTTTCTTGTCTTTTTTGCATGTGCACCGTAAATTGAAGAACTCACGTGAAAACCTCACTTCCCCAGCCAGCTGTAAATGTGAGTAGACGGGGCCCTAGGTCGCGAGCAGGATTTATGGCGGCGCCGCAGTTAGCTGACATTGACGCTGAGATCCCAAGGACGACAGCTGCGACTATAGCAGGAACCAGCTCAGAGGGAGCAGGGGTGTTCCTCTTTTCTTCCAAACCCAGGATGCACAGCATCAGCATGCCCGTACCCACTACCTGAAAGAATGCAGAATTATTTATTCAGTCAAAGTTTTAATGATGGTAAATCTGCCAAAGTCCATATGTAATGCAAGGCAATCATCACGCTCACTTGATCGAGGAAACTTCTGCCCAAAGTAATGTATTCTGTGGGATATGTGGCAAATATAGAAGCTGTCTCATTTGGACCAAACACAGTCAACTCTCCGCCACTGTAATCCATTATAGCATCTGCAACACGAACAGAAAGGATCGAACAGACAATCAAAATAAGCTTCATGATAAAATGTGTTGTGCTGATCAGTATTTACACATTGAATTTGTTTTTATTAGAAAATAACTGCATATGATCAGTTATGATCTAATAATTCCATATTTTCTGTCCAACCTCAAGACAAAATAAACTACACTAAATTAAACTTGAATGATAAAGAAACAAATCAAAATGTAGAACAAACAGTACATTGACACAATGTTAGCACCTTCCATTTGCAAAGTCGGGGCCACCTTTTAATCCTCTGAACTTCTCTTGTTACCATGGGCTTCTTGGCTGTTCCTGCCAGTGTCCCACTGACACATTTTCTCTTAAAATCTGTCAGGAATTCGAACAGGAATTCACAGATTTCCCCTCTCAGATTTCACAGCTTTCACCTCTCTCTCTTTCCTCCTCCAGATAGTCCTGTGTGCTGCTGCATGCCTGCTTTAACTCCTACTGCTAAACCCCTAATACTGTACCTCCAACAGCCCACACACAGACATGTGTGCCCACCCACCCAGGACATAGTAGTTTGAGATGGATATCATGAGGTGGCAAATATATGCTGGCTGTTGGTCTTGTTTTATGCAGGGAAGCATCCATTTAATTTTAATGTCACGGTGATGCATAAATATCAAACTGTGCAAGCATTTTTGGTACCTGATCACAAGTTTCCCTTATCATTCAAGCTAAGTAAAACTGGATGAAATGACTGTGTTTGCTGAGTTTTCATTGTTTTTAGAAAGTCTTTGTACAGAAACAGGTGGCAGTAAAAATGCCGTCATATGGTGACAATACAGGTGAAGTGAAAATAAATCAAAAGGGAATGAGAGAGGATTTTTTAATCAGCATTACCAAACCACTCTGGTTCAATAAAGCTGATATTGGTTCTGCCATGGTACAATAAATAAAAAGAAATCTACAGGATTTTCATTCAACCTATTGATGAATATAATGGAACACCAACCGTAGTAGACCAGATAGACCACTGCTGATGCCAGGTATGCCCCCAGTATCTGCATGATGCAGTAAGGCAGCAAATTCCCCCACCTCACCTTCCCCAGAACACAGAAGCTCAGAGTCACGGCTGGGTTCAGATGGGCACCTATGCAAAGGATATGAAGGAGAACAAGTCACTGCAGTTAAAAGCAAATAGAGTACAAGACTGGGGTGTCATAAGATATCAGATTATCTCCATGACATACACAACCTGACATTGATCACTTTGAAACGCTGCGGCACTTTGTCACGAAGTACCACACAATTTGTGTCTTATCAGTTAATAACTGCAGTAAAATTCATAACCCTTCTCCTAATGCCAGCTTATCCTTTTGGCCAAGACAGTGACATGGTTGGACTCAAAATGTCCCAAAAAAGACATTTTGTAAATGAGTACATTCAAGTTTTTATCAAACTCTTTACCAGAGATTCCTTTGGTGAGGTACATAGCTGACATCACTCCCACAGAAAAGGCCAAGTTGGTGGACAGAAACTGGCCTTTGGTTTCTCTGCTGGTCTTGACCTGCGCTGCAGCGGAGCAGCCAAAGAGCTTCATGACAGTCAGGTGGGAAGAGTGGTAAGAAAGTGGTGAGAGGTAAGAAGATCTCATTAACTTCTGATTCATATTTTTCGTGGCAAAAAATAAGCTTGTAATAAATGTCACACTTGGCAAAAATTAATATTGCACAGTTTGCAATTCCTTTGGTCTTTTTCCTCACAATAACTTTATTAACATAGGTCAAACAAAGAACACAATCACGTTTGTACTTCTTAGAAGAAATTAATTATGTCCCCTCGTAAACTTAGACTTTGTAATGAAAATACCTATCTTATCGGTGTGACCATAAAAAAGCACAGCACTAATCTCTGTAGAAAGGAAAGAGTTAAACTAATGCTGTGAAAAAAGGGAAAGGGATTCAGTAAAAAATAGGAATGGCTGTTAAGACATCAAATCCAGAATAAACTAAGACACTGTCATCCTCTTTAGTAGTTTTAACAACTATTTCCCATGTTTGCTTTGCCTCTCCACTTGCATATAACATAGCAACTCTGAATGTTTAAATTTCACTTCATCTTTGAAAGAACAGATTAAATCAAGTAAAAACAAAAATCAAAGCGTGACTTACCAGCAAGATGAAAGTTCCCAAGAGCTCGGCCATGCATTCTCGTATCAAGGGGTTCCTCACTTTTGGGACGCGTACCTTCAACATGTCTTAAGTTAAATCAAGTCGCTCTTCTCATTAAACACAGGACTTGAACACACACACACTGATGTGAAGGCAATGGTCTTCCCCTGAGAAAAGAAATGCTTCCGTCCACCTGGGCATCCACAGTGGACCTGTGACGGTGACTACCTCTATATACTCAACTCAAATACTGTGGCGTAACACGGGATTGGCCAATGCAGACAGTATGCTCGCTCGTGGCTATTGGAAGCTGCCTATTTGAACAGAGGCAATAAATAACCACATAATGAGGTGACAGCTGTAACAAGGGGCAATAAGCCATGTTTTTTTAAAATAACATGTCAGTTGCTTCCATAAAACAAAATGAGAAACTTTGATGAAAGACGATTACTGAGGCATATGTATGAGCATTTTTAATGAAATGTTAAATAAATTGGACTTGTCTTGTAGAAGAAAACTAGTGTTGCCCTGTCTATATGGGAAAATGAAACTAATTTTAATAATTTTAATTTAAATCAGAAATAAATGAATAAGGCTGAAATTATTGGAGAGACAGAGGCCTTGGCTACAATGTACATGTAAGTTTTAGTTGAAAGGGTGGTTTTGAAGACATTAGTCCTTCTCTTAGCCCTACTTAGACACCTGTCCTGAGACCAGGTCCCACACAACCCCATTATTCTCTTCATTAGGGTGTTATTGAGAAAGGCCACAGCTTTGTGTTGCTATGAGAACTGAGCAAGCCTCAGGGGAGGAAGAAAATCTCAGAACAAAAACTTACTGTCTCTGGCACAACCGAGTAGCTGAATCAGTTTGTACCAGTCATACCCTGAACAACAGCTTCCCACCAAACTTCTCCGGTAGCGACTCATCCCTCATCAAGGCTTTAAAAGCACATGGATGTAGTTTCTACATGTTTTGGGGCATGGGCACACTGTACTGTTGGCTGTTGCTTTGCATTACAGCTGACTGTAGGACATTTTCAAGTCAAGCTGCTTCAGTTTTATGCATGTTTGCACTGAAAGCGCCTCGTCAAGTGAGATCATTTTAACCAGTGTCAGCAAAAATATTCTTCCATATTGTGCCCCCTTTATTAGGTTTTGACAAGTTGTTCGTCATTAATCTTTATTATGTTCAGTTGCTACTTGTATGACTAAAATAAAACTCCATCAAAGTTGCCCAATGAGCTAATTCAACTGGCTTTACTAATGAATGACAGAGCTGCTTTAAATAACATCTAATTAAATGCTAAAAAGCCATAAATAATATGTAAAAGTCAGATGAATTGTTATAGCATATTCCTGGGTAAGAAACCCCCGTCATCTCCATGTCTGACCATAACCATCCTGTTGAACTCTGGACTCATGAAGAATTGTGTAACCCAAATAACTGTTGTGTTTAATTTTCAAAGCCATGTCAGCAAAATCAGATAAGATACAGTTAGTTTGTATTTAACTGATACATTATCTCCAATTGTTATTCCACAGTGTAATAGTTACAAACTATCTTGCAGTAAAAGTTTAGGCAACACACACTGTGGCCTCCTGTTGTACAGTGAATAATATCTATATTCTGCATAAAGCACACACTTCTGTTATGAGGTCACTTTTTAAGATCTATAAGTATTCTTTTTACATGAGTTAGATTCCTGAATGCCAGTTCAATATTCTGCGGAAAAATGTGTTTTGTTACTTGACTGGGTTTTAATTCACAACTAAGTAGTTTTTCATCCCTAAATCTAAAAACAGATATCTAAATACAGCAGGTATAGAAAATATTGCTTCAAATTTGACCATCTTTTAAAACTTTTTATCCTTGTTGTCATTTGATTGATGTCTGCAGATAAAGTGCAACGAAAAAACTGACCATAGAGAAATAAGAGGCAATCTGGCAATACTGACAGGACTTGGCAGAAAAACTGGGTCAGTCTAACAGTAAACCTTGCTGCCCAACTCTAATTCTACAACTCTAATAGCCAACTTGCTTTAAATCCAGCCCAAACCACTCTCTAAAAGGCTCCAGTTGCTTTAGCATCCATTAACAACAAGACGTCTAAGTTTCCGTGGATAAGTCCTCAACCAGTGCTATGAAGGAAGGACTGGATCTTGAGTTCCTTCAGGTGTCGTAAGTATGCACCTCCCTGCAGGGCCTTTGTTCCACACATATTCAGGGATGCCTGAAATGACTGATATGAATTATCATTATATAATTAATTGCTATGGATGTTATCATTTTACCTGAGTATTAAGTTTCCATTTTTTGCAGTTAGTGGACTTATCTTTGCAATTAAGTAATATCTACCTAATTCAAACTTGTATAGGGATTTTAAAAAAGCTTTTCCACCCAGTGGACTTTTTTCTTACGCCGATAAGCAGCCAGCTAATATAAAAATTATTATTCCACAAGTGTAAGGTTATGGAAAATGTATCTCTGTCTGAAGATACTGGTCCTGAACTTTTTTGGAAGACTATGTTTACAGTTTTTGATTTTCTTTGATTTTTGTTGAAATTCCATTGAACCCCATTTGTATGAAGAATGCCTTGGGGTTAGTTTGACTTTTGATCAATACAAACTAGCTACAATGCACTACACAGTTTTTGATCCATCATGCTAACCATCACTGATAGGCCATAGGACATAAACTGGAATGTAAAAAAAAAAGGTGAGAAGAAGTGCTGCACTCACAGAAAAAATGTTTAAAATGACTTCGGAGCAACAAGAACCAGGAAGCAAGATGATTCATTCCAAATCACAATGGTTTAGTTTCAGTGAATTTGTTTATCTTTTTTATGTTTCCACAGTTCTTAGAATAAAATATAAACAAGGCATGTAATAGACAAAGATACTCTTAGTTTTTTATGCTGCTAAGGACGGACCGGAAAACCCGCTGTTTTAATTCAACCTAATCAAACAGCTGCCAAAATGTGCTCTGAACAATTTAGATAGGGAACACGTCACCATCTCTGCTTTTTGGATCTTTCATTATTTCATATTGAAGGAAAGAGTTCTTTCTCCAAAGGTCTTCTGGAGAGACATATATGACGCGGCTCTACCTCCCTCTACTGGATAAGGGAACAAATCAAACAAACTTTATCTGTGTCAGTATTTATTAAAAAGCTAAATATCATGTAAAAAAACTGTTATTCACAGTATATTACAACATACTTTTACAGTTACCAGCTACAAGTGCCATATTAAATGCTTTTAACTGCCAAAAATGCATGTTTTAGATGCCGTTGTCTGTGTGAAGTGTACAAGCAACTGGTGAATTTTAGATTTGGCTTACTAAATACCGTCCCAGGTCCTGAGGTAGATGGCATCCCGTGAAAAAGGCGGACGTGGGGAAAAAAAAACACCTTTGACCTGTCTGTCCTCACAGGAAGTTGTTCTCATGTCCACTCCACTTATTGGGAGTTTTTTGTAACTGTCATTAGAACTCTCTCTAGTCCATTCGGCATTCCCACTGAACATGAAGCTGCTCCACAACCTTCACGTCTGCATATGTTTGAGGGGGCGACGTAGTACCACCTCCACAGGCCCAGGCGGAAGATGTTTTATGAAAGTCCAGGCCTCCAGTCGTCTCTTCTGCCTCATGCTTATGCCTTGAATTTCTAGCAACTCATCACCAGGACAAACCTTGTCAACAGGACCGCCTAAATAGAAAAGACAGAAAACCCCAAATTAAACAAATAAGTGTTACGAATTGTAAAAAGTCTCTGAAGACCGTAACTGAATCCTGTTTTGAAATGATCTTAAAGTATGTGTATCATTTAAGAATGAATGCCATGGATTGTGTATGCAGTCATGTAAAAATGCAAAGTTTTCTATAATGGGACACAACGAGTATCAATAGCTTTTACCGGGTCTTAAAATGAGGGCAAACAACCTCGGATGAAAAGCATATTTACACTGTGATTTTCTAAATGCTAAACTTGAAATGACTAACTATGCATTAAAAAAAGAATTTCTGTCAAATCGTGACATGAATAAAAAAACTCCAAGACAGCATCAGAATGTTGCAAATTAATCTAAGAGCAATGTTTCATTTTCTCAAAAGAATTAAAGGTCTTCACCCTGAAAGATCTTCTGTACAGTGAGAGGTCTGTTTCCCTCGCAGGAGGCCACACCTCCCTGCAGGCTGAAGCCCAGATCTCTGTTTTTCTTCTCCAGCTGAACGCACACACGCTGACCTGTGAGGGGTGGAGATGTGATATCCCACTTTGAGAGGCTGCTCTATGGACCAGTGTGTTCCTTTTAGATGTCTCTGTAAAGAATCGGCCCCCACCTGTTTCCTGCTGAGTTTGCGTTTGTCCTTCATCATTTTCCTGAACTTCACTCTTTAGGGCTCCTATGGCATCCCCCCTCCTCAAAACCACCACTCCCATCTTGCGACTCTTTGCCCTCCTCAGGACTCTTAGGGCCTCCCAGTGGGCACTCCCACACAGTGCAGTGCCATTAATGGACAAAACTCGGTCTCCTTCCCTTGTGGAACCCTCCTGGGCAGCGACACCTGATGGAAAAACCTTGTGAACCTGAAAGAAAGACAATGAGAAACAAATACATAAGTCAACTGCGGATGGTTTGATGTCTGTTGCGACAGGAATGATTCCTCACAGTGATGGGCTTGTTCTGGTCAGCTCCTCCTGCCAGGCTGAAGCCCAGACCCACTCCCTCCTCCTTATGGAGAACCACCACTTGCACATTGTTGTAGTCCTACAAGAGGGACAAATGACATAGAGTGATATGAACTGTATTCATCATATCATCTCAAAGAACATTTCTTTTTATTTTAAAGGGACATCTGAAGGTTTAGACATTTGAAGAACTTGAACTTTTCATTTCACTGCATTGGGCTCCAGTGAAAATTCACACATTATAAATAAACATAGATGCATTTATCATCTATCTATGTGTGATTACCATGTAGTATCTCCATGCATCAATTCACGAATATTCACAGCAGTGTCAAGTCAATGACAGGAAATGAACTAATTTCTGGACTATTTCTGGATTTCCCGTGCAGCTACAAAACTGGTACTTCATTCCCATCAAAGGGAGTTTTTTTTGTGTGCATTTTTTACAATTCCTGAAGTGGTGACAAATCATGTTTAGACTTTTAGGGACAGGGTGAGTAGCAATGTGCTTGGAGATATATAATTTTTACTAATGTTTCTGTGTCTATATGTACAAAGAGATAATTGCTTCATCCCTTGCGTTAAGTGTTTTTGTATTTGAGAGTCTGGAGATCTATTCATCACAGCTACTTTAAAATAACAATAAAGTCAGATCAAAGATCAAAGCTTAGTATAACAATAAATTAGCTGTATTAATCTTCAACTTTATGGATGCATCCCTCACTCTTATCACATTAACTATCATATTACAATTCATTTACAGTAAGTGAATCATCCACGGATAAGCTGACTGTGAGCTCACATTTTCTCCCTGAAATAGACCAAAATGATTACGAATGTCCACAAAAATGACCACAGCAACGTCAGTAATTCTGTTAAAACCGCATTAATACAAATATCTTCACATGTGGTTAGTTCAGTACAGCAGAGCATGTAAAAATGTACAACTTCCACATTTTGCATTTTGTCTTACCTCCAAAGCGTCATCACCCAGGGTCTTGACGTCCTCCACCAGCCGGTCGAGTTCCTCAGTGGGCAGCAAAGACACACAGGAGAAGCCGGACACATCTGAGCTGAGTGAGACAGAACGCCGACCTGATGGCGGCCATTCGTCAGGGTCGTTGTCCGATTCATAGTCAGCTCCAGTAAAGTTACACAGGTCTGAAAGACTTTAAGGGATACAAAGGGTGTTGGAAGAAAAAAAAAAACTCCTCAGAGGCTTTTGTGATGACCGTTATCAAACTAGAATGCTGATTTTCTGAACACGACCCACCTGACACTGTAGCTCCTGCGATCAGACTGACTCATATTGCTGGTAATGGTCACCGAGGACTCCCCGGAATCCGAATCATAGTTTGAATCCTCATCCCTCTGAGTGCTTTCATCATCATCATCATCCTCGTAATTATATGCATCCATATTGAAGCTGTCAAACTCTGGAATCAGACCAGCTACCCAAGCCTCTAAGTCCCTAAGTGATTTCTTCCCTTTCTGAGAGTCAAAATTGACATTGTCGGAGAGGCTGCAGAGAGAGGAGGAGACAAGCGGAGGAGGGTCCGGAGCCTCTGTTTTGTCTGCATTGGGAACGAGGGGAGTTGTTTTGTGTCCCGAGATAAGAGCGGTGTTTTCTGGATGTGCGGGTGAAATAAAAGGAGAGTCCTGAGGGCTGTTCGTCGGGGTCTTGTCATCATCACTAGCTGGGGAGTTTCTCTCGTGGTGCTGAGTGGGCTGCAAAGAGGACGGATGTGGGGAAGGCACAATGTTAGCCGCCACCTCTCTCCCGCTCAACCCTTTGGGACTTGACCGTTTGGAGAAATCTGTCTCGTCTCCATGAATCTTTCTGCTGCATGTTTGAGCTTCTTTGTTTAAAGGGATGTGCAGAGAACTCTTGAGTCTGCGGTATTTCTCAAAATCCTCAGAGAAGTTGTTTTTGTTCGCACCGACTGAATCCACTCCTCCCTTCTCTGCCATAACTAATCCCAGTCCAACCTCATCAACAGACGAAGACCTCTCTTTGCCAAATGTCTTTCCTTTGCCTACCTCCATCTCTTCACCACCTCCCTGTGTCTGCCCCTCCCATTTATGTTGTCGTCCACCTATTTCTTTTGCTGACAGGCTCTTCTTCAGGCCATCGTGCTCTCTGGTGAGCTGTCCTGGCACAGAATAGGTGCGTCTGGGTAGGGAAACGTGGCTCCCTGCTCTCTGCGTCAAAGCCTCAAACTGGCTGATCTTATTTCTCACACTGGTTGCAGTGCGGGCCGACAGCTTTTCTGGACATTTCTTATCTTCTCCGGTTTTTTGTGCTATCTTCTGTGGAGATGAATCAAACACGTATTCATTATTTGAACCGATTTTAAATTCAGTTTGTTGTTTGGCTCTTTCATCCGTCTCTTTCTCCTGTCTTGTAACCCTTTCAGTGCTTTCTCTCAGCATCCCTTTTAAAACACCGACATCACCCATTTCCGCTCTCTGGTCAGCCTTGATGTCCTCCTTGCTTCCAGTCACACTTTTTTTTCTGTATCCAGATGAGTCCTTGTGAGTGTCTTCGGGGAAAGTGTTCTGTTTAAAAGACGAAGATAGCCCTCCAGCTGTCCTGTCAGATCTAATCTGAGCTGCCAAAGTGAACCTACTCCTGGCTCTGTCCAGGGACCTTGTGCCTGATTCTACCATCCCTTTCCCCCAGCCGCCGGCCTCTGTATTCCTGCTTTGCAATAGTCGTGCTGGTGCTTCCTCTCCAGATGGGTTTGACCCTGGAGTAAATGCCGCTTCAGAGCCTGCACTGTTTTTGGCAGCCAAGATTTGTGATATTGTGTTTTGCGCTGGACTGCTACAGTTGCCTGATGAGAGTCGCCTGGGGAGGGTTCTTCCTGCTACCTTGTCACTCGCTGAACCATAAAGTTCCTCGATCCGCTCTTTAATACTTCGACCACCACTGGACCCAAATAAGTTCTCTGTGGACTTTGAGCTGGGCAAAGAGTCGGACCTAAACCTGGAAGGCAGAGACCGGCCCCAGTTGCTCCGCTCAAACGTCTGGTTTGTGTGATTCACTGGACTCCTTTCTTGAAAACAACCTTCACCCGCAGATCTACGGCCATGTAGAGCAGTATGGACCCCACCCGTCAAGTCAAACTCAACTCGCGCATTCTTTTCCTCTAAATTTCCAGCATTTTCACTGTGGACAGCACTTCTTTTGGATGACAATGCAGTCATGTCAGCTCTGGTGCTCTGAGTTTGGCTCCTGGCCGCTGAGTTTAAGCTCTTACTTCTTTCTGGCAAGTTGCATCTCGTCAACTCTGGGATTTCTCCTCCATCCCAAGCAGATCCTGTGTTGTTTCTTTCTGCTGTGCCGTTCTGGTTCAGTGTTGTTGGTGGCTGATAGCCTCGTGCATTCCTGTCCTCACTTTGATCTTTGACACAGTTGCTCCTTGTCCGGGCCTGATATCCAGTGACTGGGTCTTCCTCCCTGTATGCGCCATTTGTGCCAACGGGAGTCCTTTGTCTTTCATTTTCTGCAACGCTGTCCCCATGCTCCCTTTTCCTTATACCTGATCTGCGAGTGAGACCGTAAGAGGGGGAGTTGGCTGAGCGGACGGTGAAGCGTGCGCCTGTCCTCTGCTTATTGTTCTCACTCGCTGAAGTCGGCAGCGAGGACAAGTCCATCGTCTGAAAGAAAACAAAGTTAATGACCTCCTGTCAAAAGCCAGAACCCAAAAAGAGAGTGGACGAATGAAGTTGATATTTAACCGTCTTTTGGGCTGCCCTCAGGAAGCAGTGCTTAAGAATGCTCACAGTCCTCTTGTTTGATTCTTGCACAGATCCCTCTGTTCAAAATTCAGATAGTCATGATTGTCCTTTGCTTTGTGGTCAGGATGTGATGGATCTCCTGGCTCCTCTGCTTGAGTTCTTGTCCCCAGTAATCTGTAGTTCCTGCTTTTGTTCAAAGAGCAGATCTCACTGCCTGCCAAGCATAAAAAAGCACAAATTTCCATCCTTAGAATGTACCAGGCTGGAATGTTGTGATATGTGGATTGTGGTTTGTCTGGGTACTCAGAATGGTCAAATGGGAACACAGTGCAGAATAAGATGGACATCTGAGCAAGTTTAGCATCAAGTGGACCGGGAGAAAAAAAAATTGATCTGAAAACTATAACGAAAAAACACATGAAAATGCTCAATACAAAGCCTGTCAGTTATATCATTTTGCAACATGTTGCGGCCTTTCTCACATTCCTCCAACTTTGACTCAAAGAGCCCATTCACAGATCAGCTCTCTGCTTCAAACACATATCTTTATATCTGTTTACACAGGCGACATACTCAAGACTACCTGTCAGCTAAACCTGGAGGAAAACTGGAAAAACTCACCTGACAGCAATCCACTCAGCAAAAAACAATCCATTTAATCATCACTATGAGCCTCCGTGTGTGTGTCTTAGTTTCATGAAGTGAGACACAATACAACAGCTCAGGGAGAAACCTTGTGTCGGTAGAATCAGGTAAAATGAGCAGAGGACACAGCCTAAGCTATTTTGATTTCCATACAGTCCGTTGAGAGGAAGATCACATTACTGATGGACAATGACTTATCTGGGATATCTGACCATGCAGCAGCATAAATCAGGCAGCGCCAGCCAGGGAGACTTTGACAACGTGTCAATAAAAATGAAATCATCACTTATTATGTCAAACACTTGAGCTGGCAATTTTTTGTACATATATAATAAAATGATTCAAAGTCTAACTTTGTAAAATGTAAACTCTCTGCTGGTGCTTTCCAGTGTAGGTGAGTCTGAGTGTCAGTTTACAGAAACACCTGTTCTGCTAGCAAAGGCTCCCATCTGGGTAACCTGGGCAACACTTTAAACTTCCACCGAACAGAAAGAAACGAATGCAGTCACAAGTTAACCCTCTAACCCACTCATATTTTCATAAAACATCCGCCTTACCTTCCAAACGTGTAACTTCTATTTCCTAAGCCATGGCACAGAATGCAGAGAGGGCGCAGTAGTGACATCAGCCCCTGACTCCTCTCGTCTTTTTCTCTTTCCATCAGCTTTGCATGATGGACTGCGTACAGTGACGCAAACCTGCCACACTGGTTTATCCTCCCGCTCTCTCCTTTTCTTCCTCTCTGCCTCTCTTTCTCTCCGTCTTTATTTCTCCTCCCTCTGCCATTGTTGTTTCCCTCCACTCACAGAGTAGCATTCCTGACTACAGTTCAATGTGTCATCCACCAAACGCCTCGACATGGAACGTAAGCACACACCCCCTGCACACTTCTAACTCTTTCAGCCTGCTGTGTGTGACATCAGCATTTTGTGGCTCAAGGGCGAGGAGATACAGTTCAGATGATTAAATGAAATGATACAAGAATGACTTTTACCAACACAGACTAATAATATCACCCTACCTCTGGCAAACCTGAGTCTAATCATCTGAGCTGAGCAGGTATCAAAATACATAATAACAGAGCACCTTTAATTGGGACCAGAGACAACAAAGGAGCAGGGAGGAATATAGTTTAAAGTGTACTTCTCTGATGTCATATGTTTCACAAAACACTGTCTTTTCCAGACAGGTTTGTTGGGAGACTTTGAGACAAGTTATTTTTGACAAAAAGAAGAGGAAACAACGTATCTGAGGTTTCTTGTACGTTTATCCAGACAAAGGAAACACTGTTTGTGTGAAAAATGGATTTGAGAAACTCAGGGAAATATTCTAGCTTAGACATGTAGAGTTGGAGGAAATAAAAACAGTACTTACAGTTTTAGGAGACGACCCGAGATGCCTAATCTTGACTGCATGTTATTTGCATGCACCTGCCTCTTCTGTTGCCTTCCGTCAAGTCAGAGGAAGCTGCGGTTGCTGCTGCTCTGCATGTGGGATGCCTTACTGTCTGCCTGAGCCCGTTAAGCAAAACCCAGTTAGACATATTGATCCCAGGGCACATTGTCAAATACTGATGGTTCAGTGAATGATTAGCTTTGGAGGCAGAGGGCTGGGAGGTTGCACGGAGCCCATCTGGAGTGAGATAAGCATGTGAGTAGGGGTAAATAGCTGGGGCTTGACTCTGCAGACACCCACCCTTGTTCCTGACAGAAGAATGGCTCTCTGTGTCTCTGCAGATGGATGCAAATAAACCTCTGACTCTCACAGACACACTGGTGCTGTAAATTCATGTTCTTTTGAGGGGTGTGAGACTGTGAGATTTCACGGAATGCATAGTCTGTAAGGAATTCAGTAAAATACTGAACTCCGAAGTTATACAGCAGATATTCAACTATTTAATTTTTCTTAAGAATGTCTTTGTCCTCAATCTTTTGTTTTTTAAAAATAAACTTTGCTTGTTTTTGTTGCAGTTCGGCGGCAGGTGGCAGGAAAAAGCCGCACGAACCGATTCTGACGTCAGCCCGGGCCGTGCCAGTCACGTGACCAGTACGGAAGTCAACAAAGCAGACAGGAATGCGGCCAACAGGCAAAAACAAGAAGTTTGAAATCTTCTGTGCCGGTTCCAGCGTCCGTTCGTCGTGACCTGAAGACCGGCGCTTAAACTCAACCACATGTCTTTGGAAGGCCGGCCTCAGGACGCGCTGCGGGGCAGGGCTTTTGCCTTTCGACTGTAGGGAACAAGACACTAGATTTAATCAGCTTCAACATGCTGATGTCAGGTTTTCTGAAGAGCGTTAACGTCGTTCTCGTAATGGCTTACGGAAGTCTGGTGAGTGTGTTCCGCCTGTTTTTCTAAGGGTTGATCAGAGGGAGACGATTTGAAAGTTTCAGCTGAATATCCACGTGACAACAAACGCATTCAGAGGGTTTTACTCCGGCTCAGGGAGTACACACACCACCTGACCCCAGAAGACAGGCTGTTTTTTTTTTGTGGTCCAGATCAAATCTGACGCTAATAGAGCATCGCATCTGTAATAATAGAAATAGATGCTATTAGAATGCCGAGTTGATATAACTTCACCACTTACATGAACAAAAGCAGGGGCGACTCCCGGTCAGACCTCCAGGGGGGCTCAGTCCCCCATGAGAGGGGTGGGTGGCCTCCTTAAAAAGCAAACTGTTCTTTTCACTGGAGTACGTAAATCTAGTAATTTTATAGTTATGCTTGTGTATAACTAATTTTATTCTTCTATTACATTTTAATAATCGTCAACACAACTTCTCACGGCTAGTCACTTCAAAAGTTATCCAATTATTAGTATTGTACAAAAGTGATGATGATCTAAAGGGATTTCTAAATTCACATTTTGCCCATTTGTTTTAAGATGCTCCGTAATGGGTTTAAATGCTCATACCTTTTCTCTTCATAACCAGCCAATTAAAAAATAGCTTTAAAAACGATCATTCATGGGGTTGAAATCCACCCACAGTGGTGGAGTGCCACAGCCCCAGCAAATATGCTCTGTTCTGGTCTCATGTGGGAGTCCGCCAACAGTTTTCCGGCGATGGTTGAAATGTTGTGCTACATCCTTGCAAATAAAGTGGGATGTAACTGTCAACTTTCCTTCCAGGTGTTTGTTTTGCTGTTCATCTTTGTCAAGAGACAAATCATGCGGCTTGCCATGAAATCTCGACAAGGTCCACATGTGCCCCTGGGCCACAATGCACCCAAGGTGCGTTCTGGGAACGTTTTTTTTTACTGTTGTCAAGTTGTAACGTTAGTTGTGTTGTTTTGTGTGTGTCTCTGGGTGTAATGAAACCTTGTGCATCCATTGCAGGAGCTTAAACAAGAAATTGATGCAATGCTGTGCCAGGTTCAGAAAATCCACTTTGAGCCTCGTCTCTTGTCTGTTCCTGATGACCGGCTGAACCAGAGAGACCAGTCTGGTTAGAGGAGCTTACTAATACACACACACACACACACACACACACACACATACACTATGTTGTTTTAGTGGCAACTTAGCGATACGACTGTGTATGTGTCACAGGTTGCTATGACTACCTGTATAGGATGAAAGCGCTGGATGCCATCAGGGACACTGGTAGGACCTTTCTGCCTCATGTCAGTCATGGTTTAGGCTACAGCAAATCACATCATCATCATCTCCTCTTCCTGCCATCAGATTTTCCTTTCCGGGAGCTTGGCGGAACGTCCAGTGCTGTGACTGGGAAAAGATTTCGGACCTGGCTCTTACAGCTCCGAAGCTCCCACTGCGTGTTCAGAGACCAGAACTCTGTCATAGACGCAGTGTTAGACGGCTACAATAAAGCCCGTCACGGGGCAGAGGTCAGTTGTATGTGTACAGCAATGACGTCATTCTCTCAGTTGTGATATGATTCCAGTGTTAGTTGTGAGACTAAAATAAGAAGAAAACTGCAGTTTAATTCCATAGAAAAAGATGACACATTGGGTTGTGCTGTGTTGTGGTTTGATTAGAATAACTTTACTTCATCCGATTTAGCCAAACCTGCTTTCTTTTACATTAATCGCTCACAGATGGGAGGCTGCATGCGGTATGTGCCTCCTTGGTCATCAAGGTAGACAGGATGTGTGCGTAGAATACGTACGGACTGAGCTTAAACTGTCTTTACTGATGTGTCCGTTTCTGTCTTTAGGCCTTTGGTGAGGCTGAGTTCTTAAAATACCAGGAAGCCCTCACTGAACTGGCTTCTATGTAAGTAAAAACAATGTTTTCCTGCCGTTGTACTGCTTTTCTTTTGAGCCGATCCCAATTGATTCTGCTGTGGGGAAACCATGTTTCAGCGTGAAGTCCTGCGGCGGCGACAACAGCTCTCTGAGCCACCAATCTGCAGCCAAAGACCTGAGCGGCACGGCGGAGCCCGCGGGCGCTTCCTCCACGTCCCCTACCCAAACCACTTACCTCACATCTTCAGTACAGCAGCCCACCAAGAGGCCAAGGAACTTTCTGGAGCTGAAAAACTTCAAAGACAACTACAACACACTGGACGGCACACCCTGAATTTAGTTTGAGCTTCCTCAAAATCAAAAATCAAGAAAGTAGGGTTGCAAATGGTCGGAGCCTGTTTGGACGGTGATGATCAGAGATGTTTCATAGTTGTAGTGGGAGGAAAATAAGAGAAGATGAAAACACTGCCTTCATATCCTAATATGTGCTGCCTGGTTTACATGTCAGACTACTGGTGCAGCGCTCTGCCTCAGTGTAGCTTGTGCTTCTATACTGTGTTATGACATGAATGAGTTCTATGTTGCCTAAAAACATGACTAAAATGTAGAGTAAGGTTGATTTGACCAAAACAATTTCTCAGCTTTGGGGCTATGCAATGACAAAAAGACAATCAGTATTTATTGCACAAAGTTAAAGCCTATGCAGATGTATTGAAATGAACCAACTGTGTGTTAAAGCTAATGTTTATGTGTTGGTAGCACAAGCTTCTGTTTTTAACCGTTTTAACACTGAAAGAAAAAAGCAGGTTCTGTCAGCCATGTTTTTTTCTTTTTCTTGGATGTGAATTCAACAGCTTGATCTTTCAATGCCTTATGTTACAGAAGCCATACTTGTTTACAGAGACTGTGATGATGAAGTGCACTTTTTTATTTGATCATTTATATCAGTGCAATTAACAGTGTTTCAGCGCATCAACATATTCTGAATGTGAGGTACGGCCCGTTAATGTCTGAGCAGGGTCTGTTTCTTCCAGTTCTAAGGGTTCGCACAGAGGTGTTTTACTGTTTGTGTATTCTGTGGCGCTTACTGCTCGTGTCACCAGAAAACACTGTTACATGAACTTGAGTTAGTGAAAAATGCTTTTATGCACTGTATAATCAGCCCAGCAAACCCAGAGAGTTTAATAACAGGTGTTCTTATTTTTTATAATTAAAGAATTGTTGGTTCAGAATAATGTTTTATGACTTCTTCACCCCAAACAAATTCACTTTAAACTTCCCATGATTGTTTTTCTGTGGAACTTTTCAGGTGTCCACAGACAAACGATTGTACTCTGACCAAAAGGTGAGCCCTCCTTGTTCTCCTTTTTTAAAGAGCTGAGGCAATCAATGATCTTTTAATGTGAATATTGTCCAGCAGGTGGCGCCACCTTCACTGCAGTAATCAGCACTTGTGCATTCAAAAGATTTATTCAGAAAAACACACACAGGTAGCAGATTAGGATGTACTTCATACAAAAGCTCCTCTATCAGTCAAGAGGGTACTTAACATAAATAAATACAAAGGAGAAAGTTGTTAGAAATCAACACATTCAGTAATGATATTTACACGAAGAAAATGACTGTTCACACAATGACATGAAATGAAACGCAAGAAAGATGAACTGAGATGCATCCTCAATCTTCTTTATGCATCCTCACAGTTTGTAAAAGGGCTTAAGACTATTTTTTCTTTTTCTTTTACAGAAAATCAAAAACCAACATAATTGTGACAGGATATTGTCATTTTGGGCAGGTTTAAATAAAACAAAACACTATACCATTCACACAGCAAGTGAACAGAGTCGTAGACGAGTGACTGAGTACAAGGAAACACCACTTAAATAATCTAGTAATTTAGTTTTATGACAGCTCCGTTAGCTGCAGTACACAGATGCTACATTACTGTTTATGAACTTCATGACGTCACTTGAACTTATTAGTGAGCAATCAGAACAGGGCACAATAAGCATGACACTTACAGTCTTACAAGGAAAGCACAAAATGCACATCAGCACGTCTAATGTATCTACATAAAAGCCGATACGTTTTTTTAATGCGCATGCAGTGTGTGCTGCCAAACAATTCACCGTTTCCTTCATAACGGTGGAATTGTTACAGTTGCCGTGGAGGAAGATTCAGGTCTGATCTGCTGAGTATTCACTGATGTGGTAGCTTGGTGTGCTGCGGTCTGGATTCAGTCTATGCTGCGGCGGCTGGAGCCTCTTGCCCCCCTCTCCTTCTTGGGTCACCTCATGACTTGATCTCGATGACTTTGATGAAAGGGAGCGGTTTGTTGGAGGAGTTGGATGGCTTGAGTGGTTTGCTGTTGCAACAAAGGAAGAGAAGTTGGTCGTTTAAAACAGCATGAAGACAGTCAGTTGAAAATTACTCATGGGTTTTTCCCAGAGGATATAAAAAAATGCTGTGTGACAACTTTTAAAATTTCTGCCAATTGAAAGAATTAAACTAATCGAGTTTTTGCAACCCATGCAAAAATAATCAAATAACCATGCTGGACCTGTTTTTATTTTGCAAAGCTTGCAGGAGAAAAACTTGTATGAAAGTAAAGTAAGATACCTGTAAACAATTTGGGGGTTGCGCTCTGATGAAAGGTAGGAATTTGACCTTTGTCCCCCCAGAAAGTAGTCCATCTGGTCATGCATCTCTCGATTCTGCACACGCAGGAAGGTTTCAGAGGTTATACACACAAAGCCAATCACAGAGGGACAAAAATAATTACAGGAAGAATGCTCATATTGTTCTGGACTCAATGGCTGACAAATGGAAATTCAGCTGCTGGCTTTGAGTTTCTGTCCATGTTATCTTTTGAGAGTTTACCTGTGTTACCTGCCACGGCTCCGTGTGTGTGCACTCAGCAGCTAAGTTGTTGCCAAACTACAAAAATAATACCCCAATTCATTTTTTGACAGTCTCTACAACTCAACTTTAACTTTAGTCAATCTCTTTATTGTTTTAATTTCCTTTATCTTACAATAAGAATGGCATCTCAAAGGACAACTTTTTCCCTTTGAGGATTAATAAAGTTTTTTTAATACCAAAATTATTTAAAATAAATGAATGAGCCATAAACTGACAGGCTCTGGTCCACTTTCATCTGCAGACATCAGGCTGAGCTTAACCATTTTTCTTTAATCTTTTCCTTCCCTCTTATCTTTAGTCGCACCTTCCGACTCTTCATCTCAAATTCCTTTGAAATTCCAAACATATTTCCACGGAGTGGTCCTCACCTCGGCCTGCAAAAATGCCACTTTCTCCTCCAGCTCTTTGATCACACGGTCTCGCTCCTGGATCACCATGCGAGAGTTCTGGAGCTGAAGGTAAGCAAACAAAGAGTGAGCCAGTCCTGCGCACGTACCGGGCCGTGTGTTTGCGTCATGCGGCTTCACACATGCTTCTCACCTGCTCAATCATGTGTCGGACCTTCCTCTGTTGGCTTCTCAGCATGTCATCCAGATGGTGGATCTTTTCTTTGAGAATAGCTACCTCCTTCTCCAACTGCTCAGCCCTGAAAAGACCCACACAGGCAGTTGGATTCTCTGATCGCCGGACATTATATGCGTGATGTGGTGTTTTCGTTTTTTTTTTTTTTTAGGCCTGACCTGTGCTCATCTTTGTTGCCCTCCTCTCTGATCTTTCGCAGCTCCCGCAGTTCATCCTCGCGGTTCCGGATTGCCTCCCTCAGGGTGGAGCTCTCCTGCTCCATCCCTCCCAGCAGCCTCTGGAGCTCCTCGATGCGTTGGTCTTTCTTCTCGCTGGCTTCCTCGGTAACCCTCAGCTTCTCTTCCTGGTCACTCAAACGCTCCCTAAGCTTGCTGCCTTCAGCCTAGAGTAGATGGAGTTCAGTTTGTTAAGCACATTGCTTCATTTCAAATCATAAGGCAAGAAGAATGTCTGCACGTTACCTGCAGTCTCTCCTTCTCCTCCAGATGTTTCTTTTCTGCTTCCTGCAGCTGTGCATACAAACGCTTACTAACTTCTCTCATTTTGGTTCTCTCTGCTTCATCGTCCATGTCCTAGACACACACAGAACAACGTGTAAGAACTTGTTACAACTTTTGATCACATGCCTTTATGGTGATGTAATAAAAAGCTTGTTTTCATTTACTCCAAGCTATGTGGGCTTGGCCGTTACATAGAGAGCAGACGTGTAAGCGTGCGTCACTGGAGCAGTGAGATCATCTCCAGTGTTTCCCACCTAACTCTGCAGGGTGAGTCACAGATACTACTATAAGTGTCCCAAAACAAACCACATGAAAGATGTCTGATTTTGTGTGTGCAAAATGAGCATGCACACTGCAGCTGATGTCAGCATGCGACTTAGAGACAACAACGAGGTCATTAAAGGATTTTGTGGATTCAAGAGTCTCTCAAAACAACAACATACAGGGAGAGGACAGAATGTGCCAGAAGTGCTCCTTTGAGCATTTTTATACTCCCTGGGAGGGTTCTATAACCAGATTTACTCTTCATTTTAATCTTCTTTCCCCAAAATGATCTCACTTCTGTTTGCATGTTTAGATGAACTCTTCTTTCTGTTTCTACACTTCTGGGAGGCAGTCATTTAACAGGAGACGTACGAAAACTCAAAACAGTGCACAGATAAGCTTCAACATGTCCACAGACCTGAGACATTAAAACATACGCTGTACAGCATAAAGCACAGCTTTAATATGGATGGTTTCTGCGAGACTCCGCTCACCTGCATGTCAGAATGGTCTCCGCCTTTGGGGAGAGACGAGGCATTCTTTCGGAAAGGATTGCTGACCTTCCACCCATTTGTGTGCGGCTGGGGAGAGAAAAGGAGGAAGTCAGCATGGAAGGCCGAAGTGATGGAGATGCGAGCGGTGAAGGAAATGCCATCAAGCACACAGGATTTGAGGGCAAGAACGGGGAAGGCACAATAAAACACGCTTACCTTGTTTTTGGCGGCCATTTGCTCCCTCAGAGTCTTCAGGCAATATCTCACCTGTGTGAAATACACATATTTAGTCATCAATTGAGATTAATACCGCCAAAATAATCTGAATAAGAAAATTCACAAGTAAAGGTTCTAGGCTACAAACCTCACTTACAGATAATATAATTATTAAAGCATTGCCAGCTAAATGTAAATATAGATACTGAAAAAAATCCCAGAACATTCTATTATTGATCAATCAAAGTCCCTCTCTTACATCAATGTGGAGAAGGTAAACTGTAAAATGATGCTATATGGTATGTAATAAGTTATTTTGAGAAAAGGACTTTAAATATGTGTAAAATCTCCAGGCATAAATGATCAGAAAAGGATTCACGTGATGTAAATATCACATCAATACAAAGATAATCTGACTGCAGTGCCAGTGTGTCCTTTGTTGTTGATAAGAGTTTGATTCTGTCCCGAAACTGACCTCCTGTATCTGTGAAACTTCATCTGACAACATCTTTAGGCTCTCTTGTTGCTTTTGCTGCTCTTTTCTGCGGGTCTCAAGATACACCTGCAACAAGGTAGGGGATCAATATTAAACACCCACCAAACCAAAACTATACGTACCAAAAAGTCAGACTTTGACTCTCACCTTGATGATCTCCACCTGCTCCACCGTTGACTTCACCGGTTCGGGGTTCAGCGCGGTCCTGTCGCTGGCTGGCTGCACCAGGGCGAAAGCTCGTCCCACTGGCTGCAGATCAGAGAGCGGGGAAGAGAACAGCGCAGCTCAGCATAGGCAAACTTCAACTGGGCTGAAGATAATCCAGGAGGAGTCGTTTGTTGTGTTGCGACACAGTTCTCCGAAGAACAGCCAGCAGAACATCAGTTTAATAATCGTTATGCAACATCTGTTTGGAATGTCCGCATGAATGATGCAATTAAACTGTTTAACTGGCCAAACTAAAGGATGAGCAGGAAGTTTTGTCATGAGCAAAGCATCCCTGTGCGCATGTGACAGACTACGAGCCTCTATTATCAGGAGGGAGAAATGTTTAAGAGCTATTGGGATGGAGCCCGCCCGACCCATAAACATCTGGAACCTCTCTGGAAGGGGTGGACAGACTTGGCAAATACACAGAGAGTGGAAAGCAGAAAGTTATGGGTGAACATTATGCACTTCAACAGCTCTGGACATTCTGTGGTGTCGACAAAACGTTATTGTCCTTGGACATTTTGCGTGTGAGAACTATCCTAATGAAAAGCTGAAGAGAGCTATGGCGTGTTTACGAGCACCTCCGTGTGTGGGAATGCCGCAACATGCATGAGTGAAAACACGCCTGCTCTTCCTCTGAATCGTTAAGAGGATTAACTGTCTGAGGTGCCACATCCAAATATGAACTAAACATACACACTCACGACAAAAGCAACCCTGTTCCCTCGCACAAAGTGTTCAAATACCCGACTACGAGGTCTAAAACCAAATGCGGTGGCAAACGATGCACCACGTCTTTAACAGTCACAACTCAAAACCAGTCTTTTAATACGCTGGGTCGGGTGGCTTTCACACTCCTGTTTTACAGCTCAGAGTATAACCGAAGTTACCATGTGCAGAAGGTTCTCACCTTGTCTCTGTGGTGCTCTGTGCTCTGAGATGGTCCACCCTGGTCGTGGAGCGTGAGCCTCAGTCGCCGGCACCCTTCCTGAAAGTCAAATGAAGATGAAGTGAATCCACAAAAAGACCGTTATGTGATGGAGAGGCTGATTGAGGACTATTTTGAGAGGGAGAGGGGAAAAAAGAGGAGGAGAGACTGAGTCATAGTCACGGAGGAACACAAAGTCAGGGGGGGAAAGGGGGTAGTAACCAGTAAAAGAGAGAGAGAGAGAGTGGAACAAGCGTCAGAAAGAAAGCAAAAGTTTAGAACACTGCACAGAGACAGATTGTTTAATTTAAACTGTGTGCTGTGGACGTCAGAGGGACTTAGGCGGAAACCCTCCAGATGCTCACAGCCAATTGGAATGTAGAGACTTGATTTCTGGGAAAGTGGGCAGAGGGTGTTGTGTTGAGTTAAGACACCATTTCTCCATGGCAACAAATCCCCACAGTATCCATAAACCATATGTCTTATTTACAATATAAGAGGACTCATTTTGAAACTTCCCGATGTACAGACAATTTAAAATCTAGACACACACATCCACACAATCCTCTACGTGTTGTTTAATAAGTTGTGTATTCTGCTTACATGTTCATTTTACACCGAATCCAAAATTTTTTTTGGAAATGGTTTGTAGCCAAAGAAAAACACATGGCTTGTTAGTGGCAAAAGATTAGAGCAGGATGTCACTGGGTGTGTGTCTTTCAGCAAATGGAAGCCCCCCTGTAACCATGTCAGGGGTAAGCATGCGGACGTGAGGGAGGAGGTCAGAGACATTGCATAACTCCTTCCAGACAACACAACTTGTTCTCTTTGTCTTCTTACGGGTATTGACTGTAATAGTTTGACTCAGGAAACACGTGGAGGTCAAACAGAAGTATCTAGAAAACAAAAACGAAAGCATGCGCGCAATATTTCTTCATGTGATATTTTACCAGGCTGACTAAGAAAAATGAGGGGAGTTAATGCTTGTTTTGCTGCATTCAGATTACAAAGTGTACTGTGAGTATTTTGAGTGAGCTTGAGCTGAATGTTTGAGAGGGACCGCCTGCTGCTGTTCAGCTTTTTATGTGTTTTTGTTTCCTGGTTGTATTTGCTACCTGACCTGCAACACAAAGAGCTGTAACGTGTTTCCTTGCATCTATTGTGAAGTAAAAAAAAACACAGTTTTAAAGATTAAAAGGAGTCGTTTTTGTCGGGTTGTTGTAAGTTATGTTTTTAGCCTGAATAATGAACCTTTCCATTATTTAAAATCATCTAAAACATCTAATTGTGAACAGTCTACCTGCCAGATTGGTCCGTTAAACCTACTGTCGGACTCCTATGTCAACAAGTTCTTTTCTTTTTATGGCCGTAGCAAAAAAGACTTTTAACTGCATCAGTGTTGAGGAAATTGGAAAAATAAAAAAAATACTAGTGGGTTTTCATGACTGCACTGCTTTAGATTTTTGGAGGATTTGGATGGAGTGCAGCCACAGGCTAATTTTTTCCTCTGAGATGGAATGATATTCTACCTCTCTCTACTTCTTTAAACCTAAAAATTGTAATGAAAAGACTTCAAAAAAAAAAAAGATAAAGAACAAACAAAGGAGGAGTCTACACTGTAAAATACACCGCTTATATATGCCTGGTGTGGGATAAAGGTCAGTGGTCATATTTCCCTCAGTTTCATGGGTCTCTTCCAACTCAGTTCATTCTCATTATGAGTGGCTTTCTGTCACTCGGGGAAACCCTTCTGTTTGGCCCTGGACTTTAACCTGGCACCAGAAATGAACAGGGTTTGTTACATAAAGCTATGGTACAGAGTAGTTATAAAAGGCAAACCATGTGTACAGAGCACACAATGCCTTTAGATGAGCTGGCTATCAGTTCTGCAACTGCAGTAATAAAACAGACAGAGAAACAGATGGAGCTCAGAATTGCAGCGGAGATCAAAGAGAGAAAAAAGAACAGAGAACAATGACAGAAAAAGGCAGAGATCAGACCCTGATGGATTACTACAACAAGGAAACCTCAGGAAAAATAAAGGACAAATTCCTCTCTGGTTAAGCATGTTTCCGTCTCACGTTGCAGACGTCTGAATGCTCTGATGGAGCACACCGATTAGAGCAGGAAAAGAGAGGAGGGGGCCAGAAAAGGGAAACAGTAGGAGGGTTGTTAAGAAGGAATTCATCATTGTACAACTCATCCAGCCATTCAGTTAAAGACCCTGCTAATATTTGCTCAGTGAGCTTTCTACACGGTAGCCTCTCTGTCTGCTTTCCCTTTTTACATCCACCGATACACAAAAATGTCCTCTATCCCAGCTCCAAACACAACCTGTAATTCAAGCCTTCCTGGGAACATGGACAAAAGGAGCCGCTGGATGTGCTCACGGACGGTGACGCATGCACCCACACACACACACAGTCAACAGAAGATACACGTACAGTAACCCAAAGTGCACACTGCCTCTGCCTAATGGGAGAAACATGAAACTAATCTCACACACAGAGTCCACGCAGCTGGCTGCTCCACAATGGAGACAAAAGACAAGCAGAAAAGGGCATGGGGATGCTTTTGTTCTGGCATCAGGAGGCCAGTAAATCATCCGGGTTAAATTGAATGAGGGATGACTAGCATCTTAGGAATGTCACTTGTAAACAAGCTGAGCTTCTAAATGTGTCCCTTGGAAATCTGTGGTACTGTAAAAAACAAAAACAAAAAAGTCTTGCCTGAACGCGTTCAGATTTCTGAGCCAGGGATTAAGTCCATAAATGTTTGTGATTGTTGTGTTTGCACACATCATCGTTAAATCAGTTTAGTCCTCCTCGTGTTCGCAGTCGCACTGCACAGGTGTCACTTCTGTCTTTTGTCCAAATGCAGTATAAACCTCAGCATCAGAGGCCCGACGCAACAGGTGTGATACGACAGCCCAGCTGCTGGTGCTTCAGGAAGGGTTTCAGATTTATGGATTTACCTGCCCTCAACAAGGCTGGATCCTACAGTACTTGAACACGGAAACAAAAAGATATAAATTCTACATTTCCTTCATTTCAAGAGTCATTATTCACCATCATAAATTTTTACTGCAGAAATATTACATTTCACATAACTCCAAGGGTCTAAAATGACTTATGACTTTTGAAACAAAGAGTTAATCACATTTCTGATTCCTTTAAATATGAGGAATAGAAATAGAAATGTGAACATCGGAATCTAAATAATTGGCAAAAAGGGATGTATTAGTCCTTAAAAATGAGAAGAATGAGCCTATACACAGTGAGAAAATAACAAGTTGTTTCAGTCTGCAAAAGCACCACATAGTGAGCAGGAATGTTTTTTAAAGTTTTTTTTAGATACAACTAATACAACATACAACAACTGAAATAATCTAAAAATGTTGTCTTGGGCATCTTTTAGAATGAATTATAAATCCTGAAGGGCCCTTCTTTTACATTTGACCTTTGTTGGTGGTAAAAAGGCGGGACTGACTCCATGGTATCCACACGATAAGGAATGAGGGAAACGTTAAAGAAGAGCTGAGTGATACAGAGATGAGTTCATTGTATGTAATTTAATCATCATGTGAGAATCTGAACAGATGAGCGCCAACATAAAGTTCACACGGCTGAGCCAGCGTCAGACCTCCCCTCAGGACAAACTCCACCGTCACAGACACAATCCCCTGATAATCGATCATCATCTCTTAGCTCGCCCCCTGCTGCGAGCTCCACCTGAACCAGGTGTGCTCTGGCTGCTTATTCCAGTCATTTCTGAGCACAGATGCACCCACATGTCATGTCTGGCCCATTCCCAGCCTGTGATGTCAGACTCTCCTGATAGATGATGAGGAGTGAGATGAGGAATGTGCCTACAAAGAGGGGGAGACTAAATGCCTGGGTGGATAGTTGTGGCATCATTAAAAAAACAAAAAAACAGATGAAGAGCGTATTCTAACATTTGGGAGAGTTTCAAGGTTTCTATGACTTTATTGCAGATCCGGGTCACGAAACAAATGAAATACTGAATTTCTCCCACATTCCTCCTCCTCAGGTATCCTAACGGTTACCCCTCTCATCACCATTTAGGGTATGCTCAACGCACTCATTTGCAACAGTGAGAGCCAGAATCCTCAAGCCTGGCTTACATAAACATATCAGATGTACAAATACTGCAGAGAGGGAACTATTTCCCTGTTGAATTTGACTACGATAAGGACAAAAGTGTCTTCTGTGTGCCGCTGATGCAAACATTGCGTGTTAAAAGGTAATCTGATAGGTTAATGAAGCCTGAGCACACAAAGCATTTATTGCTTCACATTGCATTCCTCTGTACACTTTATCAGCTTGTCAGTGTACACTTTGACCTTTTTGTCAGATCGAAAGTGAGTCTGGACTATTAACACAAATGCAGAAGTTGCTGTTAAACTTCAAATCTTCTGCCTGAAGTAAAAAGACATTTTCATCCACTTTTTCTGGAATACGACCCAGCAGGAAGTGAATGTTTGGCAGGTATGGCGCTCAGCAGGGGAGCACTGACGTGGAAGGGGAAGGTTTAATGTTGCTGCGATACCCCGTAGGCCATGGAGCCGGTTAACAGTCTGCCTTTTCAGGTCGGGTCAATGGTTAACCCAGCTCTGCCACAGACCACGGAGCATGTCCACTGTACTGAGACGGTCACACCGGGCAGCACATCACCCCCCCCCCCCCAAAAGGCAAAGAAGCAAAGAAGCAAAGCTTTTAAAGGCACCGAGCCGCCTTCGCTGTCTGTCACTACTGCAAGTGTAAGCCCTTCACTGATGTGGCCAGAAGGCACCTGTCACCTCACAGATGTTATCTGGACTAATGCTCAGCTTGTCTTTATGTGTGTGTGTGTGTGTGTGTGAGTGTGTTTGGGAGGTGAGGGGAGCTAATACTTTAATTACTTCAAGGCTTGAGGCTTTAGTAAATACACCACTTAGGGATGATGAAGGCATTTGGCCCAAAGATCTGTCACTGAATAGCAAAAAAAAAAGAAAAGAAAGGAAAAAGAAAACATTTTGATAAATCTACCAAAAAGCAAAGCAGAGAAACGTGTAGGAAACAGATATGAATGGAGAGCATTTAAAGAAGTCGCAAAGTGTTGGTTTAATGGCAATTCATGCTTCAAAAAGCAGTAAAAACACACAGAAATATACACCTGAACATGAAGTCCAGGGGACGTAGAACAAAAAACAATGAAAAATCATTTGGAGTAACTTACATCTTGGTTTCTGATGTCCTCAAACGTGCACAGGCTCCTCGTCACTCCGTTCATCTTCCTCAGAGAAGAAAGAAATACTCCCCCAGCAAACAGCAAAGAATGAATGAATGAATAAATAAATAAATAGGAGGTGAGGGAACGGTCTCCCGGTGGCTGCTGCTCGGTGTGAAGGATCCACGCGTCTGCCGCCTCCTCTCCGGGCTCTCTGCTAACTTTTCTCTGCGCGTCACTGTGGGAGTGCGCTCCCCGCCCACAAAGCGCACTAAACAGCCAAGTAGGGAGCAGAGGTGAGCCGGGAAGGGCTCTCAGGGAAGGGAGAAGCGGTACGGCGACTTTTGTAACAATAACCTACAGAAACGTCACATCATCCAGCGAGAACCGGGCAAAGGAGACGTGCCCATGGGGCATTTAAAGACATGCTCCAGCCAAGGAAAAGCGCGCATTTTAGCTCACATATGAATTATTCAGTTGCATGGTTTAACACACGGCTGAGCCTAATTAAAAAAACATCTCTCACGTTACAAAGCAGCAGGAACTCAAAGATTAATTCCAGTGATTTGTTGTCTAAATTGCGGGATTACTAAATTTCTTCACATATTGTCAAAAAGATGAATCTGTTCATGGAGCTCACATGAACAATTCCTACGTGTTCGTTTTACAGCTGGACAGTTTGTTTTTTTCTTTGACTAAAGCTGTGAGCACCTAGTTTATTTACCACTAAATATGTCACTGAACACGGCGTGTTCTGTCCACCAGGTGAACACAGTGCCACTGACATAAACTGGTTCAGACTGTCCCTACAACTTCATTATCAAACATAAAACCATGCAAGTTTGAGAGAAATACACAAAGTTCACCAGACAAAAATGGCTACTCATGTAAAATGATATGTGATGAAAAACCATCTCATATTGTCGCCTTCAAGTGACTCATTTTTGCCTGGCTGGCAGTTAAAATTTCAAATAGTTCTTTTACAGACTTTATGAAACAGGAAATATGACACACACTCACATTTTACAAGCAAGCACTACTCCCACTTTATTACCGTATGTCCTCTCTCAAAATCTATTACCCCCCCCAAGTAATTTTGGTTCATTTATAAGGAAAGTCATTACATGATGTACTGTGGCGTGTTTGGGAAATGAACAGTAGCAATGTGAGCAGTGGAATGAGCAAAGTAAACAAATGTTTCACTGAAATCAAAGTTTATCTCTCTTCTGTCATAAGGACTGAGCCACATGTTTCCAGATCTGACCGAGGTCAAACTACTGGAAGTAGTAGAAGAGTAGCAGCACAGGCAGGCATGCGGCTGACAGGCAGCAGCTGGCCCAGCTCAGATGGGATAAAGACCTTTGAAGGCGTTACTGGAAGCTGAGGAGCAAACAGAAGCTCAGCGCTGCTCACAAGTTACGACATTCCTTTGAAACCGGAGCAA
This sequence comes from Menidia beryllina, assembly GCA_013363375.1. NCBI lineage: Eukaryota > Metazoa > Chordata > Actinopteri > Atheriniformes > Atherinopsidae > Menidia > Menidia beryllina. The sequence continues at coordinate 5,903,013 of JABUIW010000019.1, forward strand.
AAAAAATACGAGCAAGAGAAAAAGTGACAGGGTCTCACAGCACTGGGACAAATAATGATTCTTGAAAAAGTGTTGGACGTTTTATTTTTAAACCCTTTAAGGTCGTGGGTCACCAAGAAGTCAAGTGCTTACAGTTTGTGTCACAGTGGGTGTTATTGGTTCGCGGTTATTGAATCATTTGGAGAGAGGCTACTCCGCATGAGCACATCGTAAAAAGTGTAACACACCTTAACCTCGCTTCTGTGCGCTCAGTGGAAGACACAATAATCATGAGTTTACATCAGACACACTGATCCAGAGATTAACCTGCAGACTCAGCCGTTGCATGTATGTCTGAGGCGCGCATTGTGGAATGAGTCAGACAGCAGCTGTGAAAATAGTCTGCAGTATTTCCATCAGTTTGGGATGAAAAGAGCTGTTTTTTAATGTGTGAACAGGTGCTTATAGAGTTGTTTCATAAGTCTACAGTTATTTCAGGTTCAGAAGAGGCAACCCACTCTTTTGACCAAATCTGATCTGGAGCTGTAAAGTCTGCAGACTATTCTTGCATTTGCTTTAAGTTGGTTTAAACGTGATTTAGCTGTTTCAGCTGTTTGGATAACGATTAACACGGTGTAATAAGTGACAAAACATGTGAGGCCTCATACCAAATCACAAAGTCTAACAGCAAGATAGTGAATGTTAAATCTGAAAAATTAAATGATCCTCTTAAGGTCTATCTGCGAAGAGAAAATCCAGTGCGTGTGGTGACGGGTGCTGGTGGGTTGAAAGCACGCTCTGGTGGCCCAGAGCCGATGGGCCGCGACCCAGTGATGAACCAGTCTTAGGAACACTGATAAAGGACTGTTGTTCTTTTTTTGGAGAGGTGACTCCAACGGGGAAAGGCTTCCCGTCACTTCCCTGCCCTCAGTTAAAACCAATGTAAGGAAGTGTCTTTCAGAGGAAAGTGACATTCTGATGAAGTCTCAGACACTTCCATGACTAATGAGCTCATATGAATGAAAATTTCACAGCGTGTCGTTGGGGTGTCGTTAACGCAGAAATTCTGAAATTGTACGAATGTGGTGATCACAGAGATAGGTATTTGTAGCAATGACGTACTAGAACGATGACAACCTTTATTCTCCACTCCTCAGTTTGCATCATGTGAAACTATTGGCAGCACATTTATTTCAGTGGATCCAAACCTATGCGACTTGTATTTCTGTATGGAGGAACCCCTCAAGGTAAATGGAAGTGTTTTCACGCCTCCCACCTACAGCGGCTGCCACGTTTGATAGCAACCACGCCACTATTTCAAAATTATACACACACCCAGCTGTTGGCCAATCGGCTGTCAGGTCTAACAGATGTGAGTGGAAATCTGTTAAAGGGAAACTCAATCCCACCCATGGAAAGTATGCAGGTTTGTATTGTATAGGCTGGCAAAACAGGTGCTGTGGAGGCTGTGCAGGTTTGGCTGCCGGGGATGAAGGCGGGAGATCATGGACATCGTTTCTAGTCCTACTACAAACACCGAAGGCGTGACTTTATGAAACTAAATATTTTCCAAGTGATTTCATTTCAAAACTCACTTCCTGGAATGGTGGTGGTGCTGTGCACTTTTATCCATACAGTGCAGAAAACACCTAAAGCCACCTAAAGACTCTGTTATAAAGACTCTGTCATAAAGAGCGAAGGCTTGGATTTAATCCACATTTTGTGGACAGACTGTCCTGATATTGAGTGATCAGTGTCATACGTGGGATCCTTTTTTCTTTGAATCAATGTGAGAAGTCTGTCTGTGTTTCACAGTCCTCAGCCGGCGCTCCACATTCCTGACGTTCCTAACGCTGTGGTGTTCCAGGCACCAGCAAGCCATCTATCATCTCACATCAGCAAACTGATCCATCTGTGGCCAAGATAATCCTGTTTACGCATGATTCCTTCCACAAACATGCAATCAGTTTGCCTGAAATCTATTTGGGGGTTGTTTTGTCGACGGTTAGGTGTTGTGACTCTTCACATGTGAACATGAGCATCAAATTTGGCCTCATGCTCTGTTGGGTTAGTCTGACACAGCTAACTTGCAGTAAAATAGCTCAATCATTACACAGTGTCACTGACTCCTGCACACGCTGTTGTTCTGTTGCCATCAGCTCAGCATCTGGCATCAGTTTTCCATAAACAAGGCTCTCTGCACGGTTATGTGTAGATCACTGGAGAATTGAGCTGAATTAACAAGTTAGGTTCAAATGTGGGGAAAACACACACAGATGCGTGGACGCATCCATAAAAACAGGAACTCTGTCCTCTCTGTATCAACTTGCCAGATGGGTCAGTTGTGTCCTGCTTGATGTTTAACCAGCAGCTATGATAAAAAAAAAACTGAAAAACAGTAACTGCAACAATAGATAAGACTACAAAACATCAGTGGCACATAATTGTGGCCTCTTTAATAAGCAGGTGTTGAACACAGTAAAAATAGAAGTGGGGTGTTTTCTATTATTTATCGTGCAACTTCTTTAGTAAGTCCAGGTTGTCATTGTTTTTACAGTTCTTCTTATCTGATCTGGTCCTAAGAGCCCTTTCAGGCTTCATTAACTGAAGTAAGCGCGTGTCTGCCTGACAAAACAAATACCTCCGATTCCAAAGAAGCCAGAGCTGCTCGGCACACCTTTGGAGGCGTGCCGCACAACACTGGAATAGGATAGAACATACTTTATTCAGCCCCCCCGGTAGAGGAAATTCAAATAAAAATGTTTAAAATGTCACTGGTTTTCATATCTATACCTTTCTCCAACATAGAGCTAGTGGTATGACTCCAAAGAATCTTTTTTAAAATACATCAGCATATCAGCATTGGAGAGATTACTCTGGAGGACTCGTTTATTTTTGAAGATTTCTTGATAACCTCCAACTGTTCCAGTGAAGTCAAATAATGTTCCTGAGAAAGGCTGGTTGTAAACCTTTACTGTAGCTGGCAGGTAGTTAAAGGGAAGAGAAAAGATAAATATTTTTTCTTTGGGTGTGTTTCCTACAATGTGCAAAAACACACTATAAAATGGGAGCATACACAAGAGAAGGAGCGTATATCCGTTTAACAAAGCACATTTATTGTTGCTACTTTCATACATTGTGGAACAAAAATAAGAATTTTCTTTTTTGAAGTTCAGTCAGAAGCTTCCGGTCATAGATTATCGTACATACCACAGTTTTTGTGTTGATGCATTTAACGCATCGTATTTAGTACCATCTTCTAGTTTCAATAGAACAAACTTTACATTGCAGAAAATGTAATTGGATTTTTCACTGATTGTTCAAACTGTAAACAAACTCAGCTTGATAACATAAGCAAATCTACAATTGTTAAATATACTTCACAAAGACTTTTTCCAAAAAAACAAAAGAAAAATACACAAAAGAAACAGCCATTGATACAAAGGAATGCATAGAAAATGTGCAGCTTCTACAAATACACTTTCTAACTGAAAGAGGACATGTTGGCTTTTTTTTCCCACTGTGAGTGGAAACTTTTCAGTTTCATAAGGCCTCAAAACTCAAAATTTCTACGAGCTAGCTATCCTCAGTTGCATTAAACCTGTTTTCTTTAACCAGCTAACTCCCTCAGGTGAAAAAGACAGAAAAAGACTCACTGGGCAAGTCTAAACCACATATTTACCTAAACACATACAAAAGAATTGTAATACATTTGCGTGATTTAATACAGTTTCAGAGGCAGTATTTGTGTCTCAGCTTTTGAGATTCACTGTATCATATTTCAACATTTCTGTTTATTGATTGACATTTTAGACTGGATGGAGTAACTATTTGCACAGACTGCACAGCTAACAACATCTTGATTTAATCAAAATAAAAATTCCGTACAGATGCAGGATTAAGGTTGATTAGGCTAATCAGATTTGCCAGTTTATATGAAATGACATCAGGTTCAATTATTTCAACAGCCTCTCTTTTTCCCTCTCTAAAACACCGGGGTACAGAATTCAGTCATGCAACACCAGGAAATAAAGGCAGTATAAATGAGGATGCAGTCAAATCCGAACTTTAGCTTTAAGTGCTTCACTTGGGGAAGTGCTTCAGCAGTGGACTCCCTCACAGAGATCTCTGACTAAAGGAAAGGCCCTGGTGCCTAAAAAAGAGTTGAGTGAAGTTGAGCTGTACCGTGCTGTTGAACTAAAGTAGTCACTGCTAGTTTTGGAGTTGTTCCAAAGAAAATTTAGAGCAAATTAATACAAATAATTTTATTGCTAATGGCTGGATTTGAGTACCTTTAGCGGCCCCTTATGTTGACTACTGTTTATGAGACAAAACTTTACGAAAGGAAATTTCCCTTAAACGCTGTGAATGCTTTCAGTCCTTCCATCCATTCAGGTGTGGAAAAAAAAAATCACTCAGTAATGTGCAGTTTACCTCTCAGTTTTCCTACAGCCCTCATTGTTTGCAGTGCATACCATTCTGTCCCCTGGCTTTTCTCCCAGTTCACATCCACCTCCCTTTGCTTTTTGTTTGGCAGTTTGTGCTTTCCTGCTCTTATCCTGCTCCTGAAGCGCCGGCTTAACAAGAGCTGGTCTGGAGGTTGCTCTCGGTGAGGATGGAGGTGATGGTGGAGGAGTCAAACAGGCTGTCGTCATCATCGGAGCTGAGGGCTGATGAATCCAACACTGGCCGCATGGATGCTTGAGTTTTCCTCCTAGGAAGACATACACTCATATAATCTTCTCTCTTAAGATGTACCATTGCAGTCGAATTTTATTATCTTTTTTGCCAATTCGGCTTGATGAACACGACCAGGAGTCCCTTCAAAAGTTCCAGTAATAGTGCCCCCTCTGGTGTTAATTTAGGGTAATGACACAGTTCTGACTGGAACAAGTTCGAGTTTGGAATGCAGTTCCTCTTTTGCCCCTGAGCAATGTGCTACTTTCATTTAAGAAAATGCTGGATTCATATGTTGTTCTTTTATGTTTTATATAAGAAAACACTGCACCTCAGGGGGGTAGTGGGGATCTCTAAGCTGCAGCTTGAGTCTGTGTGTCAGACTTTAAGAATGTGGGTTCCCTGATCACGATGTCATTTACAGGCAGGCTCATTCACATTAAAGAGGAGAGAAGCTGTCTCAGTGGTACTCACTCATGCTGCTGGGAAGTGTTTTGCATAATGGTTACCGAAAGCTAACCGTGAGTAACAAACTAGAGAAGAAACACTTACTTGAGCTCAGTTTCCAGCGCTGTGACTCTGGCCTGCAGGGCCTCTTTGAGCTCCATCTGCTCCTCCATGTCTCTCTGGGCTTTCCGCCTCAGAGTTTCTATCCTTTCCAGCTCAGTCTCTCCTTCGTCCACCTGCCTCTTCAAAGCCTTCACCCTCAGAGCGAGCTGCGGCACAAGTCAAGACAGAGGAACGATCTAATAGTCTATTCTGAGGTTTGAAAAAAGAAAAAAAGACAAGAGACAGCTTTTGTTTAGATTCACACCTGGTCTCTCTGTTCAGTGTGTGTGTGTCTCTCCTCATCCAGGGTCATATTGATGTCCTTCAGTTTTCGCTCCAAGCGACGTTGTGATGCAAGGACAGAGTTCTTTTCCCTTTAGGAATAGAAGATATAAGCGTAAGCCAAAGGAAGACGCAGTTTTCTCCTTGATCAGTTTAATCCACTGGGTTTCCTGTGGAAAAACTCACTTATCAGAAACACTAAAAACATATGAAAAAGTGGAAGAATTTGAGCTTCTGTTGCATCGCACCTTTCTTCAGTTCGCAGCTGTTCTTCTAGCTCCTGGATCCTGTTTTCGAGCTGGGAAACTCCTGCAGAGGAGCGGGAATGGCCCTCCAGGTCTGCTACACGGCTCCTCAGCTCCTTCAGCTGCAGGGACACAAACAGCCGCTCACAAACACTGATGCTGGAGGGTCAGCCAGGGGAATGCAGGGCTCCTTAAAGTTAGAAAACGCAGTCTAGCACGTATGGACATACATGTCTCTCCATGGCATTCTTGTCCAGCTCCAGGTCCTGCTTTGAGGACCTCTCCTGCATGATGTCCGAGCGCAGCTGATCGATCTGGTCTCTGCTCCTGGCCACTCGCTCCGTCAGCATCTCCACCGAGCTTTTCTCCTCCTCCAGCTCCAACTCCGTACGCTTCAGCTTGTCCTGATAGACGCAAACAGATCGTGTGAAGCTAGCTGCTCATTTTTCCTATTTCTGCTGACAAAGATGGAGACTGCGCATGCTGAGCCAACAGACACCCAAAGAGAAGTGAGGAGATGAGCCTCTACCTCCAAGATGCGAATCTCCCGGGATTTTTCGTTCTGGCCGTTTTTGCTGGCTTCTATCTCCCCCTCTAGGTGGCGCAGTCTGTTGGTGAGAAGCTCCTTATCCAGCTGGTGGTTATCCCTCTCCTCAATTACAAGCTGAAGCTCCCTCTTCAGTCGGGACATCTGAAGAGATTGACCGCCACATTAGAAACAGACGAGGCAGACTGAATCTGAACCTGCTTCGTTGATCATATTGGCTACAACTATGATGAACTAACGGCAGGTTTAAAAAAGCATAGCCTGCATACAAAGTCAAACGCTTAAATAAAGGCACACACTTCTTCCTCCACTCTTCTGAGGTTTAACTGGCTTCTTTCCAGCTCGGAATGAGCGTCGTTTCCATGGCGCTGCGCCTCCTGCATCTCCTTGCGTGCTCGTTCTCTCTGCTCCTCCAGCTGAACCTTGAGAACCTGCGTCTCCTCTTTTAAGGATAAGTTCAGAGAGTTGTACTGAGAGAAGGGGGAAGAATACAAAAGACAAGTTTTTGAGTGGTGTTTTTTCCGATTGAGCAGCGAAAACAAGCTACGCTCATCTGCAAAGATATAAAGGTTGCGTCCTTCTTACCTCCTTGTTGAGCTTCTCCAGAGCTCTCTCCTGCTGTCGTTTGTTCTCCTCTAGCTGGCTGACGGTGAGCCTCAGCGTGTCCCTGTCCCCCTCTGAATCTTCCAGACGCAGGCTGAGCTCACGATGCTCCTGGCTCAGCCTGGAGGACTTTCTCTTGGCCTCGTCTAGCTCAGATCTCAGGCCTCTCACCTCGGTGTGCAGGGCCAGCTCGGCCTCTGAGCTCTCTGTGGCGCTGCTTTGCAGCTGAGTCTGAATAAAACCACTCATGGTCACATACCTACAGCTTTTCAGGTAACGAACACACAGCTCTGAATGGCGTTCGTGCAAATTCATCTTTACCTCTAATCGAGAGAGTTTGTCTTTGAGACGATTGTTGGTGGTCTCTTGATCCTTCTGAGCATCCTGGAGAGAGCTAACGTCCACCTGAGCTCTACTCAGACGAGCCTTGGTGTCGTCCAGCTCCTCTTCAGCCAGAGAGAGTTTCTCTTTGAGCTGGGTTGCTTCGCTTTGTGCCTCACCAAGCTTCTGCTCCAGCTCTGAGACAATGGCTGGGCTTGGGAGCTAATGGAAGGAGGGATACAACCGAGAGGACATTTAGCAGACATTTTTATCCCAAGCGACTTACAATTCAGATACATTACAGTTAATATCAAAGCTAACAATAAGCTTCAAGCTGATCTCATTATGTTAATAACACCAACCGACCCGTTTGCTTTTGTCTTGTGCCTTTGCAAAGTCGTCTTTGGCCCTCTGCAGCTGCTCTTTCAGCCTGTTGATCTCATACTGCAGTTCGGCCTCCTGATTCTGGTGGGATTTTTTAATAGAGATCACCTCCATGACCTTCTTGTCAAATTCTGTCCTCTGTTTCTCCAGCTCAGACCTGGTTTTCTGCAAATCAGCACTGGTTCTTTGGAGCTCCTGGACAGACGGTTCAGTATTTGGTGGTTACTTTGCTGCACAGATCATTTATGTGTGTTTAAGCCCTGTTAAAAGTGCATATGTGACACCTGGTTTATAGTCTGTGTGTGGCTGGAGTTGGGTGTTTGTTGTTTCACTGTGTGCATTTTTTCCTTCAGTTCCTTCAGCTCATCCTCACATTCCTCTTTCTCAAGACGGGTTTGCAGCAGCCTGAGAATAACACGCAATAAAATAAATTACACAATACAGTGGCAGGTCTGAGCGCTGCCTCATTATCCAATCAACAACCAGCTGGATTGAGTAGCTAAATCAACAATTTGCACAGTTAGTGAGCAGTAAATGATTATTTTTTTCAATAATCCAGCACCTAAATGCATCACATCACAGACATGTAAAAACCACAGTCAAACAACGCTACATGATACTTAGTTATACGCAGACAGAAGCTTAAGGCTGTCCACCCCCATTCCTCTGTGTCTTGATATCAGAGTGGCAATTTTACTGTATCTACTGGGCTGGGCTGGCTATGATATTTTCTTGGTGTTAAACTTTGCACAAACACTGGAGGAAACAGAACTTTAAATGAGTCAAGAATTCAGTGGATGGAGCGTGAATGGCCTTGACGCTACAGTGAGACAGGTGTTAGAACAGTTCACAACATCAACGGCTACTCTACACACAAATCTGTTAAATGAGTGACCCTCACTGTGTTTCGGGGCTGCTGGGTGGATCTCTGACAGAAAAAGGGAGAGACAGTGACCAGGCAGAATGAGAGAAAAATACAAACTGATTAGTAGTAAAGTAGGTGCTTGGGGGAAACCCTGAAAAGACCAAAGAAATCCAAGTGAAGGTGAGAGGGCAAACCAAGGTGAGCAAACGCTCCGTTTTTAACAGACTCACTCTTGTTTGGTGGCTCGGAGCTCGTCTCTGGTGGAGTGAAACTGCTCCATCCAGTGGGTGCTCTCATCTCTACAGTCCTCCAGCTGCTGCTGTAAGGAGCGGACCGAAGCGTTGACGCGCAGCCGCTCTGCCTCGATTCCTGCATGAGACTTAAAGAGGGAAGAAGAAGAACCGTCACAATGATGCACTCTAATCTCTAAGAGGACCATGAAGAGGTTAATATTCTTTCTGTATCAACATTACTAAACGTCGATATCAGATGTGGTTGGTTTGGATATCGGCTGCAATTATGATTTTACACAACCATGTTGTAAAAACACTCATGTGTTATTGCGTTACGTCCAGCTTTTTAAAAAACAAAAAAAAAAATCATACAGACACCAAGCAACGTGTGATTTTCACTATTTAAAAAAAAGTATTTAAAAAAAAGTATTTAAAAAACGCCCGCAAGGACTTCCTTATGGTCCTGAACTGTGTAATGGTCATGAGGCTGTAAAGTGAGTCAAGTAGAGTGTCAGACATTGTTATTACGATGTGTGTGCAGAGATTACTCTAAATTCAGAGGTGTCAGAGATAATGGCACCGGTCATTCCTGACTCATTCTAATGCAGCTCAGGATGGCAAACAGTCTCTGGCTATCTCACCGTTTTACGCACTGGGAAAGAAAATGATAAGAAAGAAGAATACGGACCTTATCGTGCCTTGCAGTTAAAAGAATGCATCTTCAGATAAAAACATGTGATACCACACTGTGCCATAGGCAGTTTGAAAAACATCTAAACCGAATGTGGGGGTCAGTGTTTGAAAAACTGGTAATGCCTGAAAACCCTCATAAACGCCTCTTTTGAACAGGCTCTTTCTCCACAGCTTCAAAACATTTGCACATCAGCTAGCAGAGACGTCCAGCTGACTGAACGCTGCCCACCTGAGACACCTGCTCCATGCTGCTGCGGAGCTTCTCCATGTCGCTGCTATACTGTTGCCGGAGCGCTTCAATCTCTTTGTCATGCGTGGCCACTTCGTCTTTGAGAGCCCCCTTAAGAGCCGTCAGTTCCCTTTCTCGCTGCCTCAGTGTCTCCTCCAGCTTCTGCTTCAACTGGCACACCTCCATCAGCTGAGCCTGACAAGACAACAGGTCCTGCAGAAGGTGGAAATACGAAGTGTTCACACTTTCATGGTTCACTTATGACAGCCGACACAATTTACCATCACCGGTTTCTAACCACATGTCAAACAAAAATTAGATCTACCTCCCATAAATTGAGCTTATACATGTGTGGGTGTGATTCTGTGCCTGTTGGGTTACCGTCTTGCCGCCGTTCTCCTTTCTGAGCTCATCTTGAAGCTCTGCCAGCTGGTCCTCCATGTTTCTGACCCGTGTCTCTGCGTTTTCTCTGTCCATACGCAGCTGAGTCAGCCTGTTGCAAAGAGAGGACAAACTTGTGCTCTCGAGTGGTTCATAAAGTCTGAGGAAAACTGACCCTCATGTTTGTCTTGTGAATGTGCTACATTAGAGGCTTGAATCATGTAAGTGTCGGGCCTTTACTCAAATGACTGTAAAGAGCCCTCCTGCTTTCCAAAGTTTGTGTGCATTTGGATCCTCACTCTGATTGCGTTTCATTTAATTCCTTCTTCTTCCGGTCCAGCATCTCCTGGAGCTGGAGATTTTCATCCAGACAGGATTCCAGCTCAGCTTTCAGGGCAGGATCTGAATTGCTAAGTGAATTCTACACACAAGCAGGCACAATGAATAAATGAGAGTGGTGAAACACAAGACATCAGGTGGCTGTGAAGGCATAAACAGTTGTTTAAAGGGAATGCTGTAGCAGGCCCACATTTGTCCATCGATCAATTTGCATAACAGCTGAACAGCTGAGTTATTAAGAGCTACTAAAGATTAAGACTTGCCAAGCTTCCCTAAACCAGCATATAATGAGTCATTATAGATGTTAGATTAATGTGTGTGTGCATGTACCTCTGACGGGGACAGGGGGCTTTAAGGATTAATCTGCGGATTAATCTCAAGCTCACTCCAAGGAGCCCCCTCAGCCCTCCCGGACACATTAGTTAAAAAGGCATCAATGCCCTGAGAACAGTTTCCTTCTCTCGGCCAAAATAAAAATAGCTGGAGAGGCTATTTTCTTTTTCAGGGAGACTAGGAAAAGTGTTCACATGCAGCACTGGATGTGATCCATGTAAACAGAGCCGAGGTACTTTGAGAGAGGGAGCAGGTCATTCTCTGGACATCAACTGGAAGCCATTTTCAATTAACATGGTGATTTGAGAGACTCGGGAACTAAAGTAACCAAATAGTTCCGCGTGCACTGTCCAGGTCTTATCGTGTTTTTCCAGGACAAGAGGTTTTACGTCGCAAAGGCAGACTTATACAGTCTTTTTTTTTTCTGAATGGACAAATATTTTCCTCTGAGTGAAGGTCATAAGATAGCGCTGCCTCCTGGCATTTTTCTCTCTGCTCCACTTACCCTCCTTTCTTCCCGCAGGGCAGCTTGTAGTTCAGCCACTTTTGTCTCAAGCTCTCTTTTTTCTCTCATCCAGTCCAGGGGGTTTTCTTTAGGCTACCAACAAAAAGAGTGTAAGGTGAGACATATGTATAATCTCTATGACAAATACAAGGTAAGAAAGAAAAACAACTAACTTTCATGCTCTGAATCCTCTGAAAAATAGTCTTCACTTTGTGCCAAATGACGGCATCACTCTCACCGGACCTGAGAGAAATAAAAAAAAAAAAAGCTTCTTTCATGAGCCTTTTTACAACTATTTGAGGAAGTCCTAACTGTGATGAGGTCCATACCCTTGTCTCAGGATGCTGTAAACTGTCCTCATGACCTGCTCCTCCTCACTGCTCACCTCTGAACTCTGAACCTGGTCCAGCAAAAGGTCAGGGGTCACCTTGAGACATAGATCAGAAAACTACTCTTGCAATGTTGCATGCTTCTTGGTGGTTAGAGCTCACTGAGAATCAGCTGTACTGTCCGAGCAGAAAAAAGGGGGGACAAAAAGACGACCTCTTACCTGGGGGTCTGTCAGGCCTGAAGGTGGATGTTCCCCTGGGCTCCACTGATTGGCTGAGTATCCGGGAACTTTGGTGGCAAGGCCCTGACCGTACTCAAAGCTGCTGTGGGCCGAGGATGAGGTTGCAGTGAAGGGTTTGGGGTGGAGGTGAGGAGATGTAGCTCGGAGATGCTGCTGTGCAGGAGGGGGTCCTCTCTGCTGATCGCCATCAAATCTGTTTTTCAGCCTGTTGACATTGGTCTGTCTCTGATTGGAGTGAACCTCGTTTGTCTGCCGAAAGCTGTCAGGGTGTGACTGACTGTCCCTCACTGGCCCCGGTGACCTTGTGAACCCTGCCTGATCCTTACCCGTGACTCTCCATACTTCCTCTCTGTCTCCCCGAAATCCAATTCCTCCATCAAGATTCCCATAGCTACCAGACTTTCCATCTCCAGGTGGTCTAGACAGCTGGCAATCCTCATTGCCAGCCCCTCCGTCCCGGTCTAGTAAGGAGCCGTGGGACTGAGCCCGGCGTAATGCCCCGCCCTGGCCTTCTCTTTCTCCTATATCCTCCCCCTCTCTTCCATTTTCTCCCATCCCTCTCCTCCTGGGGAGGCTGCGGTAGCCAGAGCCGTACTCAGTCTTGAGCTGGACCCCGTACGAGTCCCCCTTCTCTCCATCCTTCAGGACCACATACGGTTGCCCGGCGATGCCCTGCACTCTGACCGCCACGCCATATTTAGAGCCGGTCTGGCTCTTGGTCTTGGCCTGGGGCAACGGCTGCTCCCCGACACTGTCCTGGAGGTCATTGATGAAGCGGATCTGGACACCGTGGTCCACTGGGGTCTTCCGGCCAGACGACTGCGTATTCATGCTGGGAAACAGCAGAAAGAGGGCCAAAAAGGGAGAAAAGGAGCAAAGAAAGATTGATGTCAGCTCATAAGAAAGCATGGGCACACACCCCTAAAATATGCATCACTTTGTAATTGGACTGTTAATATCGGCCTAAAAAATCTCATCTGATATGAACATGACATAGAACATTCCTAAACACTAAGCGCAGCATTAAAAAATACTAAACTACATAAAAACAGCAACTCAGAGTCAAAGTTCTGCATGCGTGAACTTTGTTCTCAGCACACTCTATTAGTCATTAACCCGAGAGCACACACCTATGTGGGGCTCGCCCTCTGTGACTAGCTCCTAAACTTTTTTTCTAGAGTTTCTGTGCCAACACTAGAGCTGATTTCGGAAGGCTTTTCCAGCATGATAACAGAAAGGTGAAAGACAAGCAGTGGCACAGCAGCCCTCAGTGTTTAACAGTATTTCACACTCAGGTCTCCATTTTTCTTTTGTTTATCACAGTTTTCTAACCTCTAAATTGAGCTTCTGCTCCCATCATCCAAGGCACTGAAAAAGGAGTTTAAAAAAGTAGTCCAGGTTTTTCCTTAGATCACGACTACACCCTACACTGGGTGACATTATAAGACTCTCTCATACAGCGCTATGGGTCACCAGACCGGCTATAAAACTATTGCAACACTCCCTCCTGACCTCTTCGCTCCGCGTCCTTCTGCAGCTCTCTGAGGTGAGACAGAGAGTGGGCTGGGAAACAGAAAGGGAGGGTGAAGTGAGAGAAAGAAAACACTCCACTTTTCTCTTCTTATCAGCGCTTTGTGGCGATAAAACACTAAGTCAAGCTGTTCCCACAATCAACCCTCTCTCCCATAAACTGAGGACTGACTACAGGAGTAAATCAAAAGCAGGGTTATGCATTTGATGCACAGCCCTGTTTTGCCCAGACAAATGCATCTATATATTATTCAGTGAATTAAAGTCTTTTTTCCTTTTTTTTAAATCCACAAGACTTTTGGAGCTGTACAAGCAGCAAGAAAAGTATAAACTTTGGTCAGTAAAGTGAATTAAGAAAAAACAAATTCCTTGTTTTTACGAGGTATTTCACAATCCACTCTAAAAGGAAAGCAACGACTGGATTGAATAAATTACGTCATTAAAGATGTGTTGGATGACCTCTGTAGGTACCCAGGGTGCACAGACAACGTCCAAAGACAGACCCACTTTCCAGACTTGTGCTGTTATCCGCTTTTCCCACCCTGTGCCCACCACAGTGGAAGCAGCGTGTCACATCAAATGTGTGAAATCGTGCATGAAGTCTGCATCCTAGTCTTTACACCAAGCTCAAGCAAACATGTCGAGCACTACTGAGTGCTGCGTGGACGCGCCATAAGTGAAATGCATGAAATGATCCAAACACAAACATTAAGCTTCTCTTAAGCGGGCGGATCTGCGCTCAGACAGGAACGACTTACAGAAACTGCTGTTCAGCCCCGAGTCCAAGTTCATCTGCATGTTTTTATCAGTCTGATTTTTCATTTGTGTAGGAGGAAGAGCTCCCCGCCAGCCCGAGGGACAGGGGGTGATCCTATTGTCCAGATGATGTGGGGCAGAAAACAAAGGCAGCGATTCTGAGAATGCAAATTCCACCCCCCTCTCATACTCTTTCCCTTCCAACCTGATTCTGAAAAGTTCATTAATTTAGAAATTTTTGTCTGTGGACCTCCCTGTGACACTGTTCCCTTAGGCTGGACTTTTTCTATCGTGTCTTTGAAATAAAGCCATGGGGTTTAAAACCAAACCTGTTTTTTACCCCGCTTTATGTTCACATTCTGCAGAAATAATTCAAATCTGTGGATTGACTAACTAAAGAGTTATTCTGCCTTCAATCAATCTCTAAATGTGAAATTACTGTAAGTAGGAATGAATAATCTGCCGTTTTGTTTCAAATATTTCAGGAGGCATGTCAACAATAAAGCATAGACAGCATAACACATCCCAGCTGCATAGGAAGACAACTGAATAAAAAAAGAAAAGCTTTTGGTAACCTGAATTTCTTAATCAACAACTAACTAAAGCACTGCTAACAGGATAGATCTGAATACATAAAAAAGGGATGAAAAAAGAACAACAGTGCCAAAAAATGTAAATTTAGATCCTGTCTTTTATGTGTTATGAAATAAACATGATATCAGCCTTGTCTAATGGCTTCTATCCAAACAATCTTTAAATGTCCATCAGCCAAAGAAAGCTCATGTCGGCTGACTGCTAATAACCACATAAGAGAACAGGCCGGCTCGCCTGCCCTGCATTAAGTGGTTCTCTGGGCGGCCATTTCCCTGCAGTTGTGCTGACGGGACCTCCGCCTCCGGCCTCAAATTGAATTCTCACACAGTTAATTGATTAGGAGCTGCCTTGCTGTTATGATCTGAGATGGAATGGAAAATAGCATTAGGGCCATCACAACGAGTGAGGGGAGAATCACGCCAGGTGTGTCCGATGGCCTTCGTGTTGGTGGTGTTTTCTTTAGAATGGACAAAACTATTGAACCAACAGCAGGCTCACGAGTAAAGATTATTGGATGGATCCCAAACGCGTGAATTATCATGTAATCACGTATGGGAAGACGTTAACATGGATTTTAAAATAAATAAATAAAACAAAGCTCTGTTTTCTTAAAAATTAGATCGCTGAAGTAGTAATGCTATTTTTGGCCAAGCTCTGAAATTTGAAGCGATGACAGAAAAAGAAAGCAGCCGTGCGTTTGCTTTACAAATGACTCATCAGTGACTGATCAATAAAACTGTTAGAAGCTCAGCCCGTTTCACAGGCATGACCATGGAAGTACAAACGTGTGGGTGTCCGATCAGAGATGAAACCCCTTCCCTGCTCATTGCAGACAGCCATCCACTTGGTTCTCAAAGGGCTCACCCTCTCGATTACATTCTTGACATAAAATCCAGCCCCTTGTCCTCTCTGAGCATGCCAATGATCCCTTTTCACACCCACACAAATGGCCGATTATTCCTCTTTTCAAGTCTAAAGGAGTTCATTGGCATGACAAAGCCAGACTTCAGTGTTACTAAATAGTATACAAATGACACCATATTAGGAACTCATAAGCATGCCCCTCCCTTCACATTCCTGACACTTGTTCCTCTGTTTTCCTCACCTACTCAGGCAGGAAGATAAAGACAGGCAGCTTCTTTTTTTCCTTTTTTTTGGGTCAGACTTGGCATGACACTTGACTGGATCAGGTTTAACGTGTAAACAGGCCCATTGTGGAGCGTACCAACATATCAACCTGAGCATGAGAGTGTGTCAGAGGCTCGGCAGGTTCCTGTTCTGTTATTAGGAGAAATTCATGACACAATACAAGAGGCCGTGCCCACTGAAACACCGTAATCTGCCGGTGCTTGGGTCATCAGTTTCATCTGAGCTGCCAGGAGCTCCTCTCTTCCAGAGAAGCACCGGCCAACTGTCAGGGTAGGCAAAGTTGTCACTTTTCCTTTGGTTATGCCATTGTTATTTACATTTACATACTGCCTCAGGGCACAGACACGGTGAAAAAAAATGTAACCCGGGTAACAATTTTCCCCAAAACACATCACCTGCCAGCACAGGTGTGCTTAAAC
Source organism: Menidia beryllina (assembly GCA_013363375.1). Lineage (NCBI taxonomy): Eukaryota > Metazoa > Chordata > Actinopteri > Atheriniformes > Atherinopsidae > Menidia > Menidia beryllina. Next base: position 5,919,197 of record JABUIW010000019.1, read on the forward strand.
ACAAACAGCTACTGCCTCATAAAGCCACATTAAATTAAATATGCTGTTTATTTATTTTTGGGATATACTGAAATAGCTTTCTATCTACTTCAGGAGATGCACAGCACTCGTTTTTATCTTAAGCACAAAGATTTATAGCAGTTATTTGCCACCACAGATCTGACCAGTGCTCTCCTGGACAGTGAGGTTAGCTGGTCTTGGTCTCCTGATTCCCGTGTCAGGGTTAGCTGACCGGCTACAGAGGTGAATTACTAAAACACACTGTGACACACCACTGTTAAAATTCTGGACTTATTCGCGTACTTAAAGCAGGTAATTAGAGCCACACAGTGGCAGAAAATCCCCCACGAAGCGTTTAACTGTCTCCGAAAAGCGGCGTCCGTCTGGCTTAGCCGTCTGGCTATGAGGAGGTCCGAACTGAAAAGTTACCTCTTCTCCTGAACTTATCCGTGCGTTTGCTCTTCAGACGATTCCCGTCCCGCACTCCGAGGACCATTCAGATATTTTCACAGACATCCATCAAAGGCCACGCAGACAGTGGGTGGACCCATAAAACCGACACAACTTAGAGGAGAAACAGTTTCATTACGCCGCTGGGAATGCAACCTGTTACCTTTTGTCGGGATGTAACCGTCCCGCCCATCCCCGCCAGAGGGAGCTCTGTGATTGGACAGAGACTCTGGCGTGGGCGGGATAGTAGATATAAACTGCGGTTGGTATTGGTGAATTCTGTGCGTCAGTCATTTTACATTGTTGGGTCTCTTCTGTGACAAATTGTTCAGAAATGGCAGACAGAACATCTTCTTGAAATGATGAAAAAAAACAAGGAAATTTCTAAAACATAGACAAACAGGAACTTTCGGATCCAGAGATGGATAATAGTGTACAGAGAACCTAAAGAAGTTTCTTTAGCTTCTTCCATATACCACTAGATGGAGCAAATTCTATTTGTACTGTACTATGATCACTTAGGTCCAACAGTCCACAGTTATCAGTGCATGACCTCCACTGATATTTAAAAGTATAAACAGGCCACTTTGAGACTGATATGTGTCCAGCCTTTATGAATTCATGGAAGGTATCTCCCCCTCCATGTTTTATGGATCTATAAATCAGAATTGCGAGACATGTACATAAATAAATAACTATGATTTTATTATTATCTGCATTTAATTCTGTTCAACTCATATTTCCTAATTTAAGATATATGGTTGCTTCTGTAGGCAAAAAGCCTAAAAAACAAAACGAAAATCACTCAACCGGATTTTGAAATGGGAAACAGATTCTCAAAAATAGTTAAGAAAGTCTCAACTGCCCATGTAACAGAGTTCTGGTGTCTTATTCCACTTCCGCCTTTGGCTTATGACGTCAGGTTAAGCTGTGAAAAACTCCAGCTTGTTACAATGACCACCTTTTCCGTATCGTGTTGCTTTCGTGAGTCTCACTTGTCCCGCATCCTTATTAGAATAAAAAAACTCTCCTCCGCCCACCATCCACGCAGCTCCTCCCCAGACTCCAGCCACATCTGCTCACCAACTTTCCTTTGCATCTCATCACTTTGCGTTGCACAGACTGAACGCACCATCTCACGGTCTGGGAATGGGAACTTTACTCGGTTCAAAGAAAAACTTTCAGTTTTTTCGAGTTTTCGCTCTGCAGAAATTGCTTTTCAAACTGCAGGGATAGTTGTAGCTGCACGTGCAGGGTGAAAGCAACACAGCCTCTGAACAGAGATCACCAAGACGCACCAGGAGTCATCTGATCGTTAGATAGTTTCAGACCAGAGGAATCGCGCAGGGTCAAACAGACAGCGCTACAGAGTAGTTTCTCTTAGCTGAAAGTGCGAAGAAAAAGAAACACTGACGGACAGCTGAGAAAAATAAGTTTGCGTAAAGTTGGAGCTGCTGCGCACGGTTAAACTGAAGTTTCAGCAGGCGACCAAAGCAAGGCATTCGTTAAGTCAACACATTTATCAACTTGTATCGTCGAAAAGCGCTAAATCATTGAAAGTCATGGCAAAATGGTTCAGAGATTTCCCCATCAATCTAAAGAACGGAACAGAAAGGGCCCGCTCGGCCTCCGAATCAGGACCACAAACCAGACCCAAGCCTTGTTTTTCTCGAGATAGTTTGAAAGGTAATCAGCGTAAAGATGGAGGAGTAGGGGGCTTGTTGGCAGGGAGAAACAGAAAAAATTCGGCTTCAGAGCTGGGTCGTAACAACTCTGGTTACGGTGGAACAGTCTGGGATAGTCTCACGAATGGAAAAGGTCGCAAAAACTCCAAAGTCGAGGCTGGGACATCCGAGGAGAACCGCCAGGTAAAGACCTCCAGCCTGGCGCAAGCGTACATCAGCAGGATGATCAAAGTGGACAAACAGGACAAACCCCCCAAACTCAACGGGATAAGCGAACAGAAGCTGGCCGAGACTGAGAAGGGACGATCAGACATTAAAACTACGGTGAGTAATTTAACCTGCTAACCTGCGTCTATTGTAAAAATCAGAATTGATCAAACATAAGGTAAATCTCGGATGTTAAAAGTCAGGATAATGAAAAGTCAGGATAATGAAAAGAGCATAAAAGGGACCACATCATAGGCATGAGGTCAGTACTTTTTTGTTTTTTTACTTCCTCCCTTGGTCCATAAGTCTGTATTCAGTTTCCATCCCTCTGAAAAGAATACAATGCAGTTTCACTACATTGTGTCAGATCAAACAGACAAACACAATGCGTTGACCTCTTTGCACAAGTATTTCCGCTTGTCCCTTCACTCCTTGTCACTCAGTCATGGACGCACACACACACACAAACACACGCATACACACTGAGATACCTCTCTTTCTGCACTGTTTTCTTTTGATAATGTACCATCTGAAAAAGTAGCAACTCATCCCCCCCCCCTTCTAACAGCTCATTATCCTGGAGGACTACGCAGATCCGTTTGATGCAGAGAAAACCAAGGAGCAGAGAGAAGCTGAGAGGTCAGGGGTGAATGATGGCTACATGGAGCCATACGATGCCCAGGTGATCATCACAGGTGAGGGCAAACTCGGCCACTGTCTAACGGATTGCAGCTACATTGGAAAAAGTGCCAGATGGCACCCTGGTTGTGTGAATCTCAAAGCTGAACTTTTTTTTTTTCTATCGGAAGTTATTTTGGAAAGACTTTGTGCTCAAATATAGAGAGTGAATACAGGAGAGCTAATAATTTATTTAAAAAAAACTTCACATTTCCCTGCTACTTTCTCAACACACACTATCCCACGTTCTCCGTGATTTATATGGGATTTAAATCCTAACTATACCCCCAGTCTCTCCACTGACTTCCCTCCTGACTGGCGGTTGCCATAGTAACAGTGTTGTGCAGGGACAATGGGTGCAGCTTCCTCTTCTAGCTTCCTGTCTCCTGCCTCTGTTTCCTTTGCCCCATTCTCTTGATAGGACGTTGGCCCCAGAGCCACCTCCTCATCCCCCAGCTTCAGCCACCCTTGCACACACACACACGCACACACACAGACACACAGACACACATTAATGCACACAAAAAAGCATCTAAAAACGTTATGGTCCCCTATGTGTAACAACAATCAGATTCTAGCAACACCAACTCCTCAGCCATAAAACCTGCAGACCCCCCCCTATAGATCCTACCCAATCACTTCCCAGCAGTCAGGAAGTGGTCTGGTAAGTCAGCCAATCAGCTGCTATGCTGACCTTTTCTTCCTGTAAATCCATTGTTTGGTCACACAATAGTGCAGACACACAGGCTACCTGGCAGGGGACAAAGTAACACAAGTAAAATTCCCCCAAACTATAGAAAAAAAAGAAACAGTGCAGCATCTGATTTTTTGCACTCAAGTCAAAAACACAGATAAAAGCATGTCTCTCTGCTTCTGCTGATGAACAGCCCTCACAAAGGCTTTAAGTTATTATTCAGTGATAACATAAGAAATATCTATGTGTGTAACCATTTTACAGTAGGGAAAAGCATTAATCTGCTTTTGAATTTTTATATTAATTCTGATCATTTTGAGAAAAAAAAAATCAGGATGATGAGAACTCCCTAGCACATAAAATAATGTAGAAGACAGTATGTGATTTAGTTATTTCTGCAATAACACAAATATGAAGGGTCAGAAATTTAGGGTTTAAACTTGCAAAACAGGCGTTTTCGATCTAATGGTGATTCTAAACTGAGTGTGTATGTTCCTCCAGTCCACAGTCCTGTCCAGGTGTACCAGGTTTACGTTAGTTTACACAATTGATTTAGAGTTGGTTGAACTCTGGGAACGCTGTATGTCTTTTCTAATGATTTTTCCTCTCAGTGCTGTTTACTGACGTTTCCTTCTGCTGCAGAGGTTCGCAGACGAGGTTCCAAAGACCTCCTGAAAGTGTGTGTTCTCGTGGACCGAGGTCAAAAAGAGGGGAAAGGAGAGGAGGGAACAGCTTCCCCACCAAACATCTACGACACACCCTATGAAGGCGGACTGGAGGGCGACAGTGAGGGGGTGTGGATCCCTGTCACACGACCGGAGTCTGATGTCCGTCCGGCAGGGGAGTACGAGCTGCCCTGGGAGTGGAGAAAGGAGGACATTGTTAGAGCATTGTCAGGTAGAGAAAAGAACCCAGGGATGATAGGAACGGTGGAGATGCTGGGTGTAGAGGAAGGATGCCAATGGGTTTTATTTGCACAGCACAAACAGAGCACAACAATTTTGTGTTTGTTTTAGAGAGGAAAGAATTAATTCGAGATATGTTTACTTTAATGGCTCCGGCATGCTTTGTTAGGGTTTTATTGTAAAAGGTTGATATTGTCTGCTCTATTTCCTTTAGCTCAGTTTGAGGCGGTGGATTGTTCCCCCACTAAAGAGAATGCTTCAACCTCTGGCCGCCAACAGCAGCAGCAGCAACAACAAACCCTGAGACAGAGGAACTGGAGCCATAAGACTCTTGTCTCAACTTCTCCATCAACTTCCTCCTCTCAGTCTTTCCCATCTTCTCCCATTCTTAAACTCTCGCCTCTTGCTTCACCATCTTCTTCTTTCCCAACTCTTAAGCTCTCCTCACTCTCCCCCTCATCCAGCCCAACCAAACTTTCCCCTCCATCTCCTACCTCCACCAGTGCCCCCCTGGATGTGGAGACAGCCAGAGTGGACTCCAGTCTGCCGCTGGAGAAGCAGAGGTGAGGATTTTCTGTATGTGGGAGGAAAATACAACAGATATGATACATGTTGGACTGAGAGAGACGGCTTTTAACATCAAATTGAAAAAACAGATGGCATTTATTTCAAGATACGTCAATAATTGATATAAACTGCTGGTAAAGATTAGTAACATAAAGGCCTTAAATGATGCTGAACACATCACAGGCAAAGTTTGAGTTTGGCCTTGAACAGTATAAGTGTATGAAAGGAGTTAAACAAATGAGACGAGGTTTGAAACATTTGGTTGCCTTGTCTCCTGTCTGGTTATTGGTGGGTTGACAAAAGTCTTAAACTCTAAATAGATATGCTTTAATGATATGATATTCAACGCATAGCACTGACACTCTCTCTGTGTGTGACCTTGTATTCGTTTTGACATAACGAGTTGGTATTTTTTGGTGTTAATCCCAACTCTGCCTTTGTGAAAAACAGCACCCTCTTGAGTAATGGCTGAAAACGACATATGTAGCAAATCTACTTAAATATTCTTGTGCAAAGGGCAGAAAGGTCAGATAATACTGAAAGCCTTCGATGTAGTAAACCTCTTTATTTGATTATATATTACCCTGTTGAGATCTTTGGGTGAGTGTGAATAGTCGTTACATGGAGCATTAACCAGCAGCGCCCTCATGTAACAATGCTAAATGTAAATGGTGTTTGCAGCGTGTAACCTTTAGGTGAGACTTGATGAAGCAGAAAGAAGAAACTCATTTTACTTGCAAAGCGTGCAAAGTCTCCTCCCTCTTATTAGACATGGCTTTTGCTTTCATGTGGGACATAGCCAGTTTCCATTTTTGTCCCTCATGTTGCAGCAGAATGTCATTGTGATAAAGTCTGCATACAGCGGCTGTAGCCTGCAGCCACCGTCAGTGACACCTAGTGTCTCAGCAGTCTGCTGAACCACTTATGCTGTCACATGTGTACATTCAGCAGTATTTCCTCTTTCCATCTGTGATCTATATTTCTTTATCTGACTTAAGATTAATTTTCAGTCTTGTTCAATGTGTTCATTCTGTTTTTCACACATCTGAAAAACCAACCATACTCAGTTGACATGCCATACTCACATACACACACATACGTATATATGTATATAAAGCGTGATCTGCGGTATCTCTGTGTCTCCCCCTCCTCCTCTCCCTCTCCTCCCCACATCTCTCAGCTGGTACCATGGCAGTGTCACTCGGCAGCAGGCTGAGGCTCAGCTGCAGCGCTGCAGGGAAGCCAGCTTCTTAGTGAGAGACAGCGAATCAGGAACCAGCAAATACTCCATCGCTCTAAAGTGAGTGCATACATGTGTGTGCGCTGCATGCCATGAATACAGTAGATACACACTCAATTCATTCACATTTAGTTCCTTTTTCCAGAGCAGCAATCATCTTTGGATGATTGAAAATGCTGTACAGACAAATAAAATCCTGCTACAAATAAAAACCGGCATGGTATTAATGCTTTAGCCTAAATAAAACAGTTAACACGTTATCTGTTTTGTTGAGGCTGAAATATGATGCTTTCACATATGATGTGATTCCGCTTTGATTTAAAAATCGCTGCCATCCTGAGCCCCAACAGTGTTAACGCGTGAGAATGTGTAGACACATCCAACAAGCTTGGGAGGAACATGTTCTCTAGGATAAAGTCTGAAATCATGTGATGCCATTGTGTGTGTATTTGTGTGTGCGTGTGTGTGTGTGTGTACTCATACGCCTGAGTGCACATTTACTGTATGCTGCTCATTCATTTGAGAGTCCACATCATTAACCCCATTTACACATCCACTGAACTCAGAAAATGCACAACCTCATTTAGAGAGAGATACTGTTTCCACTTCTCAGCATCCGCGGTTTCATCATATTCTGTTTGAGAGTTTCACTTTTGATGGCAATGGGCTCATTTATTTTTCATTAAATGTTTTTCTCTTTGCCTCGTTCCCTTAGGACCAGTCAAAGCTGTGTGCACATCATTGTGGCCCAGACTAAAAGCAGTAAGGGTTTGGGCTACACACTGGATCAGAGCAGCTGTGTCTTCTCCAGTATCCCTGAGCTGGTTTACCACTACTGCTCCCACAGACTGCCTTTTACAGGAGCAGAGCACATGACCCTGCAGCACCCAGTGTCCAAGCCACACTAAACATGTATAAAGAGCAAACAGCGCACAACACACACAAATAACTTAGGGCGCCGTCACGGCTTGTAAAGACACAAATGCGCACATACTCCTTTACAAACCAGGTAATAGACGTGTGCACACACACCCAGAGATGTGCTGCTTTATACTGTACTGTGTATCACTTTTGAAGGGTTTATTTTCAAGTTGACAATATGCCACCTAGTGGCCAATATCACTCATTACAATGCATTAACCAAATTATAGAGACTTCTGTCGATCAAATCAGCTAAAACACACACACATAATCCCTATTGAAGTACATATGACAGGAGAACCCACCCTTTCTGGTACATTTTCTTCATTAATATACCAATGACTTGGAGAGACAAAATCTAGCTCTAAACATAGTAGGTTAACAGTGGTTTTTGGAGCAAATGTGATCTCTGAAGTGAAGTTTATATGATGCTTATAATTTTTCCTATCAGGCACGGTGATCAGCATGTTGACATCCCTAATTCTCATTACACAGCTGGACACAGTCTGTAAAGCTGTTTCAGTGTGTGTAACAGTGTAAAGAATAATGGGAATGAAGCCTCTTAATGCTTTAGTTTAATTACGGGGCCTTTATTATGGTTGTCCTGAAGTCAGAAGAATAAATCCAACTAAGTGTAATGATAACAAAGCAGTTGTAGCTCCTTGTGTGCTCTACACTAGGCAACTTGGTGTTTCATAAAACCACTAAAATATTAGGAAAAAATGGTAGTGTTTTCTGTTTCTTTGTTGACCTTGGAAAAAACACTGCGTTTCTGTTTTGTTCTTTTGCATTTGGTTTTGCTGTTATGTTTTATCTCATATGGTATTCTTCACCTAAGGACCACATTATTTTCTAAGCTTTATTTTATAGGGAATAAACAGACATCCATTACCCTTCAGAAACGTATCTATGCATAAAGCTACCTGTATGAAACAATGTTAATACATGTTGTCACATTTTTTACGTCAGTCTCACAATGATGTGGGCTGTATATTATTTTTGTAAAACCTTTATTCATTAAATAAAGAATCATTTTAACAGCAGAGATCTTGTGTCTTTAATGGACTGGCTGGCAAAAAAGTAAAGGTTAAAAATATGAGCCACTGAAGCAAAGACGAGAAGCTAACCAGAGTAAATCTGTTAGGTTTTCTTTTGTGGCAGTGTAATTGCTGACCTGTGTGTGAAATCAATTACAGACACCAACACACATTTTTCTAGTAAACAAATACTGACAAACCTGCATGCTCGCTCTCTGTATGTGCACAGAAGTAGCACACACAAAAAGCTCTCCCTCACACAACCCCAAGCTTGGTGTGTTTAAATCCTCACAAACACACACGAGGCTACTAACACAACATCAAGATGCTTTAACCTCACAATGACGCATGGGAAATGTGCACTTGTGGTAAGATATGTTAAACCAGTTAACACCAGCGTGTTGGTTTGCAAGAGCATCTCTAAAGGAGCGCGCGCATCACTGTGTGTGCCGACCCATGTGTGTGTACATGCTGTTCTGTTCTCAGTGTGTACGACAGAGGCACCGAGAAAGAGTCAGATTTTTCTGTTCAGGGATTACCAGGTTGCCATGGTGATTAGTTAGAGTGAGGTAGGGCCATATCTACAGGGATTGATGTGAGGGAGGACAGAGAAAGAGATAGAGGGAAGAGAGACAGGCTGCAGTCTACAACACTATGAGTAATTGTTGCCATAGTAGCAATGAAGTTCCCACATGGAAGAGACAGCCTGGTTTGTGAATGGACAGCTGGGACAGTGTTGAGAATTCCTGAGAAAAAGTAGGCTTAAATGGAACACACAAAAATTCCTGCCCAGAATTTGCAAATCAAACCAACACGTCACAATGCAAGACTGACTCTGCCACACTGTGTCACTAATGGCAAGGTTACACAACGTCCGGCACCACTCACTTTCACCCCTCTTTGCGCCATGTGTTTCTGTTTAACCTATGTTAAATTTGGTCTAACAAGGGGCCTAGGGTGAAGGGCTTCAGATTTTTACAGCTCATGTCATCTAATTTTTGTTTTGGGTAACATTGCATTAATCTTAAACATCCAATTGAATTGTTCAGGTGTTTAATATCATTCTTATTTAGTGAAAACAAGAAAATATGATTTTATCTTAGATATCTTAAACTGTGCTATGTGTAACTGCCTCCTTTAATTAACAATAGCATGTGAAAAGATTAGTAAAATGACTGATTTCCTGTTCCAGTTCAGTACTTTATTGATTGTGGTAAAAAATATTGAATAAGAAACAGTCTTGAGAAAATAATTTTCTAAAGTTAATATTGGGAAAAACAACATATATCATTATAGGAAAAAACCAAGGTACATTACAGATGTTGCATCTGGTCTTATTGGATTAATGTACTTAGACCTGTTTGCTTCATCTTGCAGATGTATGACAAAATAAGCTTTCTAATGAATGAGAAACCAACATTAAGTACTTCCTTTCAACCAAGGTTGTTTTTGGCTCTCTCTCTGTATATACGACCTGTTATTGAACTTTTTTTAACCTGCTGTCTTTTTAAGCCACAGGACACAAGGGATCTGAAAGATTTAATGCATGAAAATGATGCAGATCGCCACTGCAATAAAAAGAAGTGCACTGAAGCTGTTCTGTCTATAAACATGGTGTCCCAGCACCTTATTAAGATACTGTTTTTTTGTCTTTAAAAGTCTATCACATAAGATTTAGGAACTTCCAGTTTGCAACCAACTAAATACAGGCTCAACCCTTACCATGTGTGCAAAAACACTTTGTCATGAAAAACAGGCCTTCTACATTGCCTGTTTTTTATTTGTTCCCTCTGGGTTACCATAGAAACACAGTAAGACAAGATGTTGGGGAAGTATTTATTTATTTTTAAATTTGATCACGTAAAAAAAAGCTGTTTTCCAATAAAACCATCCGCCCATGAAGTTGCTCACCAGATTTCAATCTGTCTCCAATCTGTATATAAAAGTGGTTTCATTTTTCAGCTACAAAATGACATATTAATGTTTTTTTTCTTATCTTTAAACCCACTAGCAGTAAGAATTGCAAGGAAAATCTCATGAGTTGTCTGACTTGGAGACATCTGCCAAAACCCTCATAATTATGACAAAAACAACTATGCTGCGTGAGATTTTTTTGAGCAATCTTTATGACAACCAAACAGTCACACAATCAAAGAAAATGGATAAAAACTGTGAAGAACATCCACTTCATTATCAGCTGCACACTGACATTCATCCCTTCTATCTACTTAATTTGCCCTGCCCTGGTACTCACTTTGAAAGTCACAGATCAGATTTGTTAGTTTTCCAGATGGAGCAGAGCAAGAGGAAGAAACTTCAGCCCTAAATATGCAGAATGACAGCCGGAGAGGAACGTATGGAGCAGAGAAGAGAGAGCGAGAAGGAGCGTGGGGTGTGTTAGGAGAAGACAAGCACTTGTGGGGGTCCCAGCTTTTAAATAATTCAGAGAGAGACTCACAGTACTCAGTACAGAGGAGGAGCACTGTCAGGTCAGCTCATTCACTGCAGAGAAGTGGTAGAGAGGAAGGAGGGAGAGGACCGTACAGAGTAAGGAAGCTGTATAAAGATAGAATGTGAAGGGAAGACGTAACTGGTAGAGAGCCTGAGTGTGCATGTGTGTGCGTGTGCATCAGTGTGTTGCATAGCTTCACATGTGCACACTCCTTTGTGTGTGTCAGGGATGAAAATAGACTAAATGAAGGAGAAACAGGTCGCTTCCTCCTGGAGCTTTTCTTAGTCACCAAGGCAACCGCCTCCTCCCTCCATCCTGCACTGGTGTTTACTTTGTTTATTTGTCCGCTATCCTCACCTCCCTCCCTCCCTCCCTCCCTCCCACGGTCGGTTGACTGCCTTTGTCTCTTCACTCGCCCCCTCTTTTCTGGGTCTCCTTTACTCCCGGTAATTTCACTTGTTTCCCTCTAAATACAACACGTCTTTTATCATCTGCCACATGTGAGTCTTGGCTCTGGTCTGTTCCATGCCTGACCCCCCCCCGCCCTCCCCCCCATTCCCTCTTCTCTCACCTTGAGTGCAGCAGGTTTGAGTGGATCCAAGGTCAGGTCGGTGACCGCAGCTGAGATTAAACATAAATGGATATTGATATGTAAGAGACAGACAGGGAAAGATTGCGCATTACTTTTAAGTCAAATCTCACTTCTAGATGGATTGCTCACAGAAAGAAACGAGTCTCTGGAGAGGGGGAGAGAGACAAGGTCAGGGATGTGAGTGTTAGACGCCAAGAGCGTCTTAGAGTTCTTAATATCAAATTGAGATGAGTGACTCTGTGCTGGGAAGACTGACGGAGCCCCTGAGGTGCATCCTCCCCTCCCTGCTCCTCGGCGTGCCCTGCGCCCCGCCCCCGCCTCTCCGGCGCATCGCTGAGCCCAGCGCCGTTCAGCACCGACAGCCAGCAGCACGACCCATCGCCGAGCTCACCTGGCTCAGCCGAGAAGAGATTTCTTTTGGGGGGGGGTTTGTCTACCACTGATCGGGCGAGAAAAGTGGTGCGACGGAAAGCCCTGACATCACCATGCCAGGTAAAGAGTGAAGGAAGGTTTGGATCGTGAGGAGGAGGAGGAGGAGGGGAGTGACACTGCGGGTGTGCTTCTAGTGGCCTCTCCTTCCCGGTGAACACCTTTCCGGGCACGGACTCTGGGATGATGATGGATGGCTGGCCGCAGCTGCTGCTGGCTCTGCTCGCCATTGCGGGAGGTGAGTTCTTTTTGCCCATCTGAGAGCTCCAACGATGCGCTCTTTGGTGCACTGTTACCTTTTTGGAGCGGTTAAGGAATCTGTATCCTAAAAGTAATAAGGAAGTGAGGGAAAAAAAGAAAGGAACGGTTAGATGCTGTGACGATACCGAGGTGGTGAAATTCACTCTTTCATTGCTGTGTCACCATATTTCCTATAATAGACACGAGCACGACGGAGTGAGGTATTTGAAGAAATATTGCTCACTCCATCTATCTGTGCGTTATGTAGCAAAAATAAAAAGGGCAGATGATCTGAACTGCGCGTTGAATAACAGGCTTATTTTAGGATTTGATGCTTTGTGCTGTGATTGTGGAGTTTATAAAGCAACAATGTGGAGTTGTACCAGGATTAAATTTGATGTCATTAGGATTCTGAGCTGCAAGTCACATGATGGCACTACAGCCACTAACCCTTCCTATTTAAACAGTGCAGTTTAGATAGGAAGGGTTCAAATGGTTGGTTTAAATGTCACACACTGCAGGTATCAAGCATGCAATCTGGCATGTAATTACAAAGCAGTTTCCCTGAGGAGGTTATGTTCAGGTTACTCTGAATCCTGATATGCTAAATAGCAACCTCTTTAAAAAAAAAAAAAGAAAAACTCAGCACAGTCATAGCATCAGTTTAATATTGTCTTTGATTATGTGAGAGGGAAAGAGAAAAATAAATTATGTTATCACTCACCTTTCTCTCTCTTTCATTAACACCGAGGTCTTGCATTGAGTGGGCAGGTTAATGAGAGGCATGTTGAGCTAAAACAGCTTCTACATCCTGTCATCAAAGGACAAATGATGTGTCATCCAGCAGCTCAGGAAAAGCCGTCTATCTCTGTATAGCAGCTTTAATGGAGGACATGCATTAGGTAGATACCTCTTATTTACGACAGAGTTGTTGGACTCCATTTAGAGCTAATGAGCTGTGTGTTAAGTGTATACTATTTGGGAGCTTTGGGTGTTTTTTTCCTCCTCTAATTGGGTGCTGTTGTCTCCTCAGATGGTTGCCCCCCCTTTACATAAGCTGGCTGGCAATACTTTTCAACCAATCTATAGTAGTGACTGAAAGGAGACAAGCTGAGAGTCTCAGAGAGAAAAAAGACTATTTCCAGTACAAATAACTGCACAGAGTAACACACCTCCATGGGACACACCTCTCACACGCACACACATGGCTGGCCATCTGCCCAGCACTGACTAACTGTTCATCATCTGCCATTGTGACAGCAAACCTCTTTACTTATCATACACACAACAGCGCTTTACTGCACGTTTATTTCCACAATAAATTGAGAAACAATTGATTGTTTTTTACTTTTTCTCCAACTTAATGCCAACCCTCACTCACAGCAAACAAAGCAAATGGACGCCACATATCAACATTCAGTTAGAGTAAGTTTAAAAAATAAGTACAAAAAAAATTTCCTGAAATACATATTTTATTTTTTGCTGGCGGATGGTTTCTGAGTTAAAAACGAGGTATGTGGAGTGAAGGGGGAAAATGCAGCCAACGTGAAATATCACTTTAAGGAGCCTCGTAAGCAGTGGACTACTAATGAGTCATCTTCCCTTGAGGGAGAAAATCTGATTAGCATCATCCACGGAGACTATTAACACTGTCTACACACAAGTGCACGCAGACACATGTTTGAAGAAATGCAAATGGGCACATGATCGTACACACCTGGAGCCCAGGAGAGCGAAGCCTCCAATAGCAGGAAGCATGACTGTGAAATACGTGCCTGGAAAACCGCGTACGCTTACATCTGTTTGTTAGGAACTCGGCGTCCACAAATGGAGTGTTGGATTGAGTGTATGCACAAGGATGCTGGAGGACATTTCATCACCTGTCTGAGACGCTGCTGTGAGGATGCGGCTGTCCTGTGGCATGAGGAGGATGCCTCTTGTCATATTCCCAGCAGGCCGTGCATGATAAACATGTCTGGGGTGCTTAGTTGACCTGATGCAGGGATTACTGTGAGGAACACTGCGTGCCACACTCTGGTCGACCAACACTGTAAAACACAAAAACGACTTTATCCACTGCTTTATGAGCACACTTTAGGAAGAACGTCTGCTACCTTGGTGGCATTACTTTGAAGAAAGTCAGTTTTCTGGTTCGCTAATCTGATCAGTGCTGTGCTAAAGAAAGGATCTTTTTTTGGCTCACCTCTCTTAGCTTACTGCCTTTTATCCCACCTCTTTTCTCTGTTTGTGTCCTCCTGGACCGACATCTAAAGATCAGGTCAGACGAGCGGGTAGCGGCAGCCTCGGTGATTAGATGTGCTCACGAGATCCACAACAGAGGCCGGGATTTGTACGTGATAGTTTGTGTGAGTCCATCTCTGAAACTGTTTGATCTGTTTTAACTCTGTGTGTGTTTAGGTGAGTGAGTGTGTAGCAGTTGTCGCACCACTCCACAGTGTGGCCCTGGAGATGAAGAAAGCCGAGGGAGAGCACTGGGGTTTAATAGAAACTTGAGCAGTGGTATATATTATAGTAAAGAGCTTTAACACTGACCTTGCGTGAGAAAATTTTTAAAAAGATTTAACTTTATCAAAACAAGGCTTTGCTAATGTCCCTTCGGCCTAGGTGTTTTGAAGATACTGTTAAATCATGTAGAGCCAACACACTATCTAAAAGTACTCTGGCCCAGGAAATATAATAAAACTGAAAGAAAGCACATGATGAGTTGTGGGAGAGAATGGGGGCAGAAGTCCAAACTGTTATCTAGAATCATGTCTTGGATTAAGTCCTCCTCTTTATTCTCTTTTCTCTCTCATCTCCTCATGTGCACATATTATCAATTGGCTGCTGGAGTCGGTTTATTGTAGCCAAACGATAGCAACCCATAACAGCTGCCGTGAGCTCCGTAGCAGTTCAAGTCATACCTTTTTTTTACAGTCTTTAAACAGAAATAGACGCTGCTGCTTGAAAGGCATACTCCTATTATCTGATCATTTTGCACACAGTTCTATGTGACAGTGGTATTTTGAGGCTTTTTACCAGACTGTTCTTAGGTAAACTTATCCACTTCTACTTTTGTTTCCTTTGGGGTGATTTTCATAATCATTTAAACGCACGTCTTGCTGTTTTTCACTGCCTTGCTCAGTCTTTCATTTACTTCTCCACACAAGTGGTGGACAAGTTGTTAGCCGGACAAAGGAAGCTGTTCGGACATATCTTGGCATGGCAGCAAAAAGGTTTGTGGATGGACTGCGTCCTATTTTGTGGAGCACTTTGGGCTCAGTGCAGACACCTGAGTCACCTGATTGTACCTCAGATAACTCCACTCATAAAGCATGAGCTCACATAACCCTAAACCTTTCAGGAAGAAGGGATTGGTGCTGATCCTTCGGGAGTGAATATTATGAGAAGAATCTGATAGATATTCCTATATTTATAATGTCATGTGTATGTTTCTAAGTCAGTCTGACAGAAACACAACATTATTCCTCACAAAATGTAGAGATGAACATTACGTCTACAATTCCACCTCAGAGGAGACACAAATGGCAGTTATGACTGACAGGTGAAAATGCTTGCGCTTCCTGAAAAAAATCACTGTAGGCATTAACAAATCATTTGTTTTTGATCACATAATGAGTTCTTTATATAGAAAATAATTTCCTAGATTAAAGCCAAGGCTTCACAATGGAAGAGATTGTAAAGGATGAAAGCTTAAAATTGGAATACCGTGTTAACCCACTACACACTTTTCTGTTTTTGTCAGAATAAAAAAGTTATGTAACACATTTCCTTCAATAAGACTAAAACACAGTATATTTCAGCATGTCAGCAAACATTTATCCTTGCTATTCCTGGAAATTCTTCATGTAAGCCTTTACATTTTTATTAAAGTTATGAAATTAGAGTTAATTTCAGCACCTTTTCTACAAACAGAATGTTACATTTTTCAAAATGGTTTCCCCAGTGCAGTCCTTTCAGCTTTTGAAAGATTGGGATTTTATAAAAGGGATAAGAAGATAAGAAGCCTGCTTGTTAGGTGAGTAGTGAGAGCACATATAGCACAAACTTGACTGGCTGCCCTTGACGGTGGAGTTTGGTAAGACATTAAAGCTTCCGCTTTAGTCCTCTGTGGGACGGCTTTGTTTTTTGAGTGCTTGGATATTGCGGCTAGATGGTGAATCAATATTAATATCTCCGTTCTTTAGCTGCTACAGAGCCAATTGCGTGTTGCCAGTAGATCAATGGATCTCTCCATTATTGATTTAAGAATATTTCAGCATAAAAGGTCTCAGCCACAGCCAAAAAGCCTCTTTGGCAATCCACAGAAACGAGGCTAAAAGGGACCTTTCTTCCTGCAAACCTTTTCTCATTTGAGCAAGCTGCATAAACGGAGATGATCACTGTAATAGTCTTAGCAGGATAATTCAATTTAGCTTTCGCTTTGCCCTCATTTTCCCCACGTTTGTCTATTCAGCTTGTGTGTAATCTGGACTGTTGCATTGTAGATTTCAAACAACGGATGCCGGGAAAATGCATGTTTCTTCAGATCACACAACAGAGATTTGTCAAAAAACACCGTAGGCCTAGAAAAAAGCAGGAAAATGGCTCCCATCGTGCCCGTTTTGGTGCTGTGTCACTGAGGTGTGTTTCTGTGTTTGCCTGCGCGTGGTGGTGTGTCACTTCCGTAGCCCGAGGGTCTAATGGGGAGCCCTGCTGAAAAATTCATGGTGTCACATTAGGTTTGCAGTATTTGCACGGCAAAACAACCGGAATACAACCTGAGCTATGAGCAACATTACAACCATTCAGGTCGGCTTTGGTGTTGTGTGCGGAGACAGAGACAAAGCGAGATCACCTCACTGCTGAGAAGCATTAATAAGTCCTGGAGACAAGCAGCCCAAGTGTTGTTAATTTGTTGGCATTGAGGATAGAGGTTTGTACATATTTTCAGAGCTTTGTTATCTACCTGATAAAAAACTAGAATAGAGCTGTTAGCAGGAATGGTTACAAGACGGGAAACAATATCTCTGGAAGATTAAATGATTTTTCATTTTCTTCTTTGAGGAGGGGAACGCATTTGGCAGACCTCTGTCTGCAAACATGTTTTATTACAATGGAACCAGATACCTTAAAAAAAAGCAAACCTTTACAACATGCAACACATTGCACTTGAATCTGTTTGATTTGTGTTAACGGCTTTCTAAGTAAATTATCTTGCTGTTTTTGAAGAACCAAGACTGATTTTGTGAGCAAAGTTCTCACTCTGCAGTCTTCTTCTTGGATGTAAAAGTGTTAAAAAGTTCTCTATAGACATATAACTCATGATATAGAGCCAAATACAGTTTGATAACTGGCCTTCTTGGCATATAAAGCACAACTCCAGGTTCAACAAATATGGGCTAACTGAAATGTGGAGGTTTTCTGCTTTATCATTGTTTAAGTGAGCTGTATTGGCTTCCTGTCTCGTTCGACGGTGTTATTGCCTTGTGCGTCTGAGAGCAATATACATTACTCATATGGCTCAGACACAAACAATAAAGCTTATTTCCCTCATGAATATGTTGACACAAGGAGACGCATATACTTGTATGAAATATCTAGCCTACTCTTATGAGCATTAAACAGCCTGAGTGCCACACAGCCGTGCTGCTGTCAGGAAGTGTATTGATGACTGTGGATCGGTGAGGGAAGGAGCAATAAATGGACAGCGGCTGTCACCAACAGGGGGATGGAGATGACATGAAAGATGGAGGGAAGAATGTAGACAGGCAGGGAAGAGAGAATAAGATATGGTCCTTTTCAAAAATAACTTTAAAGAAAGAAAGATGATGTATGGTAGGAACGAGTGCAAGATTAAAAAAGTAAGGGGGGGAGGTGCTGAGTGCTGGAAATCCACAGACAGAGACGGTCAATCCAGCTGAGTGAGTTCAAGGAGGCTACAGGATAAGACGGAGGGAGGGAATAAGGCGGAAATCAAGGGAGAAATGGAGAGAAAGGGAAGAGTGTCAGAGAGGAGTTCAGAGAGGTGCAGCTAAATGATGAACAAAAAGGCAGAGGTTCACTCACTCTGCTTCTAGGCGTTCAGAGACTGGGATGGTACCCTCAAATTTCCTATTGCCATAGTCGTCACATTTTTTCTTTTAGTACTTAGGAGCATCAGTATACCTTTCAAGGCCTCTGAAAACTGAAATACCTACCTTGGCCTCAGAATGCCCCCAAAGGATGCCCATCAGTGTGTGAAAAAGATGCAACCTCAAACAAACGCAATAAAGAGATAAGCAGATATGTGACCCAATCTGTTGTGGGAGCATCACCCCAGCTAAAATCATAGTTAGTTAACAACGGCACAGATGAGGACAGCACAGCTGTTTGCTCCAAGGCCAAATTAAAAGTTCAGCTTACATTACAGGTGGTCTCATCTGGCCCTCTGCTGTAGTCTTTTCTAGCTTTCAGATTCAGCTGGCAGGTCTCACTAACACCTTTGTGTTTGTTTCAGTAGTGCAGCTGCTGTCCTTTTCTGTCTTGCCGATTGCTGCAGAAGCATTGCCGTGTAGTTATACACTTTACTGTGACTGCCTGTTTACAGTTATTTGGATAATTGAACACTATTTATATTATTGGTGCAGAATTACGTCCGGAGCTATTCAGAAAGGCTCCCTCACTGTTGACAAGAGCGGTGATGTGTGCAGTGAGATAGAGCTGTTCTCGTCAGGCAAAAACTACTCTTTTCTTTACAGAATTCACAGTAAATATGAATGTCACCACGAACATGCTTGTTTTAGTGTGCTCTTACACTTACACTTACTCATCCACTATTCTGATGCCCACACTTACCTGGTTCCTGGTTAGATGCAGACAATAACCTTCGTTTTGTATAAAACACTTTGTTTTGGCTGCGATGGACGGGCGGACCGTCCAGGGTGTACTCTGCATCTCGCCAAGTGAATACTGGGATAGGCTCCAGTCCCCCTGTGACCCCATTTGGGAATAAGTGTTTCAGAAAATGGATGGTTGGACATTTTTTGGGCAATGTTTCTGTCATCCCCATGGATACAGTTTTGCAGGTTGCCCTGGTAACATACAAACACGACACATTTTGGTGTTGCATTGCCACTTTCCTGTTGGTTTAGGTAAATAACTTTGTTAAGGGGAGAAACCAATGAAATGCAGGCTGAAAACACATAGCAGTGTGATGAAACAGCTTTATAAAAGAGATTCTTGCTTTGAAACTTTCTACCCTTGATGCATTCACTCCCGGTTCCCTTATTTTTCTGCTGTTCTGTCCTCAGTGACTGATAAAGGCATTAAAAGTCATGTTATAATCTACATGTTGGCTTAAACGTTGATACTCTAATGTGCCATGCTACCCATCATTCCACCTGGATGTTGTTCTGTGGGAACAATACTAGGATGCCTTACAAATTTCATGATTCATAACTGTATATGCTGTCAGACCAAATTTTAGACAGTAGTATGTATAACATGCAGTCAGACAGATGGATAGCTAAGAAGGTACTAGTAAAGGAAATACAATACATTCCATCCTCTCTGGAGGATTCATATATGTGAAAGTGTGTCAGAGAAGCTTTCAGCCAATCAGGGAAGAGTTATGATGCAACATAGGTGGTTCCCAGCTGATCCAGCTGTTGGGGAGCATGCGTAGTGCCTTATATTTTCTGACCACAGCTCTGTTGCTCCTGTGAGGTTTTAATGTCATATGATTTGTCAACCTTTCTGCAGCGGGTAAAAACTTGAGAAAATTTGTGACCACCTCGCCTCGCCCGTCCACAGGGCATCACGTCAAGCCAGGGCTGCATCAAGTGGAGTCCCTATATAACTCAGCAGCTGCACTTTAGTTTTGACCAATGACAAATCACAGCAGACTGGGCCTATTTCAGGGAAGCTTTAAATAAACAAGATCTAAAACAGAGGGTTTCAGACAGGAGGTAGCATGAGGCGATGCAGTCATTTACGTTTACATAAGCATTTCTTGAAATCAACGGTTGTAACTATCTTGCAGTCGATGTGACTAAGCATGTTATTGTTCTTTGAGTTATGAAAATTAAATGAGTTTTCATCCCTTGTCAGGTTAATCCATGTTGGGGTTCTTGTACCTTTAATAGTCTTTGAGAGAGTATGAGATAGTGTCACATTCGTGGTGAGCAGACTGTGTTTATTTTCAGGGGAAAAGTCTGAGGGAATTATGAGGGAGACTGTGCACTGAACAGATGCTGGAGAGACAGAGAGTGAGAAGCAGGAGAGACTGACGGAAGAAGGAAGATGTGCATGACAGTTCTTTTTTTCTCCATACATCATGTCTCTCTCTCGTGAAAAAAGAAAAAAGCCGCCCTTTCAGTGTGTGGTATGACAGCTTTGCTTAAACTCGAGCACTCTCTGATACAAGTACAGTCTGCTGCTGATGGAAGGATGGCCTAGAGGAGGGAGGGAAGATGGTGGAAGGGTGAGTCAGAGATGAAGAGAAAATAGCTCAAAGCTATCAGAGAGTGGCAGTTGTGGAGAGGTGCAAAACAGCCGGGGACAACAGATAGAGACAGAGCAAAGACACTTGGAGAGTGACGGAGACAGGAAGTAGAGATGGAGAAATTAAGACAGTAGAGTCATTCCTATGAAGTCACATCTTGTACGAAATATCGAGCTGTGCTGATGTGCCCCAGCCAACAGTGATGAGTAACACTGTGGTTAAAACTGGGCCTTTTCAGCATGCATGGACAGTCATGCAGCTCTAAATGCTGGAAGCGAGAGGAAAAGCCAAACAGTCATTTCTGCTCCTGTGTTTCTACCCCATTTCTTTATTATGCAGAGACATACAGATGAGTGCAGTTTTCTTTGTCCACACAGAAGTGAATGCTAATGATAGTGTGCTTGCATTTCAGATGGCCTGGGAGCAGACACAGAGGAGCGGTTGGTGGAACATCTCCTAAACCCAGCACATTACAACAAACTGATTCGCCCTGCGACTAACGGCTCCGAGCTGGTTACTGTGCAGCTGATGGTGTCGTTGGCCCAACTCATCAGTGTGGTGAGGGAGGACACACACGTTGCATGTAACCTGATTTGTGACGATCGTATTCATCCTTTAAGTGGCATTGTTTCTGGAGTAAATTACATTTACGAAAATACATTACAGATTTATGTTTTGTTTTTTTTATAATTGACAATACTTTAGTTCCTGTGCTTTAAATTGAAAACAAGCTTGCAACTATTAGTAGAATTACGATTTGCCCCACTGAAGGACATGTGTCCATATTTGTTGGCTTTCAATCCATTGGTCATAAGTACCTCCCTATATCTATAGGGTTGACTCACAATACAGATGCAGGATGCTGTTTAAAGTTTAAAAGTGGACTTTTATGAGCTGACGGGGTCACACACAGACACAGGCAGCGAGAGTTTCAGGCAGCAGAAAAAATCCATGTGGCCCGAGCAACCGAGCCAGAAAAAAGCAGCGGGGATGATCATGCAAAAAGCACTTTAAAAATGTTTTTAAAATCTTCTTTTTTGTCTGCAGCATGAAAGGGAACAGGTGATGACCACCAATGTCTGGCTAACACAGGTGA
>JABUIW010000019.1:5941274-5959299 GCA_013363375.1 Menidia beryllina
ACACACACACACACACACACACACACACACACACACACACACACACACATTTAGCTCTGCTTGAGTAAGCTAGGATTTATGACGTGTAACAGAGCGTAGAATGACCGTCAGTGCTCTATGGATTATTTGCCATCAGAAAGTAGGGAGGCCAAGGACAGCTATCCGGAGCCAAGACAAACTGTAATGACCACAATGCATTACGGTTACTGCACAAAGCGTGGGCGTTTCACCACGACACCCACAAAGTCTTGAATTTTACAAGTTCCACAGGCTTTTATGAGACTATATCAACAGCTGACCCACCACACAGAGAACAGCATAATGACTTTTACACAGAGGACGTGGTTGCTGATGCATGCATGTACACACAAACACACACATGCATGGAACATGGAATCCACATTACTGGAGTTGGACTTTTAATCATGCAGGCTGGTTTGTGTCAGGCTGTTAAAAACACATTACAATCAGAACTGACTGTCCCTCTGACTTTGTATTTGGATTGTAGTTAAAATTGTGGTGATGGCACGGAGGACGGGATGTTCTCTGGAAATTTTGATGGGTTATGTTCACCTACAACCTACACGCAAACAAAAAGACCTGCTCTTACGGCTGTCTGACTGGCAGATGGGTGACAAAGCATGTTTGTCAGCATTTTTTTAATTGACCTCCAGGAGTGGCAGGACTATCGGCTGACGTGGGTCCCCGAGGAGTTTGATGGAATGATGAAGGTCAGGCTGCCCTCAAAGCACATCTGGTTGCCTGACGTGGTCCTCTACAACAAGTGAGTTATTATATCACACTTCTCTACTTACATTGTTCAGGAGGTTTCTTGAAATCTCAACGAGATTCATGAATGCATGAATGCTCAATAAGATAGAAACATCAATAGAAGTCTCGTATGCAATAGATGTTGCCTTTAAGATGACTTTGTGGTGAGCTAATCCAGCTGCCATCCTCGTAAATTAGTTAAAATGAGAGCGTAAGTATATAAGTATAAGTATATGCATCCCAGTCATGAGACATCATCAAGATGGAGACACCCTGAAGAGTTGTGGAGAGGCACACGCATGCAGCAGATGTCATAAGAAAATAGTCACTCTAAAGGTTTTACATATTAAATTCTTACAGTTTTTTCAATTAAGATACTTAAAAGCCAAAAGGGCCAAGACATTAAGGTTATGTAAAGGCCAGGAGAGTCTTTTCTTTTTTAAGTCCCAATACATGAAACCTTAAAACTAAGCATGAATACTCCTAATTGCAGTTTTCTTTGCAGCATTTATGAAATGAGGTGTGTAAAGTGTAGTTACCATCTGTCTCGTCCATAGGAAAACTTTACCCCCTGTAGTTTGTTAGCCATATGCAGCAGGTCTAAAGAGGGCAATGTACGGATGTTGCAGACCACTTGGACTGAAATGAAAACTTTGTGTCAGCCGCCAACATGCTAATCAGCTCATGATGATCTGTGTGGCCTTCTCCACTTTCCTGGCTTCAGTCCTTGCTTTATAGAAGATTAAAAGATCACTGACTCACCTAACTCTGGATAAAATGATCCTGTTAATCCTCCGTACCCCAGGTCGGCTTACTATCCTCCCGGTCTCAAACACTGTCAGTCACTTGAACAGGAGGATTAGCTCAGCTTATATCAGCAACAGAGCTGCTGTTTTGGACGTCTTGATTGTTTTGTTATTAAAACTGACGGAGAGATTATGGCTCATAGAAAGCTGAGTCCGAAGATGAGGCATCATCCTCATGGTTATGTTACATAATTCAGCTAAACATTAGCCAAACATTTAGCTGATTGTTCTGTCTAAATATTGAGTGAAGTGGAAACTCAATCTCTAGCTTGAATGTTTTACTCTGACCTCTGACCAAGGGGTCTAACGCGATCTTTTTAGTCTGATGCAATCTGACTGATGAGCTGTGTCAATTGTCTAGACCGCTAATTTGATCCTAATGTCCCTATGTTTATATGAGCAGGTCCAGGTGATAGCTGAACTGATCTTAGAGTTTTCCCTCAACGTCCATGTAAATGGGTTTGCACGGTTTTGATGAATCTGTGTTTGATTAAATGAGACACATCGCTGTTTGCTGGTCACCAGATTCAGTAGAAACATTGTCACACAAATGTCTTTTTGTTAATATAGTTTCCCCTCTATGTCCTCCTCGTATGTATCTCTTTCAGTGCTGATGGAGTGTACGAAGTGTCCTTCTACTCTAATGCAGTGGTGTCGTACGACGGCAGCATCTTCTGGCTTCCCCCGGCCATCTATAAATCAGCCTGTAAGATTGAGGTCAAGCACTTCCCTTTTGACCAGCAGAACTGCACGCTGCGCTTCCGCTCCTGGACCTACGACCGCACGGAGATCGATCTGGTGCTGCGCGCCGACGTGGCCAGCATGGACGACTTCACGCCCAGCGGGGAGTGGGACATCATCGCCCTGCCAGGCAGACGGAACGAGAACCCGGCCGACCCGGCCTACGTGGACATCACCTACGACTTCATCATCCGCAGGAAGCCTCTTTTTTACACCATCAATCTCATCATTCCCTGTGTGCTCATCACATCGCTGGCTATCCTGGTCTTCTACCTGCCCTCCGACTGCGGGGAGAAGATGACGCTCTGCATCTCCGTGCTGCTGGCGCTCACCGTGTTCCTGCTGCTAATATCCAAGATCGTCCCGCCCACCTCACTGGATGTTCCTCTGGTGGGGAAGTACCTCATGTTCACTATGGTTCTGGTCACTTTCTCCATAGTCACCAGCGTGTGCGTGCTCAACGTGCACCATCGTTCCCCCACGACACATACCATGCCCCCCTGGGTCAAACTGGTGTTCCTCAACAAGCTCCCCGCCCTGCTCTTCATGCGTCAGCCCAAAAACAGCTGTGAGCGCCAGAGGCTGCGTCAGAGAAGGAGGGCGCATGAGCAGAAGGAGGGTGGGCGCAGCGGGGAGGCGGGAGCCCTGATGGTGGGGCTCGGGCTGGGAAGCGCCGGCGGAACTGGAGGGGGAACCTCCACAGCGGTGTTTGGCAAGGAAGACAGCGAGCCCTGTACGTGCTACGTGAACCGTGCTTCCGTGAAACAGTTTGGAGGGGATCTTGGTGGAGCTGGAGGGGGGTCAATGGACAGTCTGAACAGGGTGAGGGAAGGCAGAGAGGGTGCCTCTGGAAACCTGCAGAGGGGGAAGCAAGCAGCTGGAGGGCCAGCTTTGACTCAGAGCCTGCTGGCTCAAGCCTGTCCGGGCTTTGAGGAAGCTGTGGAAGGAGTACGCTTTATTGCCAACCACATGAAGAGTGAAGATGACGATCAGAGCGTGAGTATTACACTATCTTTGTCAGTAGTTTTCCCACTTTCCCAGTGTCAGAGCCCTATGAACCCTATTTCTAATATTAGAATAGTTACACTGGCTGTGACGAAAAATATAAAATAAATCACAGTAAGTTTTCTTATGACATAAAAGTCTTGCCATTGTTAAACTGACCCGATAAATCTTTTCATCATTCCTAAAATGTATTCATTCTTGTATTAGTAAAAGCACACAAATAATTATCACTGCGCTCCCTGACTGACCAGTAAGGCTTTAGCCAATCTCTTGGCTACATTTGAAATAAATCCAGCAACTTTTGGTGAGCCAAATCAGACCAATATGTAATAGGTGTGTTTTTTCTTTTGTTCAAAGTGTCCCAGTCCATAGACGAGACAGCACTGTAAAGATCTAATCATTAACATTAATGATTTTATGCCCTCCATGTGGCCAAACCAATAACTCTGTACCCCTGTACAAATGCAGTCTGCGATAATGGTGCCAGCTGCTGGTCACATGTGTGTTACTCTCTCTTGAGTCATCCTCTCTCTGTCCGGATAAAGTTCTACCATTAGTCATGTTTCTTAATCTGAATACATATAAGACATAAAAAGTATCCTGAGAAGCGCAGAAGAGTGTGATATGCAGGCAGATCTGGTGACGCAGTCATAGCCCTGTGAATATCCAACACAGATATGTAACGATAGCAGCGGGATGACGTATGCATAAAGAAGAAGTACAGCTGGAAATGAGCAGGAAGAGAAGAGCTGAGGCGGCAAAGTGAGACAGGCTCTCTTTGTTATTGCTTTACCTCAACAGATCTCAGAAAAGCAAGCATCTCTCTTAAACTGACACAAGAACTGACAATCCTCTCTAATTCTGCCCATCATCTCCATAGTTACCAACTGGTTGCCATGTCGACTGCACTAAAACCCTCCCTCCTCTGATACAAAGCTAGGCCTGTCGGTACTTGCACTCCTCCCCATCCTGCCTCTTCTCCCATCCCCTTCCAGTTATCATCACAGGGGTTCAAATGTCAGGGCCCCATCTGCCTCTGCGTGTCCTCAGTCTCTCGCTTCTCTCACATCTTTGTCCTCCTCCTTGACTGGTGACGCACCTCATCAGAGCTGTGTGCCAGAACCAGTCTCCGCTCACATTAACCATTCACCTCCATTAACCCTCTGCATAGCTAAAGGCAGACGGACAAATTCACTGAGAATAACAGGATACCAGAGTGGGAATCTGCTCACCTTAACCTTTCTCATCACCATGTCCCACTTCCTTTTGCCCCCCCCCTCCCCACACCAAATCTCTTCTCATCCAATCCACAGGTGAGCGAGGACTGGAAGTACGTTGCCATGGTGATCGACCGCCTTTTCCTGTGGATTTTTGTATTTGTTTGTGTGTTTGGCACATTGGGCATGTTCATGCAGCCCCTTTTCCAGAATTACACAGCTAAGACCATCACCTCCTCACCAGGCTGACCAATCCCCAGCCAGGAACTCGCTGACAGACAGCTCCCCCACCAATCAGCACAGTGGGACATGGGCCAGAGGTGTGTGTTTGTATGTGTTTTGGGGGGGATGGGTCAAAGTTTTACTGCGTCTACGGAACTGGAATCAAAATTGCCACTGAACAGCAATCACGCCCATTAACTTTATGGCAATGTTTTTGCAACAAAAAATATTTTTTTTTTATGTGTGAGGATGAAGGAAAACATCATCAAACCTGCTCTTTTTTGCCCAGATGCGAAACAGACTTACCTCCCCTTTCTGGTTAAAAGAAAAAGGTTCCTCGTTGGCCCACTCTTCATCCTTTCAGGGAGTAAGGACACTTGGATTCATCCTGTTGAACCTCATGCCAGCCAGTCAACAGAATGCCAAACTCATGCATACCGTGTCAGTTTCTGACGACAGGAGACATCCCTCACAGACAGTGTTGACTGAAGTTATATCGGAAAGAGATTGGTGGTTCATATTGAAGTTCCTCTACTTACTTTTTGTTTATCATAAATCCACCATGTCATTGAACTGATTCAGTATATTTTAATATAGCATAGCAGCCACAATATAGCGTAGAGTATATATTATAGAGATTTCTCTATGTTAGCCCATGCCAAGTTTTGTTGCTGGTGAACAGGCAGAAGTGTGTTGTATGATTGTACAGATATAAAAAGAATGTGATAATAACTGTACTGCGCAGCTCTGATGTGCACACTAACACAGTATGTGTGAAGGAAAACACATCCGGGACGCTTATAATGATGAAAGAGCCAAGAGGCATTATTACTGAACAGTCAAAGAGATAAGGTAATAGATTATGCATGGACAGATTTTGTTTGGGGTGTTTTGCACAGTAAGTGGAGAACAGCGCAGCCAGCTGTGTCAGAGTGCAAAGTGGCTGAAGAGACTTCCTTTGGAAAAATAGAGCTTACATATTACAGACAGTGGAATGTGATATCGCCAAGTAGGAGTATTTAGATCTGAGTTAGAAGAAAGGAGAACTATCATGTAAAGTAACATGTAATCAAACCATGTTGATGAACAGATGGGAGTTTTATAATGGATACTGAACGATTAGGTGTATTAACATGTGCTTTCACTGGTGGTTATTTTAATTCATTACTCTGATTGTCAAACTAAAGTAAGAGAGTATATATATATATATATATATATATATATATATAGGTTTCAAATGAATGCCATACTTCTCTGTATTATCACTTCTGTGAAATACAATGTTTGGACGAGCATAATTTCTCCGCCAACTTATCTCCCGTCTTCCTCTCCTTATTTGGTCTTTCATGGATGCACACTCTCTAATATTTCTCCATTTACCATGAGAGTGACCCACTCATTTATGCACTATATCTTGTTACTGAAACTAATGAACTAATTTGTTTTATTTCCACAATCACGCCAGGTTCTTAAACTGAGAGGCAAAGGGTATTATCTGGCCAATGTGCAATTTAATAGGGAAAAAAGCCAAGAGGGCCAATAGTGAAGGGGGCAATAAGTTATGCAAAATCTATGAAAAGAGAAATAATGAGATAAGAAGTGGAATAAAGCAAGACATTACATTGGTAAGGACTCTTTAGTGCTGTAGCTGTATTGGAAAGGCACTCTAAAACTCTGATAGAAAAAACGGTCTCATCCCCATCACTGTCATCAGCTGTGAGTTTCCCAGGCTTTTTACAGTTACATGGCCAAGTCTGCTTTTTCCCTCAGCTCTGGACTGGGAGTCACCTCCCTACTTGCCTCTTGAGTACGGTATTACCAGTGGGGATCCCCGTCAGATCCTGAATGAGTGTGAAAAGCCTCTCAGAGACCTGTGAAAACTGTTGGCTGCATGGCTCAGCAAGGAGAAAATGCTGCTGCCTACTCTCTTTTTGCGCTCTGTCACCTTTCTGCTCGCCTTCCTTAACTCACTTCCTCTCTAATCATGCTCCCTCAACTTTCACCTTCCCCTTCCGGAGTCTAAAGTCTGCTCCTGTGCACACCTTAACCAGTCCAATAAAGGTTGTAGGTTCAGAGTAATCCTGTCTGTGTGTCATGTGTGTTTTTTTTCTCTTGTACAAAACCGAATTACATAAATCAACTGTAATACCCCAGTTTCCATTAATATTACACCCAAAAATCGAAATAGAAATATTTCATTCAGATTCTCACAACAGTTTAGCAGGATTTTATAAAAAAAGATGTCACAAACGGGACATTTAAAGGCGGCGCTTCCCGTTTGGACATGAAATCAAATCAGAGGTCACTTCTTTCTTCAAACAATTCCCAATCCGTTGTTTTGGGATCACTAAAAATCTTTCTTTTGTCTGTGTTTCTATTTTATATTTAAGATAATTGTTCTAGTTATTCATTTGACCTTTGACATTTTTCATGAGAACTCTTCATCTCTGTGTTGAAATCATGTACACTTGTGACTTTTGCTCCTACGATTCAATACATACATTACATGCTGGCCTTTTAGAGCAAAGCTCCAAGGCATTTCCCGCATTTTCCCCTTTTTATTAACCTAAATTAGCCAAATATTGTTCTTCTATTGTTCAGCTTTTTCATTGTCTTGTGGTCCATTTATTCCACAGATTATCATTCTCTCTATTTTGTAGCTGAGGAGCAAATATATGTCAGAATCATATCTAACATGCTGAACCTTTTTTCCAGGTGCAAAGCACCAGGATGTGAAATTTTAACCTGTAACGTTATTAATAGTTTTAAATGTTTCTTTATTTAGAATTATGCATTAACGGTGTGTCCCCTGACAAGATACTTCTGTTTGAAAATGGGTCCATGGAACCCTATTCTTTAGTCAAATAGCTGACCATATTTGACTAAAGAATTAGTCAAATATGGTCAACCTTTTAAAAAAATTAGCTGTTTAAAGTAAGAGAGGATGGCACATTTCTATCTGAACTATGGTGTAAGACTGTGTAGCATGTCCGTGTGTGTGGACTGCAGATATACCAACATAAACTAGCATTTATAAATTAAGTGACTCGGGTTGATATTATATCAAAATGTTTCGGATTTGATGAAACTACCTAAACAGAATCTTGCAAATAATAACAGAGTGTACCGGAGGTTTTGTTAGAAAGAACAATATCACACACAAAGAGCTGTTACTGCTAAAGAATTGTGAGAATACTGACTCGCTGAATGACTGCACATGAAGATGCTCAAGAAAGTGGAAAAATATGAAAAATAGATTGGCTGAAAAACACATAAAAATGGGACAGGTAAAATTTGTATATGAAAGTCATCAATCCAACGTCTCCCCATAGGAATGCATGAAATCACCAGGAATTAATCATATTTGAGAGTCGAGACAATGGATGACAAATGACTGAATGCCTTGACATCTGTTTAAAAGATTAATAGTGTTTTAGCTATGTTGAAGTAATATGAGATTGAAAGGCCATAGTTTTTTTTAAGGGATCTCCATTCATTTCAATGAGGGCAATAGAAAAAAATCGCAAAGAGTCAAGCATTTTTTAAGTTTAATAGATATATACACCAAAGGACTAACCATAACAATGTCCTACACAAGGTGAACGGTTTCATATATAATTTGTTGAAATTGCTCATAACGTGTGGGAGGGGTTAAGTCACATAAGAAATATGTGGAAATAAAGCAGGAGCCCAAAAGTGAGAATGCAATAATCCTGTTACTAAACAGACGGTAGCAAAATGGGGCAACTTACTGCCACCTGGTGCCCATCATTTGATTCTACTTGTGTTTTGTTCAAATAAAGCACAGCCATCTTTGCATTGTTTGAGTAAAGTTCACATTTATTCTTTCCAGGGTGGAAATTCTTCAGCTTGAAGTTGTTACAAAATGCGTGGAAAGGAGAAAGTATGGGAGATACTGACATTCACAATAATGATAGCTCATATTGCAACAATAAAACAGTTTAATCTAGTCGTTGCAGACAAATCCACAAACACCCAACAATTCCTGCAAAGGTCAAATTACAAGAAGTTTCTAGATTGGAGTTCTCTCCTGCCTTGGGTGATCTCTCGGTGGAGGATGAGGATGTGAATTTGCAGAGCGGATACCTTTGGACCGAGGGGAGTCCTCACTTCTTCTCCTGCTTGTCGTTGTACTCCAGGAAGAAGTCATTACAGGCCACAGTAAGAGCTCCAACCAGGATGATGAACTCTGTGAAATCTACCTCTCCATCGTTGTTAGAATCTAGGTCTCCCATGACCTTATCCACCGCCTCTTTGTCTTGGGCATTCTGCATGTGCGAGATTAGAAATGACAAATGGAAAAATCCCACAGACTGTTTTATTATATGTAATTGTACATTGTGTGTATTCAAAGTGCTTCCTTACCCCCAGATAGTTGCCAAGCTCTGTAGTGAGCATCTCTTTGAGCTCAGCCCTGCTCAGTGTGTATTTGTCCCCCTCGTTTCCAGAGTATTTATGGAAGGTCTGGATCATAAGCTGCATGGCGTTCTCCAGGGTGGAGGCATTCTCTGAGTTAGGCAAAGACATTCTGGAGAGGAGAAGCGGTTGACAGGTAGCTTTTTGTTAGTGCTCATTAAGCCTGTGAGATAAGTCCAGTGAAGAAAAATCAATACAGGTGAAAGCCTTTGTGGGTGCTATGTCGTTTGTATCTCTCTTAAGTTCAGCTGAGGGAGAAATAGCCAGATAAAAACACAATCAGATAGCTATGAAGTGACACTGACTCATGAAGTGTTTGATGAAATGCAAATCCTGCATTAGTCTAAAGTTTACTCTGCTTCCCCACACAGAGTTGTTCCTCCCTAACAGCAGTCCTCATAAGATAAACGAATATAAACTGATCCCCAATCAGTTTGATTCTTTGTCCCTGTGAGAGGATCTCTGGGAGCCAGCAGTCGGACGTGGAAGTCAGCTGATACGAGTGAAAGCTGAGCAGGCTAAAAAGCCCGACCACAGGATGAGATGCAACTGGAACACTCACAGGCAACCTTATCTGGGTTTTACTTTAGCTCGACCGGATGGCAGAAAACATTCGACACAGGTGTAAGTCCTTGCTGGTCTTGAAACCTACATCACCTTTAAACTGTGAGGACTTTTCCTGCCACTCAGCTCACATCCGTCTTTGCCATCGGACCTAGTTCTCTAAATAGAGGGAGCCAGCAGAATCAGAAAGGCTGCAGGCTGCGGCTGTGCAGGTAGACCGAGGGTTTACAGTTGTCAGCAAATAAACCGAAGTTCCCAATTGTGTCTTTGCCCGAAGAAAAAGAAGGAAAAAAAGCATGCCGTGCACTGGTTACATCTGAGAAAAGTCAACCCCAACTCATTCAACATCAGAAACACACTCAGAAAATGACAGGGACAAATATAGTATACTTAAAAAAATATATACTTCAATTGTTTTTTTCTTTTTCGTTTACCTGAGTGTTATCCTGCTGGTCAGACGCAGAGAGAGGAGAAAATTTCAGCTGGTAGGGAGGACGTGGAGGACAGCTTCTTAAATACATCTCTTACTCCACCCATCCCACCTCTCTCCCTCCTTCCACCTGTCACCCCTTTTTTGGATTCCCCATCCTCCCTCGACACCCCCCGCCCCCTCCCAAGCACACCTCCACCCTCCCCCCTTTCCACCTTCTCTGTTTACCCATCAGACATCTGCCACTCACTAAATAGTCAGAGCCACCTGCCCATCACTGAGCGAATTTTACAGGGCATCAACAGTGTTGGAGTAAATCGGGAAGGGCACAGAGCATCAGTCAGCTCAGTTTTTAGATATCCAATGAGATTTAAAAGGGATTCTGTCTGAGGCAAATTTTACAATACTCATCCTGATTATCTCAACTCACTAGACTAACAGGATTTCGTAAGCCCAGACGACAGCCGCTGAATATGTTCCAGCCTGATGTGGTGACAGTCGACTATCCTGAATCTCTGCTACGCAACTGTTTTGCTTTTCGTGTCAAGACAAGAATGTGCTTCTGCGAGAAGCCTTAAACCAAATACTGAGTCAGGATTGAATTGAGTAACCTGGCGAGTTTACAGATGCGTACGGATTTAAGCAGCAGAGAGAGTGGCGGGGCGTTGGATTAGCTGTTTCAGAGGAGAGTGAAGGGTCATGCCTGATACAGTATCCCAAGGATTAGTGCAGCGCCGATGAATGGAGCCATCACACCTGGCAGCCATGCGGAGAAATCCCCACACAAAGCAGGACACGACAATGAAAGGACATGCACACAAGCACACTTTATAAAGACATTGGCACCTGAAGCCCCAAAACGAACAAGCACAAAACAGATCGAAAAGAAACTCTTCAACAGGAACAGAAATGTGAAATAGTGAAGCGGCAGGTTAGCAGGAACAGAAACAGAAACACACTTTTAATAGACCATGATATAAAGCCACCAAACATGGAAACTATATCACAGAGACAGAGCTACACAGCATGAAAACGGAAGGCAGCTTAAAAGAAATATTAACACAATCAAGGATATCTGAGCAAAATTCCTCATAAAAAGTAAAGCAGAGGCGCTTTTGTTGAAACATTTCAGTGTATTTTTGTTAAAACCCATGACAGAAGGAGCGTCTCCTCGTTTATGTGTCTTTGCTGCAGTATATTGTGTCAGCAAGCGGGCCAGCGGTGTCTGTGTGCGCATGCTCGTGCGCGCCAAACGTGTATATAGTGTTGCAGAGCGGAGGGCGCCACACAATGGGAAGCATACTGTATGTCAGGATCGGGTTGCAATAGTTGATGCATCCAAAGGCTAATGAGTTTGACTAGTAGGGAAACCATAGATATATTTAGCAGTCGTTGCAGGTACGGAGCGAGGTAGGCCTCGCCGCTCTGTTTCCTGTGGGACAATGTCAGGCCCTGCCAGAGAACCCGCCCAACACGGGCAGCGTTATTGTTGGGCTTTCCTGCAGAGTTCAAATGGAATTTAATGGCTAGTAAAAAGAGTACATAATTTATTTGCAATAAAAAGAAGCAAATAAGTTTTCATATAAAGAATTTATTTTGAGAATGTAATACATTTTTTTTAATTGGTATCACAAAAAAAACAAACACCAGTTCAGATAACTTTTATTCATCGAGGACAATGACAGACAGTTTTTAAAAAAGCAGACTTGATGTTAAAGATGTATTTAAGAACGTAATAGGATTCAGTAAAATGGGCTGTGGCTCTTATGTTTAAAAATTAGGAAAAACGGGAGGTGTCTGCCAAAGATGACGGCCTTTAAGATGCATTCGCGTTGGATCCAGATTTACTCTGACTAAGAGAATTTGCCAGGTAGCCGATCAAGGTCAGGTATTCCTGGAAGCTGACCTTTCCATCGCTGTTCTCATCCAGCCCCTGCTGCATCTCTTTAATGGCAGAGCTGCTGTTTGTATCCTGAAAAGAGCAAAATGGGACAGAATGAGCCGAGAGAGACTGTCACTCTTCATTAAGAGCAGTGATCTGGGGTTCAGGGCCATGTGAGGGTTATCCACAGAGCACACTCTCACCTCCATCATGCCACCAAGCTGTTTTTGGACCATTTTTTTAAAAGATTTGCTGTCTAGGTTCTCCTTTCCCTTAGAAGAACTAAGAAACGTGGTCACCAGTGTCTGAATGGCTGACTCCATATCTCTGTTAGAGAGAAAGACAAGAGCACAAAGCAGAGAGAAGACTGAGTGTGGCAAGAAGAGATATGGGCATATCTAAGAGTTCCAGAATCAAACAGTAGACCGTTAGCAACGATTCAGGGGAATTTTCTTAATATGAAAATTCATTTACACAGGGCCTAGAGTGGGCCTTAACAGGGCTCATCTAGGCTATGCTGTTCAGATTAGCTTCAAGAGAAGCACTTAGATTTATGTCTATCCTTTCTGGTTTTGGAAGACCTCCAAACTGGAATGCTGAAAATATTTTTTCTTTAGTTTTTCTTTAGTTAGTTAGTTTGCATTTGTGATCTTGTCTTGTTGATTATCATCAGTTTATTTTGGGGAAAACATGTCATTTCAATGGAAAGAAACAAAGAAGTCCAGGTCATTTAAGACAGATTAGATCATGACTCTGAATTTGAACTTGACATACTCAGGTTTCCCCCTGCATAGATATGCAGGAAAAGTGAGACACAAAAAAATGATGTCAGCTTAGAAAAGCTGGAGGAGGTGGAAAAGGGGGAGAGCAGTGCGGAGGCTGTCTGAGGTAAACAGAGCGAAAGAGGGGCTGTGATGGAAGGCTGCAGTGAAGGGGAGACTGTAAAGGTAAACACAATGGGAGCTATGATCTCTGATGGTGGACATCTGATCCCTCAAACCACACAGGAGGCTGAAAGTTCAGATTACTGCCAAATGCTCGTCTCCTGCAGCCCGCATCCACACATGCACGACCCATGCTTTACACAGTCATGACCTGAAAAACATCACCCAGCCGGTTAAGTGAACGCTGGCAGCCTGAAGACAAACCCTGTGTGCTCCTCGCATTGTCAGGATAAAAAAAAAAAAAAAAAAAAAAAAAAAAGGTAAATGAGCTCATTTGTATTGTAATCCGTTTATATAGTAAAAACAGTTTTGCTGTCATTGCGAGTTTAGACAAAGAATCATTGTGTTGCAGATAATAGAGAACCTAACAAGAAGCCATTCTGCCCGTCAGCATTCCCTACAGGTTTATCTCCTCTCACAGAGGACATTCTGACATGTCACTGCACTCCACACAGCAGTAAAACAACGAAATCAATGGCAGTGGAATCATTTCACTGATGGAGTTGCGGGTCTTGCACTGTGCATGCCAGCGCGCCGTCCGTTTTCTGGGACACCAGAAGAGAGCCCAGCCACTCTCAGAGGCTGCACCCCTGCTCATTCAACTATGACAAATATGTGCTGGGATCCAGTTCGGTTGCTTCACAACACAATGCACAAATGACAAATACAGGCAACGATGAAAGGAAATAAGGGGCATAGCTGAAAACAAACTAAAGCCAATACCATATATCACACTTTCGGAACCCTTCTCTGTGAAATTAAAATGAAAGTGCCTTTTCACAGAAATAACATGAGACCAAAATCCATCCTGCGTGCTCCAGATTATAACGCTGGAAAGCCCCTTTAGTCTGACTCAGTAGAATTTAGCACGATGATAACATGAAACACCAGATTCCAATGCAAGATGTTTGTGGAGAGAAAAAAAGATTACACAAGAGAGACAAAAACATTCAAACAGCAATTGTTGTCAATCAAAATAATGTGAGCTTTTGCTTCCACTATGTAGTGAGACCCTCTTTAAAGATTCTTTCTTAAACCTAAAAGGCATTCCCATACTTTATGAATGCCAGCAAAGTCCAGGTCATTGTGCTGTAATATACAAAAAAAGTCTTCCATGCTATTTTCCTTCTCAACGCTTTGAGATTGCATTAGTATATCTATACAAACAGAAATTAGTTATAGTTGAGTATACATTGCCAACTGTTCCTTTTAACCAGCATCTAATGACAAAACTAGTTGCTTTAGTTGTTTTTGCAAGGAAACAGAACTTAAGATGCCATGGTAGAAAAACCTAAAACACAAAAATTTGAAGAGAATTGCAGATCATTAGGAACAAATTGTTGGAACAAAAAGTGTTTCAAACTCTAGAACCCACGTGCCTCCAAATCTGCCGATCACTTTTCGGCCGTAAGGCTTCCTCATGGTGAGTGTTTGTTTTACGGGCCGCGCCCTACTCACACATCTTCGGAGCGATGACACAATCACTCTACAACACCAAGGTGAAAGAAAACCAACCAGTCATTTAAAATAAGAACTAGCCACAATTAGTTAATTCAAAATGAAAGCAAATAATCAATACATATGGATATACATAGCGCAAGGGACTGCAACACTGTTTGTTTTGAAAAAAACTTTAATTTAATACTGCATTTAAAGCATGCGCTTCCCCGACTTTGTTAGTTCCTTGTTGTTATAACAGTAAAACATCCACAACTGATAATTATTATCCATTTATTGAAAAGACCATCATTTAATCTCCACATGAACTTATCATATTTTGGGGATCAAGATATATTAGTAAATTATAAAAGATATAGAGTATTTCATCCCATGTATACTTAGACAAGTCCTTTTTGTACAGTTTAGGGAATTGTGGGCAAATTAGGAATATTGTGACCCATCTCTACCAAAGAGACGTTTTATGGACATGGTCTGCAAAAACCTTGTTTTTGCAGTGTAACACTTACGTGTACTTTCTAAAGCCATGCAAGAATAAATTAAATGTAAATTTAACAAAAATGCTCCCAGCTGCAAATAATTAAAACTAAGAGGGGGTGGTAAAACAGATCCAGACCACCACAGAAAAGACGAACAACAAATGCAGCTCCCACCCTCTGGAGTCCATTTTAGGAGACTAAAATCCATCAACGAACACATGGCATGATTATCTTCCAGGATAAAAATGCTTTGTGAAATTACTCATTCAGCAAATCCTTACATCACAGCTGTATATAGACATAGATATAGATATATGTCAGCCCATATATGGGCTGACAAGTATCAGTGAGTGAGTGAGGCCTTGCAGCAGGATTTCCACTGTGTATTGGAAACTACCCTACAGCATCAGAGACCACAAGAAGGCTAATGATCTTGGGTACCTGGAGTGGTGTTGCTGGAGTAAGTGTAGAAGCTGGCAAATCTTCCATCTGACACAAAGTCCACACCTCAGTGCTTACAATATACCCTCCGCACTGGCCTACACGCAGAGATCCACGCAAACACATCTAAAGAAGGACAATTAGGACTTCTGCTGCATTAACCTAATTAGTGTGTGAGCGCGAGCCGGTTTCCAAACCCCGGATTTGGTTTCTTCCCTCCTTGCTGTGCCAGCACTTACGCACCGCTCGCAGCCATCCAACCATCGAGCGAACATCTGTCATCAGCATGCTGCTCATCATTATTTCATGGGGCGGCTATGATTGTCCCAACACCTTCGCTGCGGCGTCCGCAGGCTGACCGGCACACGTGCGGGCAGACAGACTCTTGTGTGCATTTGCATCAGTGGAGGCCATACATCAAAATGCCTGGCAGGTCCCCATCCATTAGTGTCTCTGACCAGTGTAATGAGAAGAACATGAAACCCAAAAGGCCTCAGTCCCAACTGGAGTCATGAGGGCGGCAGAATTACAAATTGGCAGGAAGGAACTTGTAAAGATAGTGAGTTGGATGGGAAGGTGTGTGTGGGGGGGGGTGCGTGTGTGTGTGTGCTGAGTGTTGGTCTCTGGGCACATATAAACTCTGATTCAGAGTGTAAAACAATGAGAGTGACTCAAGTGGAATGAATGCTTGTGTGAACCCCTGCTGGTAGTTTCATCCGTATGACTGGCTTGGTTTGAGGAATTCTGGCTCTTTCGTGCCTTTTGATCGGAATACCACACACACACACACACACACAAGCTAAGTGGCATGCTTCAAAAAAGAGAGAAAAAAGTGTAGTGATTCACACAGATCCACCCACACCTATGACCTCCCCCTCTTATGAAAAACAGCCTCAATGGGATCTATTTTTCTCTATCTCTTGAGTGAAAGTTTTCCAGTTCTCACTCACTGTTGGATAATCGATATATCTGGAGCAACCATTATTCCCCTCTGATCAAACCGATCCCCTCCACCCGGCTGGAGCCATGTCTGAGCCAGGTGTGACTGACTCACTTCCTCTGTGGACATGTTACTTGTCATCGCCCTGGTCACCATTTCCTCTCCCTTCTCTCGTTTACTACAACAGGCCCAGGCCGTTCGAATCTCACTACCGGCGTCTTATCAAATAAGTGAATAATTCATCCTGATAAGAGACACATCTGAGACGGCGGTGGGAACGTGCCTGTCGGAACGACCTTAACGCACGGGGCAGAAACGGCTGCGCGCCGCGCTGCGCGTAACGGAGATGTCACGGGTTTGTCCATGCCCCACATTTACATTTAGCCCTAACTAATCTAGACAATTTGTTAAGCGACCAGAGGCAGCACGACACACTGGCAGCAAATTAATAAATAAATGGGACTCCGGACTCCGGTTTCCCTGGAAGTGTAAAAGGACTGGAGTTAGATTACCAAGACAGGGAACCCGATCCCTGCGGCCACCAAGCCGGGCAGTGGCAACAGAGAACTATACAAAATTGATGACATGTTGCAAAAAACAAAACAAAAAAAACAGTCTAACTATTCGTTGGGCTGCAAATGTACATCTGCGCAAAAAAAAACGAGGAATGACTTGAGAGCAGACTCACCTTCGGCACAGCAACAAAAGACTTTAGAAAACTAGTTCTGCTCTTCTCCTTTCCTCTCGCAGATCCTCCTCACCAGCCTTGTGCTAGATCAACCAGCAACACGTATCTTTTCCGTGATTTAACATCCACTGTAGCCAACTGTTTCTTTTTTTTTCTCGTTGTCATAGGGCGTGTGCCTGTGAGAGAAGGAATGTGGATAGGGGCGCAGCTTGGGCAACAGTTTATTCACGGCAACATTTTCTGAAAACACTTTTTTTTTTTTAGGGGAGATGTCTATTTTATTCCCTTTCTGAACTGCTTTCCTTTTCCATGTATGAGTGCTTTGGACTTAGCCTACACGTAGACATCATTGTTTTTCTCTGCCATGCGGGAAGAAGCGGCTGCTCAAATCTCTCTAAGCTCTCCTAAAAGTCAGATGTACTCAAGCCACACCCTGAAACATGTGGAAAAAGTACAAACAAATGGTGCCTTACACAAATATGAGCATACAACACACACACAAAAAAACTCTGTACAGAAGTGAGTCTAGGCATCATTTTACTTTTTGGTTCGAATCTCTTTGTTGTTGTTTTTTTTTTTACCTTAACATATCTAATCTTTCTCATTCTGCCAACACCACACCCCTGATTGTGTCCTGGAGAGAGGTGAAGTCTTCCAGGAATAAGTGGAGCCAGAAACGCTTACACACACATTTTTCAGACAATCCATTCCCACTCTGCAGCTTGATCTTAGACCTGTGGCTACATGCAGCTGTGTGTGTGTGTGTGTGTGTGTGGTGTGTTGGGAAATGGTTACTGTTGGCTTCAGAGCGAGTGGAACTGTTCTGTGACAGCGTTTGGCTCAGCCTGGCAGCCTCTAATTAGAGACGGGGTGCAAAGAAATAGAGAACACAGTCCTGCGCAGCTAAAAGCGGACCAGTGATTTCCATTTGGGGTGATTTCACTTTTATATGTCACACACACACACACACACACACACACACACACACACACACACACAC
>JABUIW010000019.1:5959309-6172962 GCA_013363375.1 Menidia beryllina
ACACACACACACACACACACACACACACACACACACACACACACACATATGTACACACAAGCACAGTTCAGTGGCACACATGGAACTGAAAGAGTATCTGAGGTCAGTCTATTGGCTGAACCCCCCCCACCCCCACCCCCTTGCTTGCTGGTGAGATGTCCAATCAGTCGCAAGGATTCAGGAAGCTGAGCTCTCCATCATTGTTCTCGTCCAATGAACTCCGAAGTTGGGCGACAGCAGAGAGTTTTCCAGCATTCTGCAGGCAAACAGGAAACGGCATGTATCAGAGAGTAATAACAACCCTGACAGTCAGTCAATGATCAAGTACTTCCTCATCATTGGCTCTGGGCGGTTGTGGAAAGGGGGCAGAGGAAAACTGATTCCACCGCCGAGCACATGAGTCCAGGAATAAGAGCTGCATCAGCACTGGTGGTTTGGCACGCGGGGACGAGGTGTTGGCGCCACCTGGTGGCTGAAGTGGAAACCTTAGTCGTGCTTTCAAGAGGAAACATGGAATTTTCCACAGATGGAAAAGACAGCGCTTCATCCTCTGCTGGGCCTTAAAACGTCCTAGTTTGTCTCGTTTAAAAATGGCCAATAGAGCCATCAATCAAAGTTGGTCTCACATATGATATCATCCTCTAACTAACACACACATGAAAACTCTCTCAAAAACACAACTAAACTCCTGTATCTAAACTGTTGTAGGAGATAAATAAAGTGACTTTTATGCTGCTTTCGCAGTCATTTCTAAGATAAAAGGGCAGTGAACAAGGCCTTCAGTTTGCCTCCGAG
Organism: Menidia beryllina; assembly: GCA_013363375.1. Lineage (NCBI taxonomy): Eukaryota > Metazoa > Chordata > Actinopteri > Atheriniformes > Atherinopsidae > Menidia > Menidia beryllina. Next base: position 5,960,105 of record JABUIW010000019.1, read on the forward strand.
AGCGCCCTTTAAATCCATGCAAGCTTTCCTGTGGAGGACATGTGAAACATTCATGGGAAGCACGAGTTCATTCCAGCTCACAGAGGGGTTCTTCACTCACAGAGCAGAGCTCACTGCTCCATCTAGTGCCTGCAGGCCGACACGTCCCTCGGCCTGTCCGGGGGACGTGCCCGTCCAGGGCTGATGCTTCTCTTATCTACTGAAGTGGTTTCTGTTTGTTTGTATCTCATAGACTGAATATAACTTCATTCTCCTCACTACCATATTTTTCTATTGAGAGAATTGAGAAGCCCCGTTACGCATCTATGAATAATAAGAAATGAATCATTTCCTTAATAAACACTGTGAAATGTTGCCAACGAAAATTCCAAGTCAGCTCCATGAATCATCGGGTGGATTTTTTAAAAATCCAGTTCTCCACACGAAACAGCTTCAGAATGCTGACACTGGCTGCCCCAATGGGAATGAATGCTGTATTATCTTTTTTTTTTTTGGACAGCTGACAGAAAAAAACATATCTCTCTGTCATAACTTGGAGGTTGACTGTTTAGAGGAAGGAAAAGAAAACATACACGTACAAACCAAATGAGCCGAACGGGACGCTGACCTCGTGTCGCTCTGCCAGAGGTTAAAATGAATGTTTCAGAAGGGAGAAGCAGGGGCTGTGAGGTGTAAAGCTCATGTTTAGAAATGCAGAGAGGCTCTGTATCGAGGAGGAGGCTGAAATCTTTTCACGCTGCTGTGCAGAACTGATAATCGGTGGCCACCAATGCAGAAAATAGTAGTTCACATGATCCTGCCATTTACAAATGTAATGCTGGATCGCATTCCTTTACAACAACTTTAAGGGAAAAATGAACAAATGATGTTTGAAGTCACATTGACACAGAAATAAACACTATTCTAAATAGTTTAGAGGCTTTAAAGCACCCCTTGGGGTATTTGGAGATAGAACTATCAAACTAGTGAGTATTAAAGGAAAGAGAAAGAAAAATCAAGATACTTTATGACTTACAGGCATTCAATTTATTATCTTTAAAGCACATAGCAGGATGCGGACAAACATCCTAACATTCAACGTTCATCTATGCTGCCACAAAGTCACAATAACATGTTTCTGTTCTGGTACAACAAGGTTGCAGATCCTCTGATGGGTTTAGTTCTTCAACAGAAAAACAGCGAGAGAAATCTCCTCTGAAAACAACGTGTAAGTGTCACCACAGCCTAAAACTCCTTAAGAAATACACTAATTACATTCCTGGTCAAATAGTACCTGAACAAAAACAAACATCTTCAACATGTCACTACCGTATGTGCCCGACATTCATATTTCTATACACAGCCAGTCTCTATAAGTTAAGTGTTTTCAGCAGGTTGTTTAGCACGTATGAAAAATGTACAAACGTGGACATAACTTCTATTCAAACTCCGCTAACGTCTCATTAAACTTTTACTAAATGTCTCCAGCCGTCCATGTGGAGGCCCTTGTTCTGAAAAGAGCGTTGTTGACCAGCTGCTTTAAAGTGAGACATTAAGATTCTTCGGCTGCGTGCGCATCAAGCTACATCACGCAGTCCTAAAACAGTGCAGATAATGGGTGCAGTGCTCAAATAAGACTAGAAACACTGGAAATAAAGCTCCCAGCAGGTTTAATCTGTCATACACAGACTGGGAGTGAAGGACTTAAAAAATAAAGGATTTCCCAGTTTGCAGAAGTTTCTGAATGAGAAAAGACACACAAAAAAACATTTTGATGTATTAGAGGGTTTTATCTAGATCAAACACTGGCACAAAACATGCTGGGTTGATGTAGATACAACCCTTCCCATACAACAGTGTACTAAGGTGTGTGTGTGTGTGGGTAAAACTTCTAATGGACGACAGATTGAAGTGGCATATTGAGATAGGGCCTCCTGAAAAAGGATGACAGGCTGACTGATGTTACCTTTAAGCATTTGTGGTCCCAAAGGAAGTGTTCCCTCTGAGTAAACCCTCGACTGTCCTCACTCGTCTCAGCTGCTATTTTATAGATATCCTATCACCCCATCAGCCACGGTTCTGTCCGCTCTCCTTCCTCCACTCCCCTTTGATTTTCCCCACTTTCTCTCTGGCTCCTGGCACTGAAAACCGCTTCAGGACTTCTCTCTCAAAGCTCTCCATTTCTTCCTCTATGGCACTATCTTCGTCTCCCCCATCTTCCCCCTCCACCAGGTCCTCCAAGATATCGGCCACATCTTCAGCAAAGTCCTGGAAGCTCATCTGCTCGTGCACAAACACGCCGTCCTTGAAGAACTCTGCGGCAAGCTTTCCGAGCGCCTCCCTTTCGGAATCGGCCACGCCCGCCTCCCCTGCCTTGGTGAGGTAGGTCTGGAGGAGGGCCTGGAACTCGGGGTAGGGGACGGGGAGCAGCTGCTCGGCCTGGGCGCATTTCTCCAAAGAGTGGCAGTGCTGAGGCGGTGTGGGGTTGTGCTGGAGCCGGTCTCTCTGCCGGGCCCAGTACTCGGGCTGTCCCACAGAGGGCCTGCGGTGTGTGTGGGGGGGGGTTCCGTCCCCGTAAAGGTGCTCTTCCCTGTGGCCATGACTTTGCATCGGTTTGTCCTCATGTTTGTTTTTGAGGGAGTGCGTCTTGTCTTTTTTCCCCTCCCCGTTTTGCTTTTTCTCTTTCTGTCCCCTTTTCTTCCAGTCCTCCTCTTTCTTGCTCCTCTGATCCCACTTGTCATCCTTCCTCTTCCAGTCCTTGTCTTGTTTTCTGCCTGACTCGTGCTCATTCCACTGTTTCCTCTCACTGTTCCCCGTCCTTTCTTTGTCATTCTCCCATCGCTTCCTTTCATTGTTTCCTTTCCCTTCTTTTGCATGATCTTTGTCATCTTTGGTCCTCCACTCCAGGTCTTTCTTCAACCCTTTCAGCTCTCTTTTCTCTTTCTTCTCCCACTTGTCCCTGCTACCTTCTTTAAAGCCATCTTTCACTTTCTTCCACTCCTTCTCTCCATTCCATTCCTCCTTGTCCTTGCGTCTCTCACCACGATCTTTTCCTCCTTGCCAGTCCTTTTTCTCTGTCTTATCCTTCCATTGTTTACCTTCATTCGTTTTGTCAAACCTTCCCTTTTTCCAGTCTTTATCTTCTTTCCTTTCTTTTTTCCCACTCTTTTCTGTCCACTCATTCCTGCCTTCCTTCTCCTTCCACGGCTTTCCGTCATCACCTTTGCCTAATTTCTCTTTTTTCTTGTTCTTCTCCTCCCGTTGCTTCGTATCATCACTGTGTTTCTTTTGCTTTCCTGCCTTATCTTTCTCCTTCTCAAACATAACTTGCTCATGTTTTCCTTTCTTCCATTCTTTCTTACCACCATCTTTAGGCTCTTGAGATTGTTGTCTTTCTTTTCCATGTTTCTTGTCACTCATTTCATATTTCTCCCTTTTAAGATCAGTCTTTTCTTTCTTGTCATCCCGTGGCGCCCTGGCCTGTCTCTCTGTGGACCCGGCTGCGGCCTGCCTGCTGTCTTCTGGTTGGCCACTGGGGGGCGGTGTGGCGGGCTTCACTTCATCTTGAGTTGCCTGACCTGCTGCCGAAAAACACAAGTATGTGAATCTCTGGAAGTAAAATGTATCCATTAAAAGTATTAGTAGCAAAAAGAATAAGACTTAACAGCTTTTTTTGTTTTTTGCTCTACCAGCTATCAGCCATTTACATTTTCTACTCTCCTCCAGAAACCCTTCCTACCTCCTCTCTCAGTTTATTTGTACCTGAGGAGAGTTTTAATCCAGTCACAGTGGATCTCAGTGTTTCTAGTTCTTTCTGTAGGGCCGGGACAGACTCAAGCTCTTTCTTCATCCTCTCGTTCTCTTTCTGAAGGACAGGGAGAGATGCCACCTCTGTCTTTAACCTACTGTTTTCCTTCTCCACCTCCTCCCAGTGCAGCATCTCCTTCGCTCCCTCTGCTGCCTGTCCCTTGGCTACATTTAGCTCGTCTTTCTGTGCCTGATATAGAAAAAGAGCATAAGGAGAGGGTCCCATGAGAACATTCCATACTCTCAAGCACTTTTATGCAAAGGCGTGCATTTGTCTAATGCATGTGGTGTGTGTGTGTTCACAAAAAACTGACTGGAGCCACACCTGAAGCTGGGCCTGTAGTCTTGAAATCTGCTGGTTCCCTTCAGCTAACTTATTCAGGAGCTCTGAACTGTCACCTTCTACTCGAAGAGGAGGAACCTCAGGATTGAGCCACTCCTGTCAACAAATAGACACACAGAGCAACACAAATGAAAATAATTATAATATCACTGCCATTGCCACCCAAACCCACAGAAGTAGGAATGCTTTGTGAGTAATAACTGATGCAATGATTTCCAGTTATCATAAACTAATGTTTTAGTCACATGAGTCCATGGAAAACAAATAAAAAGTTGACAGCCAGGCATTTTACCCTTTTGTTAAATAATATGAGCCTTTTTGAGGTGTTTAAAAATCATGTTGGGCACAGTGTAGTGTGCACCTGCGAACCCTTTGGTGGACTGCTGTCCTATTCTTGTCTGACAGAGGATTCTAGCTGAGTTCTCTTTGCTGTATTTCGAGTTTCAGGATGTGTCAAATGTGTTGTGTTGGTAAACTGCCAAGAGGGGTTCGGTCCTTTTCAGCCAAACTCTTCTTCCAAGATGCCATGCTGTTGTAATAGATGCAGCATGTTGTTTAACACTGCCAGCATTCCCTACAGCGATTTTAAATCCGGGGACATCTGAGCACAGAACAACATTAATAGCCATATGTTTTTCTTAAAGCATGCCACCTTCTTTTTAAATAAGTTATTATTATTAGATAGACACATTGGGAGGAGAGGAGGCCTGATGTGATGCTATTTGTCAGACCTTTATACTGACCTGTGGCCCTGGTGGCTCTGCATCTTTCAGCTCCCTAGTCGCATAATCGTTCTCTGCCGGAAAAAAAAGGATCCCAAAGGTTTTGTCTTAATGTGCAAAGAGGAAATAAAAACACTGTTTTATAACATGCAAAATATACAAACTGAACAGCCAGTTATGAAGTAAGTGTGATAGTAACCAGGCAATAATTAATTTAACATTTATTTTAGATAAGTGAGATAAATGGCAATTACACAACCCAATACCAATGTAAAAGGTTTGTATATTCAGAGTTAGTAAAACACAACACGAATACTAATCAAACTTTTATCTTTTCTGCAAGTTTTTTTTTTTATTAACCTGGATAAAAACCGTATACAGGTTTTTAAATCAACTGAATGACTAAAGCAGGGATGGAAAGCAGATTTCCTTAGACGGTCCAAGTCTAAATAGTTGTGATGTGTAAAATGAGAAAAAAAACACAAGCAGTGGTTTTAAAGTATCTTTTTAAAAAATATCACATGCAAAATCTGTTATTTTCCTCTTTGTGCGCACATACATGCTGCACATGCTGCAGCTAAGTAGAGATGAATCATTTCCCTTTATATAAATTAACACGTTAAAATAACCTACCCTCATCCAGGTCCATGAAGATACCTGCAGGTACAATACACCTCAGTCTCAGAGCATCCTACATCTAGTCTGCTGCTACTTACTTTTCACTTTAACATGTTCCAAATGCTTCCAAGATTGCAATAAAATGTTAACAACTTTGGCATGAGGTGACGCTTACCTGATAAAAAGATGGTGCCGAGACCTAACAAAATGATAGCACCCAGGATGCACTTGTTCACAGAGAAACCACTGTCTTCTTCTCGCTGGGGAACCTGATACTCTTCTTCTTCCTCCTCTTCCTCCTCTCTCCTTCCAATCTGCTCTAGTGCTGCTAAGAGAGACCTTTTCCTCCTCTCATCTGGTGCTTCATCCGTCTTCTCCGTTCTGTCCTCAGTGATCTCTGAATCCACAGGAGAGTCTGGAGCACACAAAGGGCCCAATGGGAATGCTGTTATTTCATGTTTGGCAGTAATTTGGCTTCTCGTGATTATTTGGGTGTCTGACAGAATATGTTTCCATGCTTTCCATAAAACAAAGTCAGTCAAAAAAGCTTCATGTTAGATCCTGCTTCTTTGAGATGCATCTTTTAAAAATAAATATCGGCCTGGATTGATCTGCGAGCTGAGCAAAAGTAGCAAAAAGGCAAGACATTTATTCAGTGTTTAATTAGCCACAAAGCTGGCATTGTGCTGTTTCAGGGTAAGAGAGATGAAGAATGAAATAAAACCTGAGCTCCAGACAGTGTTTCAGACAGCTCAAGACTCACTGTCTCTCCAGGGAGGGAATAGCTTGTTGTAGGCTTGGGAATATGAAGATTTGCTGACTTTTTTCTAGACCCATAAAACATACTGAAGGACAGTGAGGGCATACAAGCAGAGAGACCTCTTTAATTTACAGCTTCCTGTTTGAAATAAGCATACAATATTCCGTCTCAAACTAACAGCATATCAGACTGGGTATTGTGAACTCTTTCACGGGTCATTCTGCTTCAACAGTCACACAGAATGACAAAGAGACTCAGATGTGCCCATTGGAGAGTGCACACATTTACCGGCAGCTGCTAAGTTTTGTCGGACAAAGGCCAAAGTAGCCAACAACTTCCACCTTATTTCTGTTTCAAATTTAAATTCAGATGAGCAGCTCACTGCTGTGTGGACAGCTGAGTGTGCCGCCTACATTCTGAAGGGGGGGTGGGGGTTGAGAGAGTCCTCCAGCTACAGAAACGGTCTGTCCAGAAAGTTGCTTTACTTTTACAACTCATGGCAGCATGATTTTAAACTGTCTGAGAGGTGAAATGAAGTGTGAGCCTGGAGCTCACACAGAGCCCAGAGTGCTGCCATTTAAAGGAGAAATACTCTGACATACAGAGAAAAGAGGTGCTGCATATTGGCTGTACTGTCTTTGGTCCGCTTTACTTTTCTTTAAACTGCATAAAAAGGCAATAGCATGTATATAGCATGTAGTCAAATTCACAAACGGGAAACTCTGATACCGTGAAACAAGAGTCTTTTCAGTTTTTCAAAGCCATTTGTATCTCATTTCCCTGCCAGACAGCAACAGTAGCTAGTGATTACAGAAGTAAAACAGAACAAACAGGAGACTGAACTGTTCATGCTGTAGCAAAACAGGGAGATGCCGATCAAAGCCACAATAACGCAAAATCTTAAAGTTCCCCGTCCCACTAAAACCAATTTCCTTCACGGGGCGCCATGGAGCTGTCAGTTTTTCTGTCACATCATGCTCCCTTTCTCATACCGACCACATCCTCTCCCTGCAACCTCCTGGCCCAGATACGGAACAAGTCCATGACCAGCTGGTCCACCAAGTACACTTCAAACAAAAACGGTACACAGGACTTAACCCCAAAAGAGAAAAGACACAATATTGCTTTATATATTGCAGCTTTTGACGGTGCGACAACCTGCCCGAGGTTTTGTTTTGTACATACCTGCCTGTTTACTTAGGTCACTTGACTTTGGGGGCTGAGCTGACTCCTCCCCATCCGGGTGCAGCTTCTCACCATTTTGCAGATGCAGCGTTTCTTCCTGTGCAAACTCTGCACCTCCAAGAGTCTCTGTGCTGAGCAGTGGGACTGGGGGCTCATTGAGCGGAGAGGTTAGGAGGGTGTAAGAGTCAGAGGATGAATCTGTGCCAGGGCTGAGCTGTGCAGGGCCCTCAGGTAGGCCTTCTGCCTGGCTGACTGCATCACTGCCCAGGGCCGAGGTGCCAGATGCTCCCTGAGAGGACGGAAGGGGGGGTTCGGAGACAGCTGCGGTGTGCAGATCTGAGGTTGAGTCTCCACTTTGCTCTGGGCTTTCTTCGGATGCCTGGATAGAGGAATAAAGTCATGAAAAAGAGGAAATACAAGTGCAAACTGAGGTCTTTGATACTAATCATATAGAATCCATAATAAATCATTGTGTTTGCACCACTTCTAGTGAAGCACAGCTGTTTTTTGGGGAAATTTTGCTGTGGCCACAGACAAAATGAGCCATTTTCTAAATTCGAGTTGGAACTTAACACCTGCAGCTATCTGAAGTTAGGCTCCGATCAGAATAACATCTTCACCTCTGCTCTATAAACAGTTTGAAAACACACGCTTTGGCAACTCATGTATGAGACAATTACAAAAATAAGGGCAGAACACTTTCATTGGCCAGCCATAAATACATATTCAGCTAAAGCATGTGACAAATAAGGCTGTTACATAATAGAACATGATTTGTATGCTGTCTTACAAGGTAGTCCTCCGCAGGGAGCCTTTCTGCAGACTCTGCACCATTCGGAGACTGGCTGTTCTCTCCACAACCTGGTTCATCCAACAAAGACACAGCAGAGGGAGCATTTAAGACAGCACTTCAACATTCTCCCCCTGACACTCCTGGAAATAGAGCAACTGTTTCTTGTGACACGAGCAGCTGACGGAGTGGACACGAACAGAAGGCTGGGCAGTGTTTATGTGGTTTGGTGTGTTTCATCCCTTCACAGTATTTAGTCAATAAAGACAGACAATGTGGGAAAAATGTTTATCTGAGGTCGGTTTCTGTGGAAAGTATGAGTCAGTCATTTTACTACGACGAAGCTGGAGGTTGCCTGCCAGCAGCGGTGATCGCGTTGTTCATGAACAGCCGTGAAACCTCAACACAGGGACAGATCCCAGGATTAAATTTAGCTGAATGCTTGGCCCGAGCAATACTCGGTTAGACAATTTTGCAATCTATTGTTAAAGTGTTGTGCTTATCAAAGAACCCCCCCCCTCCCTCACCTCCCCACATTAAGTTGTTGAATGTCCCATTTCAACAGCAGCTCGGAGGAGCAGAAAAATGCACAGCCAGCTGTGATAAGGAGGAAAAGGACTCTCACCGCTGATCGGATCCATATTACTGTGACTGAACATACTCTGGTGATAACTAAAGCACTTTGAATTGTCTTATACATGAAATGTGCTATACAAATAAACTTGCCTTGCCTGAAACTCTCAGATTCAGACTTTATAAGGCACTTTCTTTTTCAAAATTTGTGGGATGACTGGCAAAAAACAACAACTTTTGACACCTCTTATCCAGTTGGAACTGTGTATTTAAACATCTTTTCGGACATATAACAATAATTGTGTTTTTGAAGAGCCATGAAGTGAGTATGCCCACAAGGCATAAATGTAGTGAAGCAGATACCTGCTGCAGACGTATGGCCGTCCTCAGGCTGCTGGCCCCCTGCTGCTAAGGGCCTCAGCGTTTCAGCAGCAGTTTCCTACAATGCAATGACAACAGAATGACAATCTCAATCTCCAAAAGAAAAATAACGCCACAGGAAAGGTCTACGCTAATAAGCACACAGACATCTTTGTCATCTCTGGGCATCAGTACTCCAATGTGCATGTAGAACACCTCCAGGCTAGTTTGCCTTTCTGCATACTTGTTTTGTAAAAAAAAAACAAAGAGACTTATGGCAGGAACCTAATTCATATTCAGGTGACCCAAAAGAAAAACCAGTTGGGAAAAGGAGCTTTCTTTTTTAGAGAATACGCTTCCAATTAGGTCATCCACAGCGACCTCACACATCTCTACAATCGTTACAACTGGATGATACCTCAGAAGTGAGGATGGTCCAGCTGTTGTTGGAACTGCTGCCGCCAGACATGGCCCCTTCCAGGCTTCGCCTGACTCCTGCAACAGAACAACATGAAGAGCAACCTTTGGTGACTGAGGTCAGTCAGAAACTGTGGACAACCCACATGCCGCTGTGGGGGATTTTCCAACTAGATACAACACCATGAAAATAAAGGGCTGAGTAGGAATGATATAAATAGACAGCCACAACAAGACGCCACCAGTCCACAATTAGGTCAGCGCCGATTGTCCTGTGGCTTTAAGACATTTACATACACCATTTCCACAGGCACAGGATTTGAATGAAAGCCTTTGCCATTCAGCCTCACCCCTTGTACTAATAGAAGACCTACTGTAATGTCTTCCAACATCCTGTGAGTGCGTGTGTACACATAGGAGGGAGTGAACGGGAAGTCTTACAGCCTGGGAGCCTTCAGCTCTTCATTAGCAGTTTGCGTGTGTTGTGGGGGTCGTGGGCACCCTGGCTTTTGCCTGGCTGAAAAATGTTTTGGCACACACATGGGTAACTAAGGCCTTCACTGTTCCGGAGACACTGACAGCTAAATGGGCAGCCCACTGCGAAGTTATCGGTCCTTTTTCGGTGGAGATCTACAATCTGCCATGTTGTAACCGTGCGGTAGTCTGTATTTTGCACGGAGCGGGGGGGGTGGATTCGTTGCTGATTATTTGGCAGATCTTTATCTACCGCACGTTGGCACACGCCAACACATTATCTGACTGAAAGCTAACATACTGCCAAGTAGCAGGTAATCCCACTTCTCCAAAGGTTCAGAGCATCACGCTATCAGAGATGCATATGTACTACAAGTTGTCAGATGTGGGTTTTAGCATGTGAATAAAGAGAGAACTGAGCACTTATCTTAAGACGACATAGGCTGGGTAATGACACACTTCACTTCCCAAATTCAATTCTCTCCCACCTCCGCAATTTAGGTCTTCTAATCGAGTGCCTCCCAAGAGAGGTCCATTGAATCCAGCCTAGGGCCCTTGGAGAAATTGTGGAGCATATCGTGGAATGGTTTAAATAGATGCCAGCTATATATAGCTACCAAGAGATTGACTAGAGACTGAAAGAGGGAGCAGGAAGTAGATGCCTGTAAGGAACACAAGGGAGGAGTGTATTTTAAGGACAGGTTTAAAAGGATTCCTTTGGAGGCACCTCAAAGCCGGAGGTTTTAAACAGAGAAAAATAATCTTGTCTGGTCTAAATCCAACATTTTTTAATATAACTTGTAATCTAACCTTTGAAGTTCAAGCTTTTGGAGGGGGTATGTTACAGCAATTTTACAAGTGCCTCAACTATAGTAATTCATGGATAATCGATGCTGTGTTTAATCCTCCAACAAACAACACGGTTTCAGTGTGTTTTCTTCTTGGTAACGCGTGTGGTCGCCTGTGAGTGTAAATACAAGCAAACACAGGGTTACAGCAGCAGCTCTTATCTGGGAGCGCGTGCGGAGAAACTTACCAAAAAAGGTCAAGGGAATAAACTACAGCGGGACAAACTTCAGCCCCAGCATCAGCAGCGCGCTCAATAAGCAAAGGGGCTGCCCTGGGCTCGCGAGACAGGAAATGTCACAAGATGATGGGCCCATAAACAGAACGACATACAGCGTTATGACTTTTAAATATCTACTTTAAATAAAGTGACGTTGTTCTGAAACCGGCAAATTATTCGAGCTGAGCACGAGCCGTTCATTTGTCAACCTTGGTTATCAGAAACAATATTTTCCACTTTGTCCGAACAACCAGGAAAACGTCAACGACGCCGGCGGCTAAAGCAACAAGCGAACAGCAGCGGGACTCACATCGTTAGTTGATAATAAAAAAAAGTTTACGAGCCACAACTGAATTCAGGGTGTCCTTACCGTGGTCGGTTAGTTAACTTCAGATCTCAGAGTGTACGTCAGAGAGACAGCAGCACTTCAGACTCTTCCCATCCAACTTGAGAACTTCGAGCGTGCCTCCCGAACTTCGTGAGCCGCGTTCCTCTCGTCCAATCACGTTCGGCCTTTCTCCTTGTCCCGCCTCACGGGATCCAGCCGGACCAATGACAGCTCGATGGCAATTTTCCTTGGGTGGGAGAGCTGCCAAGTTGACTGACACGCGCAGATGCACTGACTGTGTAAAACGTGTTTCTTTCGTGTTTTTAACTCAGCCTTGGGATTTTGAAAATCCAATTTTCACGCCACCAGTCCTTAGAATTAGCCTGTATTTTGATGCTGACAATAACCATACTTTGATGAATAGATAAAGGTCAGGCTGCTTTACAAACTTTATCACATACATATGTCAGTGCATAGTGTTGAGATTCTACAGTATTTGACATTTCACAAAACTCGCGAACTTTATGTTGACAAGTTATTGGCTAAAAAACTTCGATAAAGAGAAAAACAGGCATAGATAATATTGATCTGTTGATTGGCTCATTTATTCATCGCCACACCATCTTGTGTACAGTTACAATAGGATGCCATTTTTCTGGAATTGTCTGATCATTACGGTTGAATCCTGAAAACTTAAACCCAGTTCTGTCATGAACATCCATCTTTAAGCGAGGAGGCGTTATTTCTCAAACCTCAAAAGGGAACCTTACAGACACTGAAAGAGACAGGAAAAGATTACATGATTCAGAAATCCAATTCAAAATGCAATATTGTCTTCAGATAGGCAAAAACACACCAGGTCTCTATGATCTCAGTAATAACACAGTTTGAACTTACCAGTGTTCCACCAGCCGTGCTGATCAAACACTCCATTCTTGATTCAATTAATGCTGACTGAAACTGCACTGTGGGAGCTAACAGGTAAATGGGAAAAATCAATCTTTTGTCACTTGATATACTCTCTTCAGTCCGTCAGTCCAGGATCTCTTTGATGCACCAGCAGCAGAGGAGAAAATAAAGGCACTCCTTCACAGACTGGACGAAGCCATAGGCAAAGTTCCCTCCCAGAAAGTTCTTGCCTCGTCCCAGACCCATAGCCATATCCCGCAGCTGCTGCCCCAAGGAGGAGGAGGGCATGGCCTGAGGAAGAGGACGCTGGGGGTGCATGTCTTCAGATGAAGCGTCAAGACGGAGGCAAAGCCTAGTGAGAGGGAATGTAGGTTGATGCCTGCCACATAAGATCGGACTGGACCCGTGCAACAGCTAGGGTCTGCTTCATATCACTGACAGGTTTCACCTCTACTTATAAACTCATGCACACGTTGGGAGCTGCATGCTTTTACATCAGGCTCTTTCTCGACCCCTCCCGGGTTTCGAACACCCACTGACACATTAAAGGCCTTGTTTACCTTTTCAGTGCGGAATCCCCCTGTGTTGTAACCCCCTACAAAACCTGCCTTTGCTCTAATAATCCCTGAATAAGCTTCCTAGGGTCAAAGCTTCATCTGTTCCCAAACAGGAGAGTTCCAGCAGCTTCAGTACAATACCCATATCATCCCACTTTGTTCAGAACAGTGCGTGACCCGTCATCTTCCTTTTTGGTACGGTGTTCTCTTTTTTCCCCCTCACTGTCAAGTGTTTTTTTTGGTGCTTGAATTAAAAGCCACAATCACAGTCACAGATGAATGATATATGCATTTATATATGTAATCTATATTTTCAGATACAGGTGTAAACAGATAGGTCCTCCTCCCTCTAAAAACAACAACAAGAATTATTCAAATGAAAAATATAAAGTGAAAATTAACATCTGTGCACGCTAATCAAAAGTAACCTTTGGCTTTGAAAAAAAAACAAAAAGTACAACAGCATCATCAACACTATCACTGTCACAACAACAAACCACAAAAGTCTTTTGAGAGGATCTGCATGCAACAAAGGCAACCGTGATGAACAATGGCAACACATGACCAGTTCACTAATGATACAGACCTTCAAGTGAGTGTTCCAGCAATACAGGCACACACAATAATGGCAAAATATCTGGCTTTCCTATTTCGGACCCACAAAAATCAAATGGGCGGGTTGTGGGTGCCGTCACTCTGGCTTGTGGATGACATACACACACTGCCAGAGTCTGGTGACGACTTAAAAATTCAGATTTAGGTCCGTAATTCAAGATTTTGGCTTTGCTCTCTACCTAGCTACCTTAATGCTGCCACTCATCGTATAAGTCTTTTAATATACAATGGAAACAATGAAGGTGGTCATTCAAAAATCTGTGTTATTTACAAGTGATTGGGAAATACCTCCCTCCCCAATGGTGACATCAAGTATCTGTGACTAGAAGCTGGATGCAAGAAGGTGCATCGGAGGAGATTGCCATCACTGGAGCTGTTTGTGTTTGTGTGTTTGAAGTGTCATTTTTGCAGAGTCTGTGTTAAAGTCAGAAATTCTCCTGCATTTGATAACCTTTGACTTAAGTACATAGGGTGACTGCATTGAAGTGACGCGACTGCATTGAAGAAACAAGGCACAATTAAAAAGATATAAAAACATCATGAACTGAGCGAGGAGAGGGGAGAACAAATCTCTCCGTACAGATCCTCGTAAGGTTGTGAAAAAAGGAAGAAAAACACACACAAAGGAGCAACATTTGGCTGAACATTTCATCATTTGCAATGCTCCAAAACGTGTTTTTTTTTTAATCTAGTCAGTTGTGTCACACTTTTTTTTTTTTAGATTTTCCCCTCACAATACACAAATTTTACACAATTGATTACAGGAACACACTTTTGCAATAGTTTAGCAGAGCGAACTTTCTTGCTTATCTATCTTTGCTTTTCCTCTTAAGATATTGCCAATCGATTGTCAATGCAAACCACGTACTAAGCTGTCGAGGAAAAGCAAACATTCAAACTGATCCGCTGTATGCTTTTCAAAATGTTCTAGTTTTTGTGTTTGGGGGTGACATCAAAGTACTTCAAATAGCTTCTTCTGATGTTTTTTTTTAATGCTGGATTCAGGCACAATCCCACTCTCTGCTCCAAAACAGGCCTGTTTGAATATGAGCATAACATGCCACTGTTGACAGTTGCCATGGCTTTCGTCTCTAGAGTTGGCAACCACGTTTCTGATCTTTGGCATGACAGGAGGCGCTGTGCTATGTGTGTGTGTGTTTTAAAGGTGTGTTTGTAGCTGTCTGTGCAAAGGGACCAGGGAAATACAGCTGTTATGATCCTCCTGTTTTCCAAATGTCCAGCGAGTGAGGACACTCGACATAAACCAATATACACAAACAGAACATATATGATGGTCTTTAGCATAGCAGTTCCAATTTTGCATACAGACTGTCCTCAAAGGGTCAAAGTTCAAAAGTCCTTAATTGGACCATGGTTGGGGGTGGGGTGGCACTCCTGATAAGATAGGAAGCAAACTTGTGGATGCATATTCACCATTCGTCGCTGTTCTCCAGTGACACTTGAAGGCAGAGGTTGAGCCCCGTGCAGTTCCGAAACAAACAGCTCCTTCCACCTGCTTTGCTTTTTGCCTCAGATGCTCCAGCAACAGTCTGAAGAAGGAACCTTTTCCCTCCCTCTTGCTGTTCCTCTTCAGTTCAACAATTTCAGTAAACAGTTCCATGTTTCAACAGATGTGGGTTTTTTTTTCAGAATTGTGTGTCAATGCATCTTTTTTCCTTAAAAAAAATTGCATTTTATTCTGCCCCGTACTGATACTCGTAAAGGGCTCCTCCTTAAATAGTTCACAGTAGGTTGGGAAAGGGAAACAGTTCTTCTCCGCGTCCTAAGGATGCACCTGATAGTTTGCGGGGAAAATGAGGGGTTGCATGTCACAGTTTATCACGACTATGAAGCGACAGCAGCAAGTGAGTGATTTTGCAGAGAAACGTGATCGATTATTTGCCTTTCTTTTGGGCTGGGGGGCTTTCTGTGAAGTGTATGCATATTAACAGATGTTTCGTAGCGCTGTTTGGTGTAGTACTCTAGCGTGTGTGTGCGCGTGTCTGGTGTTGATCTGCTGTGAAGATGTGTGTCTATTTTTGTGGAGTAATCCATTAGTGTGTGTCGCGTCAGGCCCTGCGCTCCACTGGTTGTTGGAGATACACTTCGCTCCCAGCTGACACGATGGGAAGTCTGTTGTCCATGTGGTAGCTGATCAGGTGACTGACGCTTCCAAAGCGGTGGTCTTTTGTGCGCACCTAAAGGCAACAGAAAAAAAAAGGCTTTCTACAAAGCTTCACAGAGGTATTTAATTGGAAAAATAGAGGTTTCTGTTAAGCAATGCTTTCTCCCTCCCCTTTGACATATCTGTCGCCCTTTTGATCTCCTTCTCCTCGTGACTCACCACTCCCTCGGGATCAACCAGTAGTAGATGTTTGGCCTGACCCCCCTGTTGTCCCGTGAGGACGTACTGGCCAGGCGTGGTCCCGGACTCCCGCACCAGGAAGTCTCCATCGCGGGTCAGCAGCCTCTCAGCTTCCCTGCGGCTTAAACTCCCGTGGAACCAGATTTCATTCTGCAACTGCTGCACCAGAGCAGGTGCTGCTGTCACTGCAACCCCCAGGGCATCATCAAATGGCTCTTGAAAAAAACAAACAATTAACACATATTTGTAATGCTGAACTGGTAATATTGAAGAATATCTGAAAGAAAAATTGCATTTGTCTTATCTGCTGTTTTGTTTTTTATAGACAAGAAATAGTGACATCTCTGAAGTGGGCCCTGAATCAAGTGACTTCCTTTTAGTGGGGAAACCTAATGCAGTCAACCAAATGCTGCTGTATTCCCTCATCTTTCTCCACAGCTTCACTGAGGAAAAATCCACTCCTCAATTCGCATCAGTCATTTGGAACGTAGAGTGCTCCTCTCCAAAGCAACGGCCATTATTCTTTTTTTAATTTTCATTTCATAAAACTGCACATCATAATTGCCAGTGAAATATGTCATTTTGATTACAGCCCACACATATCATTTACAAGAAATCCTGTCACTAATTACCTTTCGTATTTAGGTTTCAGGCAAGCAAGTCATTTACAGTACCACTGTATTGCAGACAGATGCCACGTTGATGTTGGCGTATCAAGTTAAAACACAGTATGTTAACAAACAAGGCATATTGTCGGATTCTTACTCATGTCAAAAGCATCTCTGTGAGCATTTCCATTGGCAGCAAGTGGAGGACGGGGTTTATCCACATTGACATATGATGGATCATCAAACAGCTCTCGAGGTCCCTCTTTGGCGCCAACTTAAAAAAAAACAAACAAAAAAACATCAGGAATTTTTGGTAATTGGACTCCTATAGCACATCAAGTCTTTTATTAAACATTTTATTTTTACAGGGAAACCTAAACAGAACAAGGTTTTTTAAACAGGACAAGGACCAACCTTTGGTTTATCTCTTCAATGTGTCCTTGACTAATACCCACCATCCTTCCCTTTGAGAATCACAGCTCATAATATATGAAACGAGATAAAGACAGGCAGACTGAGCTCACCTGGCAGAGGAGGCAGAGGGTGCTTGTGAATGTCATTTTGACCTGGTTGTCCATAGGGCTGCAAACAGAGAGGCATACAAACAAATAATGAGGCGCTGCATGATGTGGTCACCCTAACATAAACTGCCTCTGTGGCCTATTAAAATGATCTCAAAGGCCTGTCATTTTACATATTAAAATGCTGGGTTACAGAGAACTTAACACAGATGCAAACCAGTTCTCCAGCATTGCAGAGGCAAACTGAGGTGCAGCATGCTTCTGCCATGAAAGTTACAGCAGTTGTACCCGATTCAGGAAGTTAACACCTCATGAGAAATGACATCTACGGCAGAAGGATGGCACTGAATGATAACTCAGAACGTCTGAGCTGAGTGAGCAGCAAAGTACTCGCTGAGAGGACATCAGATGGAACTGTATCGGCTTTATTCAGGCTTTTGCACTATGCAGTCAAGTGTCTGAGCATTATGTTGGAAGCAGTCCACTGCCACACAGGGGATCTGGCCAATCATAGTCAGCGCAGTAAGATTAATCATGCGTTTCAAATCACAGAGTCGTTCAAAACATTTTACACATCAGACACGGAACTGCAAGTGTTTGGGTGTAATGAACCATGCGTACGGGCAGGCTTTGTCCTTCCTTCCCGCATTTTTCTTACCAGCGTGGCTCCTGGTCGGGTCCTCATGTCAATCAGTCCACCAGGGGGAGGCTGTTTTCCAGGGAAATTATTATAATAAGGGACCTCAGGAGGAGGAGCTGCCTCTTCATCCTCCTCCTCCCATGCAGAGCCATCAAATGGAGCCATTCTGTAAGAGACAGGGGTGTTACTTGTAGGCAGAAATAGAAACATGATGAATACAAAAAAATCCAAGGACAAACCCTTGCTTTAGCCTCTATTAATTCACCTGTCATGAGGTGTGACCAGTTTGGGGGGGTTTTTCAGGTACTGTTTGAAGCGCAGTTCAAACGCCTGCCCGATGGTGCTGATGACTTCCTGGGCTAAACCCTCGGAGCACTCCAGGATATGACACGCTGCAACAGTGAAGGCACAAAGAACTGAAGAGGAGGCTGCACATGTCCTTGAAAGAAATCCAGAGCTCAGCGAGAAAAATAAATTCGAGTGGAGGCAGAGAACATATTTTCTGTAGGCAGGTGTATTTTGATGTAGTGAGGGCTGAAGCTTGATGGACAGTAAGTTCATGTCAATCACTTTACCCACTCTCGTTTTCCCACAGATTAAGGGATTATATGAAGGCTTTTTATTTGAGAAGGTGTTAAAACTCTGTATTAAACCAAATATATATACATATATCATTTTTTTTGGAGGGGGGGCAGGGGTTGAACTCACATGCTCACATATTCAGCATCTAAGTAAACACATTTGCGAAGAGCTTTTTTTCAGTAAATGCGCTTTTTCTTCCTGGGCTGTGTACTCTGGGTTGGCGGCGTCTCAGCTCTGGTGGGTGGCGTTTCAAATTCGAGGAGGAATAATGACAAAGGGAGCATTTTCTTCTGTCCAAAGAGATGAATTTAATTCCAATGAAAACGCTTTGTCCTATTTATTTGCCTTTTTGTTTTAGCTGGAAATGTAATTTTAGATGTTGCATCATCATCATGTAACGGGAGTTAATACAGGAAATGGATGAGTCATGTATTAGGGGATCATGGCCAAAAATCTATTTTTTCTTTTGCTAATTTTTTCTTACTGGCAGATGCAACCTCCAAAAAGATGGAATTTTGCAGATTCTGCTCACCTCTCTGGTTGACTGGATCTTTGGCCACATATGCTACGTACTCTGCTGTGTCCTGTGGGAACAAGACACGGGAAGACAGTTAAGGACAGGAGGGGGCAGGAAAAAGAAAAAAAACAATGAAAGGGAAAACTGAAGTAAAGAATTTGGATTAAAAGACTGAGAATAAGACAAGGAAAAGGTTAAAGCAAAAGCTGAAGCCTTTAAGTCGCAGCAGAAGCTAGGAACAAACACGGAGCTGAAAAAGAGGCGACAGGAAGTAATGTGATCAGTGACAGCAGGCCAGTGAGGCAGCAATGAAATAAGTGGTATTCATAGAAATAGACAATGACTTAAGACAGGAAGGAAGGACGTGCAGGCTGAAGAAAAGATGGAAAAAGTCCATAGTGAGATTTGAGCTGAGAGAAGGAGAGACAGAGAGGGGGTTGGATGACTCACTGGGTCTCCTCCAGAGGCGAAGGAGATGGACTGCATGTGATGATTGGCGATAATCTGTGGAGAAAAAGAAGGGATAACAGGAAGAGACAGGAGAAAGAGAAGAAGAGCACATGGGTGAGATGGAGTATGTGGGAAGTGAAATGAAAGTGTGTGGATGGAGTAACAAATATGGAATCATTACTGGGAAAAAGCTTTTTCCTCCACTGAGCACTGTCAACTGCAGCAGAGAGATAAAAAAGGATGGAGCACAATTTGAACAGTCTGCAACAACCAACCATGGTGGATGCACAACATCAACATAATGTGCGTAATGTGTGGTCTTCTCTTGTGAATGGGGATATGTTGAACACTGTGCTCATTTGCGCCGTGTATTAATGAGAATGCACTACACAACTGTGTTTCATCTCCCTAAAGATACAGAGTGCTCAGTGGCTATTAAACTCATTAGAAGTGGCCTGAGAGGAGCATCGCATCCTGTCCTGTGGTAGGGCAAGAATGAAGACAGTTTGTGCAGAACCAAGAGAAAATTCAACAAAGTGAAGAATCTCCACATTTATCTGAGCATCCCTGGATGTTCCAGAAAGCTATAAGAAGGCTCTCATCACCACATCACAACCACATTCAGTTATGTTGGAAATGATGAAGATAAAAGTTTCAGATCGTGTCCTCTATAACATATCTACTGTTATAACTAAAAATGCTTCAACAAAAAAGCATAACTTGTGTTTTTTTTGGGTCCATCTTTGTCCAAGGCACTGTCTAAAATGATCCCAAGTCAGTTGACAGAAGAAAACAATATTGACACGGGTTAAAAGTTATCTATTTCTACCACAAAAACAGACTGGGCATGTGTTTGCTTTGACTAGGAGTTGCTTGTCAAACATAATGGATTTTTCAGACAATGCTTGAAGGAGTTTTTCATTTTGCATGAAAGAGTGGTAAGCTGTAAACTCCATAAAACCACACAAAATCCCCAACGACTCGAGATCTCCAGGTTTATTTAGCCTCAGTCAACCACGCAATCTTGGCACACTTTGGATGGCAAACACCCCCCTAGCTGCAACAGAGAGTTTAAAAAATCAGGCAAATCTTTGCTTTCTGGCTCTCAGAAATGACAGAGAGTTTTTTAGCAGTGCAACTGCAGTGCGTCCTCTAAGCTCCTCTAACCTGCTTGCAGTCTGACGCCAGCAGATTGAGGCTGCTGGTTGAGATGGTGAGGCTGATTGTCATCCCGGCAAACTGCAGGTTACTCTTCCCTAAAATGGACGTCAGACATCGAGTGGAAGGCTGCAAAGGAGAGAGATACAAACGATAAGTTGTAATAAAAAACAAGGCTAGCAAACAGCAACCAGCAAGGTTTTTTTCCTTTTCTTTTTTGATATCACAGAAGTATAATAGTCCACTGAGGAATGCCTGCGTGTGTGGGAGTGGGAGAACAGCTGCAATTGTGAAAGTGATCCGGTTTCCAAGGCCATCTGTGACCACAGGGGTGCAGATAGCTCAATTCACATAATGTAGGCTTGTCCAAGTACATCACATAGACCGTGTTAGCTGTATAGCACCAACCCATTTTTTCTTATGGCTTTCATTTGTCTTTTCTCCATAGTGTTTAGAAAATGTTGTGAGAAAAGGGCCATTAGAGCAGGATACCCTCACACTGACCTCAGTCTGACAAATTCGGAGGGACAAGACTGGCTTAATCTATTCTGGTTTCCAGTCTATAACTGTATTTTGTCTGGTGCATTTCACTGCCAGACATTCCTTGGTCAAACCCTGCTATGGCAGCAGGCAGCTGGATTTAGCCACCTGTTTTATGGACTGTTTGGGTGGATGTTTTTAGTTTTACTGGAATACTGAGCAACAGACATGCACCGTCTTTAAACTGCAGACTGGTGGCTGTGTATGATAATCTGTAGTGCTGCTTTAGTCTTATGCTGGCTCCACAGAAGTCTCCCCTGAGGCAGGAGGGAGGGAGAGGAGAAGCCAGAGTGATTGGTAATTACCTGCGAGTAACCCACTCACCACCAAAGTGTACAACCCCCCTAAATTAAGACCACATGGTTGTATGTTGATGTGTAGTTTCACCAACATCTTTGTGAGAAAGAGTTTTGGCTTTGAAAGCCCAGGGTGAGGATATTTATGTAATAATCAAGGCTTGTTTTTAGAGCCAGGATATAGTTACCCAGAGGTAGTGGTTAGGTGTATTTGGGATGGCTAAGTTTAGAATAGACAAATGAGGAATGCTTTGACAAAGACATCCACACAAATGAGAGTATGGATCCTGGTTAGAAATAAAGTGGGATTTCAGGTCGGGTTTGTGAGAAGGCTTTGGTCAGGATGAATTAAAAGTCAATGCAATTTCTTAAAATGGATAGCTTAATAGTCCTGCGCATATGTTTGTGACTGTGCAGACAACTGACCACAGGGTGGACAATCAAGCTAAATCTAGCTCTCATTCTTAAAAACCCTCCCACCGTGGTTCACTTAAGCCTTATAAATAAATAATGTTCTGTCAGGGTGTGTGCTT
The DNA here is from genome assembly GCA_013363375.1 of Menidia beryllina. Taxonomy (NCBI): domain Eukaryota; kingdom Metazoa; phylum Chordata; class Actinopteri; order Atheriniformes; family Atherinopsidae; genus Menidia; species Menidia beryllina. Next base: position 5,981,818 of record JABUIW010000019.1, read on the forward strand.
ATGTGAGCGGCTGTGTAGTATGTACCTTTCTCCTGCGGGCGCCTTTGGCTCCGGGTACTGCCTCACACACCACAGAGATAGCTTCCCTGAAACATTAAAAACAAACATGCTTGGCAATGATGTCATTAACCCTCACATTTTTTTCTGGACTTGCGTTTGTGCAGATTAAAAGAGATCTGGCAGCGGGTGAGAGAATTTATCGTCCTTGGCAACTGTGCTGTCTTTGCCACAGAAACAAACATCACTACGGAAACCAGAAGGAAACCACCAGGATTCCAGAACATTCTAATTTAGTGCCTCGGAGAACAGTAGGGGTGCGTATACACACTTTTGAACAGGCACTAACACGGTAAAAAGAAGAAAAAAAGGAAAAAGCAAGGAAAACAGAGCAGAAGTAGGACACAGAGCAGGCAAGCAGAGACATATGAGAGGTGAGAGGAGTCTGAGTATACATGCCCAACATTTCTCTTAATCTAACCACAATATTAGCATGCCGCCCCTTCATGATCTATGGTGCAATGTGACAAAATGAAAGAAATGCACGGTGGAGCACTGTGGCAACTCACCTGGTGACCTGAGTTCTGGTGTTGAAGTCCAGCGCTCGCATTGACTGTAGCACCTCCACGCAACCCATGTACTGCCCAGGAAACAGGAAGGTGACATATTAGCATCAGATATTTCCAACTCCTCTGTCCCACTGGGCCAATGGGACACAACAGAGGGAGAAAGAAATGCTGCCCTACTTACACCAGGCTGGATAATGAGATGCATACTGACGCATTTGAGCCAGGGGTCGGTGAGAATGAGCCTCTTGCTTACCCGTACAGTGTAGGAAACACCAGTGGTGCTGACCACGTTGTCGGAATGCAGCCAGCCGCGGGTGGGCTTGTTAACAAAGGAGCCATGCCGCGTCCATTCATCTCCTCCCAGCTGCCCTCCTTCCACCCGTGCCCTCCTGGACGCCCCTCCAAGCCGGTTCATGTCCTGCAGGGGAGGCCGGGGAGGGGGAGAGGGAGCAGTTAGGAGGGGGACAGGTTGATGAAGAGGAGGGGAGGAGCTAGAGTTGCTCCTGTCATCCCCAAGGGACTCAACAGGCGCCTGAGCCTGCTGTGACCTGCTCGAGGCCTTGAGCCCCGGGAGAAGGTTAGCAGACACATCCAGACGAAGGGACCTCATCCGAGGGAAGAAGGAGCAGAGGGTGGTGGGGCTGTTCTCAGCCGGACGGGGAGAAGTGGGGGGCAAGATGGGAGTAAGAGACGAGGAGGACAGAGAGGAAGGCAAACCAGGAGAGGGGGTTAAAGGGGTGGCCGGGCTGGAAGGAGGGAATGACGATGGATTGGAGTTCGTTTCATCAGTTGAGCTCAGTGAATCGCTCCGGATGTGGGTGTACTTGGGTTTCGGCACAAGCTCCATAATGAATCTGCAATGTAAGTTTTTCTTCCGTCGCACGTCCACAAAGGCTGTAGCGATTAAATCAAAGTGTCTTTGTCTCACGATTCAAAGTTTATCTCTAAAGGACACACAGCCATCTGTCTGTCTTGCTCAGAGTAAGCGCTCCATCCATCTGTTTGGTTGTCTGTCCTCCACTCATTTCCAGGCAGCCAAACTGCTTCAAAAACAGCTTTATCCACAGAGAGAGCAGAATGAGCGAAGGCGCCGAGGAAAAGCGGGGTGTTCCAGATAATGGCAGCATACAGAGGAAAAAAGGTTTCTAGTGCACCAGCACAGCTCATGTTGTCCGCAGTTCTTCTGAAATCTCTCTGTTTCTCAGGTTCTCTGGGAACGAGTTCTTAACTCTCCACAGAGGGTTCGTCTTGGGGTTCTGCCATCATGTAAAACGATATCTGTGAGTATCCCGTCCCAGTTCAATCGGCCCAGAGCGCGGGCCAGTTATTCAGCTGTCGCCAGAACCATAGAAAGCCAACACAAGTGATTGTCTCTGAACGCCCCCTCACATGTGTCTCACGCACTTAGGTATGACGTGTCTCCATGTGTGAGGGGCTATGAACCTTCCCTGCACACAATGCTTCTTTGATTATCTGCGTATATGTTTTCCTGGCGGGTGCTTGTGTGAAGTAGCTCCCCTTGGCAGCTCTATCCAGCCGGACATGGGCTTGTAAAAATCCTATTAGCCGCCAACGTGGGGATTGCGAGAGGGGCTGTGCACGCTAACGCAGCGGTGGAGCACAGATCATACACAACTTCAACTGGTCGATAACACAGCGAGCACCTGCAGAGCTCAATGGAGGCCGGAGCTGCTACCCAGTGAGGAGGCTTACTGATGTATGGCTAGTCTAGAACCCCTTGGCAGGCGTACACTCTACTTTTCATGTGCATCGTATTCTCAAATCTGTCACCCAGCCCCTTTCTACTCCCTCTCCCTCTTCCGCCAAATGTTTTCGTGTCCTCTCTGAATGGCCCTCGCTCTCTCCCGCCCCGCGTCTCTTTCTTCTTCTTCCTCTCCTCTCCTTTTCCAGATCACTTCTGGCGAGGCCTCCTTCCCCGTCTCTCTACTATTTCCCCCCTTCTCTCTGTCTCCTTTCTTATCCTGAAAGTCCTCTCTCTTCCTCCACACAATGTACTCTGCCAACCTCTGTCTCTCCAGCGCCTCCGCCCTCTCACGCGCCACCACTTCCTCTCTCCTCTTCCAGATGATCTCTCGCTCCCCCTCTCCCCCTCCCTCGATTGCTCGCCCGTTCTCCAGGCTGTCCTGTTTAACGACCGCGCACTCTAATATATTAACTGTCAGCCGTGTCTTTTTGCCTCTCTAGCCAAGGATTACAGATGGCTAGAGGCTAGACATGGTTACTTTAGACACCACGAGAAAACCAAAAGAAAAGAACCAAATGTGTTAATTAAGACTGGGCTGGCAGAGTTGAGCCCGTCCCTGACTAAAGTTCCTGATATGACTAAAATAAGAGAGCCTGCCTTTGTTCAAGTGTGTTCCCTAAGGTTGGCCACTGTGGTTGGGAGCACCATTCCTGGAGCACCATTAGATAGCAGTAGGTTGATTCTGAGATGCTGTGTGCGTCTGATACAGTGACACACACAGCGGTAGCACGGCGGTGATGTAACACTGTTGAATGTAGGTCATTGGCTGTTGACGAGTAACGGCGGGCTTGTTTTGATGGTTATGAGACCTGACAGGTTGGGTTCGAACTCCCAAACCCAGGGTTCCCTGAATGGAGTCTTGTCAGTGTTCAACATGAACCCACTTGCCCAGCAGCTCAATTAAAAAACTGCTCGCTGTTGCTACGCCGTTATCTCTGCGCACAACTGTTCTCATCCAGCGACTTTATTACAGGCCTGTCCGAAAGAGCTCACCCAGATTACAGTCATTTACCTGAGAAAAGTGTCGACACAAGTCCTATATTCCAGACAGCCGCCCTGCTTATCTAAGGCTGGGCGAGTCAAGCAGAGAGCTCTCAGATGGACCCTTCAGATGCCACATGACATTTCATACTCTGCATAGTCCAACTGAAAAACGCAAACAGTCTGTTTACAGTAACAGTCTCTCACAACTTATTTCCCCCCAAACGAAACAGTCAGCGACGGTTTGACCTCAGTAGGAGGCAAGGCTACACCAACAGTCCTGCAGCGAGCTGGCCGGTCCACACTTTAGTGCTGCCGAAGCACTAGTCATATTTACAGTCTGGTGACCTTTACTCATCAGAGGAGAACACACACCTTTCCTCCACAACTTGGTTGAAAATTTTCGCACCAGCGCTTCATTTAATGCCAAGCAAACCGGCTGATTTTTCTCATAGGCCTGAAAAACTCAACATTGTGGTTGGCGCTGGATGCTGGATGCGAAGGAATCAGTCGCCTACACTGGTCTAGCACCACAGAGGGACTGTCTAGCAATTCTAGCTAGTCATCCATCTGGTCTTGGCCAAAAAGCACCATGAAGGAACCAGTTAGACTCATTCACTGCCAGACAGGCTGAAATAATCTCCAGAAAGCTGTAAAGAAATATGGCTGGAAATGTCACAAAAGACACTGAGTATTTGCACAATCAAAGGACATGCAGAATAAATGAAAACCTCTGTCATGCTCCTAAAGCAGAATCAAATCCAAGGAGGATAACTACTAAAAAGGCAACAAGTATAATATAAATAAAGTGGTTAACAATAGAAATAAATCTCCAGGTGTTCTCAAACAAAAGGCCTGCTGACTCAACCTTGGCCCTGGGGTGTTTCAGTGCACAGAACACAGTGTAGGTCAGGTGACCGAAGAGGAAAAAATCCTCTACATGAAGAGAAATCCTGAGTCACCAACAGGCAAACAGTAAAAGGAACAGAGAGTTTCAAAAACAGCTGAGCTACTCTGATGATTCGTGATTCAGCAGCTGCAGCCGCTGATATATACAAGGTGAAATCAGAGCTGTAATCTCATTTAATCAGTCATGCCTGATAACGCCCATCAGCTTGACTGATGAAAATCATCGCTGACATTGATAAAAATGGTCCGAAAAGACTCAAAGTGGACAAACACACAGATCGGGGAGGGGGAAATAGGTGACCTGAAACAACCCTGAAACGGTAAAAAGAGTAAAGAAACACACACAACCGAGGACTAATCTAGTCCTCTGGGTTTTACCCATGAAATATGTACAATTATCTAATAGAACAGCACCAGTTGTAGAATAAAAGAAGAAAAAAAAGAGAAGAAGAACTTTACATCTCGTTCCGTCTGCAGCTGATGCCCGTTGCTATGGCAACAGACATTAAAAGAGATGCCTGCGGAGAGTATCTGCCGAGAAGTCCCGACAACAGCAGAAATCTTCAAAGAGATAACCGCTTAGTCAAATCACATGGTAAGCAATTAGCCGCTGTATCAAAGGCTGCACATTAGAGCCTTTTTCTTTTCTTTTCATCCAACAGCAGGAGAAAAAAGAACTACAGACTCCTAGAAAGATCAATACGGTTCAGGAAATTATCAAAGTTTGACCGGCATAGCGCCAGCCATAAAACCCAATCAATGTTGACAACTTGTGTCGGCTGCATGCGCCGACTTCAAAAGGGGCATGTGAAAGTGATACCACTTCAAACAACAATACACATATGTCTACAAACTGTATAAACTACAACTAAACCTTGCACATGTTTATAATTCAACCGATGATCAGAAAACTTGCATAAAAACAACCTGAATAATCTGTGCAGCAGCTAACAGAGATGATTGTATAACATCCTGCAGGGCAGCTCTCTATGCTCATAAAAAATAGAGAATCAGCAGTCGCACAGGGAATCTATGTCTACACAAACAAAGAGTAACTAAAGCAGTCCAGTATGAAGTAAGTCTACCACATTTGCCATTTGTCCTTTTTTTTTTATGAATGGCAAAACATTAGGAGTTTCTTTTTTTGGTTTATAAAGAATGCAGTTGTTAATCCATGGCTATTCATCTAAAGCTGGGTTCGGTGTTCACATAAGAGCCACATGAATATATAAACAGCCACAGACTGTCCGGTCATCTGTCCTCTCCTTCCCCTCGTCCACTCCCTGAAAAACGTGCTTCTCCTCTGATCCGCTCTTCCGCTCGATTAATTCACAAAGTCACTGCCGGCAGCCTCTCTCCATCTATCCTCTCCTCCGTTTGGCTGCCTCCTCTCCTTGTCCCCTCCTCTGTGTCTCTCCGTCTCTTTCAGCAGATGGTGAAATGGCAGTGCTCTCTGGATGGACAATGGCACTCCTTCATTGTACTCCACTTCTCCCCTAACGTCTGTCTCTCATGCCCACTTTCCTTCCACCTCTGTCTGTTAGAGGGACGAGCACGCTGTCTGCCCTCCCCTCCTTTCAGTCTGGGTGGGTGATGCTGCCTCCCATTTTCTCTCTTATCGTCTCTCTCTCTCTCTCACTCTCACACACACACGCACACACACACAAGCATGTGCCGCTGTATGTGCCCTCCCCACCTCCTTTTCTCCCATGCTACCTCCTTCCTGTTTCCTCCCCTTCCCCCTCGTCTCCTCACTGCAGCCAGGGTAATTTAGCAGTGTACATGTGTATATGCACAGAGAGATGCTCCACTCCTGCACATTAATGCACACACTCCAGAGGGAGATGGGGATGTGGAAGAGGGGAGGAAGGCAAGAGTGTGTGTGTGTGTGTGTACAAAGCTGCACACATGTGGAGAGGCTGGTTCTTCATGTTTCTCCATTCAGGACTCCTCCCTTAGTCATGTTTGGTAACCTGAGAAAAAGAGTTAATGAGGGGGATGAAGAGGAGCCACCCCCTCCCTCTACACAGCACACAGAGCAACATGAGGTCACTTTGTGTAACCTTGATGGAAGTGGCCAAATAAATAAAAAAGATCTCAAAAAAAGGACATTTGGATGCATTTAACACATTATGACTACGGTACACGACTACAGCACTCAGGAGGAAAGAGCAGAAAGGCAGAAAACAGAGATCCCAGAGATTAGCTCCCACATTCAAACGTGTCCGATGAAAAGAGGCCGTGGCAGGAAGCACAGGAAAGCGCCCGCACAGTGCCATGGAACCCGGCAGCGTGGACAGCAAGAAGTCCCCATCTGACGTCCCAACACAGTCCCTGCAGCGCTGTGTCTGAACACTACGCTGCCATCACGTTGGATCGCAGTGTGTTCAGGCAGAAAACAAAAGAATTGATTTTTTTTTTTAAAGAAAGAAAGAAATCAGAGACCTGGGGCCTCGCAGAAGACCATCCATCACCACACACAGACGTGATCACCAGCATTGGCCTGCGCCGTGCCCACAACCAGAGAAACACACGCCGCGCTGTGGCCCAGGGGCGGCTCACTGGCTCCAGAGCCACCAGAGCCCAACAGGTTCCCCCTGTCATAGCACACCAGGCAGAAGTGTGAGATAACTCCTGCTTCTCGCCTCTTCACAGATGTCATTCTAACTTGTTTTTGTTTTGTTTTTACGTGAGGCGGTCTAACGAGATCACAGCCTGCGGCCTACGAGGCTTCATCAGACGCTCTGCGTTTGCTTTATCTGAGTAATCCCGTGAAACTGTCATACCGGCACAGTCTGAGCTAAACCACTAATTTACATACAAAAGGCCGTGTGACTGCTGGTGTATGACTACATGCTGACTGACGTGCTAATCTACAGTTTTACCCACCTGAGGATGAAGGATGGACCAAACCTTCTGAATTATTATAAGGTCTGTTCAATAACTGTTGCTGTATATAGGAAAGTTTAGGTATATTAATTGGTATTTACCCCTTTTGGGCCAAGCAGTTCCAGTGCCGGTTCAGGGCGGTTGCGAAAGCTAGTAGTAAGATGATTCAAAGTAAGAACTGGTATGGTTTTTTCTTTGCACTTTTCACCCTGTATTTTCAGCAGAGTGCAGAGAAAGGGATTATGGTTCCTCCTCTTAAAAACAACAGCAGATCAGAGGGCTTGTCTCCTTTTCACTGCAAGCTGCTGTGAAAAGTGGTACAAACAGGATTTATAGCGGCCGTTTCCAGCAGGACCTTTAAATGCCAGAAGATCTGAGTGCTGATTGTGAGAGCTGGTCTGTGTGGAGCATTGTGCGCCGCTCACAGCTATTACGGCCCATACTGAACGCTAAAACACAAGAGCGGCCTTTTGCTCGTGTTAAAGCTCACATGTGTGTTTTTTATTCTAGTTTATCCCTCTCTGTTGAATTAAGGGGATCAAACGCCATACTGGCTGCAGGTTCTGAAACATGGCGGAATTTTTTTCTGCATAGCCTTGCTCCCGGCCTCAGATATCTAACCTGATCCCAGATGCAAATCGGCGCTGGTGCTGCTCAGGTGGAAAACCCCCGTTATATTAGAGTGACATGAAGCAACTCCTTTGCCACAGCGGCACAGTGTGTTTTTTTTTTTTACTAGCTGCATTGGAGCGAATCTTACCATATATTCCATCGGCCACCACAGGCTGGCTGTGAGTCTGCAACACTAAAAGAAAACACCAAAGTGCACATCAGCACGCGGTACACAAACACAAGGAGCCAATGGTGGAGCGCTCTGACGCTGCCCTTGCAGCTACTTGAACCCCCCCCAGCATGCTTTGCTCCCTGAATCAGCCGTGTCGATGATCATGGGACAGGATCATAAGCACACAGAGACAACGCTGGAATCAGACCCAGACAGAGCAACAGTGATAAGAAGAGAGGGGCGGCAATCCAGTGTGCACGTTGAAACACAGGCTGTGGAATGAGAAGAATTAACTCAAAGGACTGCATGAGTAGGATGTGTCTGTCTCTGCTTGCCCAGCGCAAGTTAGAAAAGTGTGCGTTTTGTTCCTGTCAATGTTTCAGAAGTCTGCGAAAGCTGCATCTAGTCAGGATTTATTAGATGAAATGGTCAGAGACAAGCAGGCCTCGGGATCTAATGCACAGGCTGCAGGGCCACATCTGCTGTCTGCTCTTATACTGTGGGCCTGCCTGTGTGTGTCTATGAGTGAGTGTAATCTGATTTGACCCAGCTAACTCTACCCTGTGCATACACTAAGCTAACAACAAAAAAAAAAAAAGATGAGCAGAACAAGCTTAGACAGTGACCTTTTCCGACCGTACGGAGACGCCGTTGAAAATCTGCTCGCGCCGCCGGGATGGAAAAGACAGTGATGAATGACTTGTAGAGTGCGGAAAGAACCGGGAGGAGGGGAGTCAGTGAAAAGAAACCGCTTTGCGATGTAAACACCCGAACCAAATAAAATAAAAAAGGGCACTCAAAAATAAAGCCGAGGGTGAACATTAGATTAGCCAGGCATTCAGCAGGACGTCTTTCCTCTTGGATTCGTAGCTCAGCACGCACACAGAAAACATGTGAGCGGGCTATTTTAGGTTGTGTCGACCCCCCCCCTAACCACACTCCCTCCTCTATCTCCTTCCATCATTCCCTTCCTGCTACCCTCCGCCGGGCTCCTCTTACTGTACAACTTCCATTTACAACTTCCCCCTCGCCGTAACGGTTTGCCATTGACGTTATTTCATCATTTTGCAGCTCCTGCTTTGACGGGCAGAAGCTGCAGGCCAGACCCCGACTACCATGACTGGAAATCAAAAGGGCCTTACCCCAACTTTCCCTCTGTCCGAGGCCTCGCACGTTAAAAATTAAGATGCTGGAAAATGGTAAAGGAACCACAAAGACACTGACTACCAATAAGGAGTTCATCAAAGCAGCACCACAACAACTTGTGGAAAGAGTCTGCTAATTTGGTACTTTATAGGAGAAACTGACACTTTTTACATGCTTCTGCAGTTTGGAATTTGCTTCACTTTTTACACCCAGTTGAAAAACCCATTATTTAAACAATGTATTCAACCACAAAGCACTTTAATTTGGGGGAAAAAAGGTGTCTATTCCCAAACTATATTCAATTTCAGTATATATACTGTTGTACAATCTTATCATGTCAGCTTGTAAAATCAAAGTATTTAGCTTTAGAATTACAAAAGTCTGATTTAGCTAAAATAAGAGCATCTATCAGATCACTGTGTTTTAACTCAGCTTACAAGCTCGACATTCAGGATGGCGAATCACTGATAAGATCCCAGACGCTTATCTGCTTCAAATGCTGGGTGTCAGAGTTAGTGTGGGCCTCTATTAAAGCAAACAATGTTTACAAGTAAGGATGGAAAATGAGCAGCCCCTCTGATGGGGTCTTTGTTTAACCAACCTTTAATTCCCACGCTCGGTAAGGTTCTGTAAGAGCCTGCGCTGCAGACTGGGTGCGCTGAGCATGCAGGAAATGCAGCTGAAACCCGGTCCCATTGTCTGAAGGGTAGAGATGGACGACCACATGCAAAGACCTCAAAAGCAAACTCCTACAGGTTGTTTTCAGAACAAACTCGCAAACCCAGGCGCGAGCAGAAAAGCAAATATGTGCACCCTACAACCAATAGCCAGTAAAGCCCACAGTAAACTGTACATCCTGTCAACACTCTGCCTGTTTACAACCCCTCCTCATCCCACCACAGTGTTGTGTCAATAGCAAAATTACAAACATTACAAGGTCCATGCCGGAAAGACAAAGATTACTTGTGGACCAGTTGTACGTCAAATCATAACAGTCAAACGTCACTTTGGCCCGTCAGTCAGGACTTGTTTTTTTTCTTCATCCTGTGACTGATAGGGTTTCGGACAGACCCAACTTTAATCAAGTCCATTTTAGCCCCGTGCCAGGTGATGTGACAGCTAGGCCGAGACGCACAGCTTTGACTGACGGATCGGGTCCAGGACTGTCCTCCTCGGCCTCGTGTTCGCCCCCTCGCATGTGTGTGTGTGTACATGGATCTGCGGGTCTTATTTGTGGGGCTGCTGTCATGTGTGCGATCTGTCGGGATCTGTTGTCGATTGGCCCCTCTCCTCTCATGCATTTCATCAGCGTCGATAAACTTCCACCATTTCATTTGGTGTCAGAGGCGGCTGGTGTGAGCGGTGTGGCTGACCCTGATAAGAGCTCCGAGCCCTCTGCTTTCAGCCGCCTCAATCATCCCACACACCCCTCAGTGCCTTTCCACCATAGCGCGTCTGTCCTGAAGTTTAACTCCATCACAGAGAGCCCGTTTCAACACATCTGAGGAGTGTTTTGGGGGCTGGTCTCCACGGACACACTTGACAAAGAAGAAATAGTAGAACATAGATAAGCTTTTTTCTTCAGATTGTGGACAGATTTATGGCTGTGCGTACACTGATAGACTCTACAGCTTATCTGAGTGAGAACTTAATGCAGCCTGACGCAATATAGATTGGTTCTGACACCGCCAGCCCTTTAAAGGGGCCAAAATCACTGTTGAGATGGTTATTTATGGCATATCGAGGGTTGTGGATTATGTAACATAAAATACTAAATTCTCTAAAATAATCTATTTTGCTGCGCGTAACTAAAGCTTTTGAATTTGGAAATAAAGTTGGAGAGTCCTCAGCAGAATGGAGATGTTTCTTCAATGCAGCGGATCTTTCTATATTCTCCGTTTTTGCAAGAAGCAATAAAAAATAATGCTACGGCATCTGAAGGACCAATTGGTCTGTAACTGAGTTAGAAAAAGCCAATCAGGTCCAAAACGTTACTCAGTAAAAGTGAGCACAGCTTGAATAGCCAGATCATGTCCGACATCCAACTGTTGAGAGCGTTGCAACATTTGGGGCTTTGTTTTGCTGGCTTGTCAGGAAATAAGCCAAAAAAAACATTGCTCTTCATTTGAAATAAACAAAACCACAACGTTTTTTATTACACTTACAAAGAAAAACACACACCCACACTATAAAGGTGTTTTAACAGTAAGATCTAGCCCGTCTTTATATTAACCGGAATCCAAATTCAATATGAAGTGGACGAAGAGGAACTTTACAGAACCTGTAACTTTTACACAGTAAACGACGGTTATTTCTCATTGTTAACTCCATATTAAGATACTGATTTGTTCAATAAAAAAATCGACATTGGACAGATGCCCTCTGTAATGTTTGTTTTCTCAGCTTAAGGTAAAGACATCTGTCGTAACCTCTTCTGCAAACACTTTCACAGATGCCACAGTCAGGCTGCTCCACTCAAAGCCACCGTGACTTTGGACTCACTGCGAGGTTTAAAAAATGTAGTCTGACAACAATGAGACACGCACGAGTCCAACAAGCACCCAGCGTGCGCGCGGGGACGGGCTAATAAGGGACGTGTTAACAAACCGGCCATTAGCAGCACGCTTTACGGCCTCAATGAGAAACACCGACAGCAAGCACAGAAAGTCTGCCCAAACTTTCTGGGAGGACAATAAGTCGGGCGTCTGGTGCCCAGCACGCACCCTGAACACCATGCCTTCCTTCCTTCCACCACCCCCCCCCCCTCCCGCAAAAAAAGTGCGGTCAGCCAACTTTAACGAGCAACTTACCAGCTCTCTTCCTCCCTTTCCAGTGACTTCCCCTCCTCCCCCCCCCCCCCCCTTGAGCTTCAGCTCGGTGTCATGTAAACCGGCCGAGACGTCGACAGCTTCGCTTATCAGACTCCTCGCAGTTTGGACTAACTTCATAAAAGATGAGTCTTAACTTCTTCTTTCCTCTGCCTTCCCTTCCTCCTCCCCTCCTGCCTCCCCCCTCCACGGTCACGACAGAGGCCACTTCCGCGAATAAGTGGCAACGTCATCTGGTCGCGGATCCTGTGTACGCACGCGGGTCGGTGCGTGTCTGTGTGTGTGTGTGTGTGTGTATATAGATTTTTTTTCTTTTTAGGGGGAGGGGGGGGTGTTTTTCACCTGGCCTAGTCATGGCAGATTGCGCATACACGGAAATCCCAGATTGCGAGCCAAAAACTGAGTTAATGTTTCATTTAAAACAGAAATACACAACGAAGTATCAGCTGTCTTTCGTCTCTTTGTTTACTTCAATCCGTTAAGAGCACTGTTGTCCACACTGTAAATATATATCAAATCCCCTCTAGTGAAGACTCTTAATTTTTATTGTTGCAGTTCAAAATGCACCTATCAGCGTACATCAAATGTATTTTTTTACATATTTGTTTCAACTGACATCTTGCTGTTTTAACCGTGACCTATGATGTACTTTCCAACTGTTTTAAAATATAATTAGACATATATCATTTTAAAATAGTGTTTTTTTAACCAGCCCCATATATGTCTTTAACAGAGTTGACAGTGTTCAGTTGTAAATAAACTTTTATCCCTTAGTAGTTACACTAAAAATCCAACTAAGCACACCACTTAACCCCATCATGTCACAGCCGATAATAAAGAATTTGCTTTGTCTGAAAACGAAAACTCAAATGTGAGACATGTTTGAGCGCCGAGATGTTGTGAATATAAAAACTTGTGAAGTTCCCTGTTAAGAAATTCTTCTAATACTAAGAGTTAAATGTTGTCAATTGAAAGCAACACTTAGGAAGCCGAAATGCTCCACCCTCAGGCCGAGAAAGAAAGTCAACATAGCTCAAACCAGAATGGTTTTACTCCTCCAGCCAGCAGGGGCGCGCCACTTGCAGTTATCGGTTTATTGTCCAGTAGAAAAAGTTGCTTCTTAGTTTCTTTATGGCTCCTGTTAGCTGTAGCTCCGGGCGTCGGAAATTTCAAATGTAGACCTGCGAAGTGACAACATGTTGTCAGCAGGAAGTCAGTTAATACACTATTAACTTACTCTGCCTGAGTAACACATTATTAGGGAATGTACTACTCGGAGTAGAGAACAGTATTCCGCTATTCCGTACCTGCTTACCACTAAAGCCCACCTACTTATTTATGATTGGCTCTCACGCATGTTCTCCAATAGTTTCTACTTTGTGATTGGATATTGACTGTTAAGTCAGTTGTCACATCTGTAAGGATACGTAACGAGGACATGCTTCTCTGTAGTAAGTTACCCCGGTTTTAATCATAAAACAGTTTACCTTATAGAGAAAGTGCAGTGTACACAGGTAGCAACATAGACAACATGTTAAAGAGAACGGAAGTCCAGTCGAATTTTGGCAGACCTCTAGGGAGCTGTCAACGTCCCTCGGATAGGGTGAAGTAAACTAGCAAGGAGACTCAGCACAGCTCGGATTTGTCCTAGAACTACTGAACGCTGCGATTGACATTCTAACTGTGTAAGAGTTTGTCTTACGAAGGTAAATATAGTGATATTAGTTAACTGTTTCGCTGCTCATTAACTTGCATGTTCTGCAAATTAGACTGTGTTGTCACACGTGACTGAAGGGTCAGTTTATTACGTGATAGCTAAGAGTGTGGTCTTGGGCTCAGGCTTGAAAGTCCAGCATGTATCGACTGGCGCTTTTTCAATAAAACTTCGCTGTCTCACTCTGACTTTCATGTTACCTACAGAGTCTAAAGTCTCCCTCCTGAAAACGATGCAAGTGTGTTTTGGGAAATCATTTTAACTAAGGTGTTATCTGGAGGGAGAAAGCCCCTCTGACTCATACATCTCTACACTTTCAGTATCCATATATAAATATCAACATCAAACTATACAACCTCATTACAAAACTGTAGAATTAAAGCACTGCAATTTTGATAATCATATATGTAGATAGAAAGATTTTTTTTCATAAAAGGAAAATACTAAAAACAATTATTCTAAAGTCTTAAGTGAGTCCACAGCAAAGCACGTCAGTGTTATTATAAAACTATACATGTCCTCTAAATTTGCACACAGCATAATACATAGATAATTTCTACCGCTCTAAAACCTTCCGTCCCAGGCACTTTGTCATCGATTTCAGCAGGCTTTAGCATTATTTGCCTTTACTGCTGCACATTATTTAGAAGTCCGTCGGCTTCAGTCATTTTCTCTGAATTTAAGTGGCCTTGTGGCGTTTTCTTCCTCGCTTATCTGTCACATAAGCAATATCTGCCTCAAAAGACTAACAAACACTACAATTAAAACAAGTTATGTATTTTAACAAGAGAAACTACCTTTATTCCAAAGGCGATGGTTTAAATATACAACTCCACACCATGAAAATAGATTTGTGATGAGTAAGTACTGAAAGTTTCTCCACCTCTTGGCCCCCTCCTCTCTCTGTCTGTGCTGTGTTCTTTTATGTGCCTCTTTCTAGACACTCCCAGATAGGATGCGAATTATGAAGGAGAGGAGGGCCTGAGCTTCATTGAAACTATTTTCGGATGGTCCATGTGGATTCATGTTGATGTAAGCATCATCAAATGCACAAACACGTAAATTTGACAGAAACTGTACAAAATCAAGATTCTCTAAACTGAAGTAATACACCCAGATGATATGGTTTGGGTTTAAATATTTCCGGTTGCAGCACACATTTTCACCTCGATCAAAGCGGTTATCGATACTCTGCACACACTCCAAAGTTCATTCAAGGCTCTGCATTGTAAAAATCAGTAAAGTCATTGTTTATTGGTACAACCAAACATTCAATATAGTTCCTCTCATTCTCATATTTTTCCAATTTCTTGGTCGGATGGCAAAATGCCTCTGAAAATAGGACTGAATGTGACCCTTTTAAGACCTTGTAAGCGTTTCCAGGATGTGGCTTTACTCTAATTAAATCCTGACTCTGTAACTACAGTGTTGTCAGCCTATTAAAGGAAACTTAAACAGACATCTGCGTGGTGCATTTTGCCTGTGCAGAAGCAGCAGAACGCCTTGACGCTGGTTGGCTCAGTCAGTCCGGTTGTGCGGGTAACATAGCCGAGTGTTATTACTATAACTTTAATGGAAAACAACTGGACCTCCTGTATTGGCTTTTTAGATAAACCAAAATGTTTCCTAAATTCTTGATTTCTATTAGAGAGGGAAAAAAGTCAATTTTCCTCCAGCTGGAGCTCCTCGGATTACCATGACCTGTGGGATTTTCTTCCTGTACGCTAAGTTAAAGAGTCTTCCTTGACTTGAGAGTATACTCATATTTGATTAATTATTTTGCTGTTTCTCAGCTTCGCCTTACCCAACCTGAACAGAGCAGTGGTGCGTGTGAGGAGACTGGCAGCACAGCTGAGCAAAGCCACCATGACCACTAATAACCCGGGCTCCGACTCCTCCTCTAAAAGCAGCGCTGATGCTCCCACTGCAGCCATTCTCATCATCGGAGATGAGATACTGAAGGTGATTTCATGTTCATGGATGTTTCTGTGACTTTTGGGCTCACTGTGAGTGACAGTACCCCCCTGCCCTTTGAAAAGATGTGGAACCCTCCCCCACCGTTACTTCATGGGGTTCGAGCTGTTTGATATTTTGAACATACTCCCCCTCATCAGCATGCGCCTACTCTTGACTCTGGAAAATCTTGTGGTGGCTGTTTGATGTGGCAGTGATGCCTTTTCCCCCTTTAAGAATGACAGCTTCAGCATTATTTCTTGACTTGACATGATCATGATTTGAACATGAAGTATTCTAGTCCTGTCCAGTGTCACGCTTTAACCTCAAAATGTGCCCACTGTTAGTCCTCCAGTTTCATCAAACAAGGGCTTAAACTTTTTATATGTCCTCGAATTTGATGCGTTAGGGTGGGGGATGGGGGGGTTGGAAGGCCTGGAAACTAACTGTGCTATTCTCTGTGCTTTTCTCTCAGGGTTACACAGTGGACACCAACAGCACCTTCCTGACACGAGCACTTAGGAGGCTGGGCGTGTCTGTGCAGCGTATCACAGTCATACCAGACATACAAGAGGTCATAGCCAAGGAGGTGGTCCTCCTCTCCTCCAAGTATACGCACCTCTTCACGTCAGGGGGCGTTGGCCCGACTCATGATGATGTCACCATGGAGAGCATTGCCCTGGCCTTCCAGGAGGAGTTGCATCTCCATCCTGAGCTCCAACAGCTCGTTGAAGAGTTTTTTGGGGTGACGGACAAAAACAGTCCGGCTATGAAGATGGCCATGGTGCCGCGCTCGACCAAACTCAACTATGGAACTGACCCCCAGACAGGGCAACCGCAACGCTACCCGGTGGTAAGTCAACCCAGACTTTTCCAAATTCACCTAGTGCTGTTTTTCACTTGTATGGATATTTTACTCCATTCCTCCACTCACATTATGGCTCGTGTACCCTGTCACAGGTCAGTGTGCGCAATGTGTACGTGTTTCCTGGAATCCCAGCTTTGATGGAGAGGTCTTTCACTGGACTGGAGCACCTATTTTCAGCATCAGGAACCACATTTCACTCTCGTGAGGTAACGCAGCTCCCACTCGAGTCATTTCCACCTCCAAAATCTGTATTCTTCACTAAGCTTGCATGTATTTCCTCAGGTGTTTGTCAATGCAGAGGAAACC
Organism: Menidia beryllina; assembly: GCA_013363375.1. NCBI lineage: Eukaryota > Metazoa > Chordata > Actinopteri > Atheriniformes > Atherinopsidae > Menidia > Menidia beryllina. The sequence continues at coordinate 5,998,527 of JABUIW010000019.1, forward strand.
GAGATTGCTCCTGTGCTGACCAAACTACAGGCCAGCTGGGGAAAAAGGGTGTCCCTTGGCTCCTACCCTGACTGGTTGAGCAACTATAGCAAAGTCAGACTCGTCTTGGACTCAGATAGCCAGGAGGAAGTGGACAAAGCACGGACCCAGCTAATAGATGACCTGCCCAAGGGCAGCGTGGTGTCTTTAGTCAAAGACTCTGTGTCCATCGCCACTCCAGAGGTGTACAAACTATCCAACAGTGGTGAGAATATACTGTTAATAACCATAATTTTAGTCATAAAATTATAGCGAACAGAAAAAGAAACACTGTAAGTCTGAATAGAAGAGACAATTATGACTCAGTACCTTAGATATGATAATCTACCAGCAGTTCATTTTACCCGAAACGTGGCATGACTGAAAGTGCGGCTACGAATGATTTGATATCCGTTGTAAAACACCCTCTCACTGTGGATTTCTGCCCACAGGCACAGAGCTGGGAAACAAAGTCAAGTCTGCGCTGGAAACAATAGAAGCTGCACTAGATCAGTATTCAACGGAGCAGATCTGCGTTGGCTTCAATGGAGGCAAAGACTGCACAGCTCTTCTTCATCTCTACTACGCTGCACTGAGACGGTAACAGGAGGAGGACGAATAGTTTTAATGGAGACAGTAGAAATAACCTGAGAGATGAAGAATGGAAATCAGCCTAATAGAGGGACCATTTCAGCACTGTGGGGTTTCGAACATCTAACCCTGATAAAACTGGAGAAAAACACATTTAAAGACAGGAAATCTTAGACAGGGGCCCTGCACATACTGATTCTACTGTTACTGCTACTGTAATTTACCCTATATGTCCATTTTCTCTGCATCTCTCAGGCGGTATCCAGATGGAAAAGACAAGGTCAAAGCTCTGTATATCCGTATTGTCTCACCATTCCCAGAAATGGAGCGGTTCCTCCAAGACACAAAAACAAGGTCAAAACTTTATTTGAACATGTTTCAGGAAATTAGTGTTTCTTAAAAAAAACATATATATATCGATTTGATATCTCTTCATTTCCGTTTTTGTTTTTTTTGCAATCGTAGCTTACTCTTTAGTTACCATCTCTAGTGGTATCTGGGTTCCCACATCCTCTCCTCATAATTGCATGACCTGTCCCCCAAAGATATGACCTGGAGCTGATATCTGTGGAGGGCAGTATTCGGCAGGCACTGAGCGAGGTGCAGGAAAGAAGGCCGGAGCTGAAAGCTGTCCTGATGGGGACCCGGAGGAGTGACCCTTATTCCCTCATACTGACACCCATGTGTCCCACTGACCCTGGCTGGCCAGACTACATGAGAGTCAACCCACTGCTGGTAAGACTACCAGCAGTGGGTTACACACTAGTAATGAATGCATATGTAATGCTGAGGAGCATTTCTCACATAAAACTTAAAAGGGGGGGGGGTCGGCCCAACAGCAGCACTACATTTTTAAGGTTCTGAGTTCCCCCCTCCCACAGGATTAATATTGCTGTCTAGTGCGGCATCTAGACAAAATTCAAGTAGCAGCCAATATCTTACAACAAAGTCAGTTTATTATCATTGTATTGAAATGTATTCATTTCTATGAGATTTCCATTCCGGGATTGCTTTGTAGATAATCTCATACATTGCCGCTCTTTGATGTGTTAAGTCAAGTTGACGGATAGAAGTGCAGATGAAAGACAGTGTCGTCGGCTTTGTTTGCTGTCAACCTCATCCAGGTTCATTCATGTAAGTCTTCATCATGAGCCCCTCACAGAGAGTGACTTCTGCTTGAAAAATGCGTCCTCTCCACAGGACTGGACATATCACGACATCTGGTCGTTCCTGAGGACGTTATACGTGCCCTACTGTGTCCTCTACGATAAAGGGTAAGAGCACCCCCCAGCCCGTCTTTCTGTGTGCGGCGTGGGCCACATGGCCGGAAGCCTCCGGGTGTCACATGGCTGTCCGCCTGCAGGTACACCTCACTGGGCAGCATGGACAACACCTGCCGGAACAGCGCCCTCCAGATGGTGGATGAGAGAGGCGTGACGCGCTACAAACCAGCCTACCTCCTGGAGAATGAAGAAGAGGAGCGGAACTCTCGTGCCTGACGTCGTCCCCGTTCTTCGTAAACGACCTTTTTGTTTTTTCGGGCGTCTGGTTATCAGCCGCGTTTCTCTCAAAGCGAAGGCATTTTTTTTCACTAAAGACTCTCCATGTGTGACAGGGATGAGGCTGCACACAAAGTGTGACTTTCTTGTGTATTGGCTGTCCAGTTGAATAAAACATCAGTCTGCACATGCTTTCACAATTGTCCTGTCACTTTAGGAGGGCTCCCACATCCAGTTTTGACTGCGGCTATTTATCTCGTTTCACTTTTGGCTCCATTTGTTTTAAATGAGATAATCCACTAAGGGAGACAGCTGTCATCAAAATGTATTCGTAAGGGTTTAGTCAAAGTCAGAAACTGGGGTTTTGTAGACAGTGAACAGCAGGGAGGCAGTGTTGAAGGGCACCCAGCAGGCTGGTGTGAGTCCGCGGTGCCTGTGCAACACGCCATCTCTGTTGTAGTTCTCCTTGTGGACCTCACGGGCGCGTTCTTCTCACGTTTTCCATTTAGCACGGATGATTACAATAAATTACCTTCTCTGTTTCCAGACATGATTGGATCCAGGCCCATCGATCGGCGCTCTCTCTCTCCCCGCCTGGAGATTAGTCACCGCGGCGCCGATCGATACCGGCCGATCTAATAAAGCGGGTCGCTTACGAGGCCACCGCGGGGCTGCACACACTGTTACACCAGCAATTACCACTTCTAGGCTGCCCCACATACCCCCTAACTTATCTGTCCTGGCTTCACGCCTTGCTTGATTCATTAATAATAACAGTAATAAAAGAGGCAATGAACAGGGGCTTCATCATCACAGCACAAATGTAATGGTGTGTGTTTTCGTGGTGCGACAAACACGCCGTCTGGAATGGTATTGGTGTGGAAGAAAATTATGTTATGGACTTACAGACTATTTTCAGCTCATAACTCAACTTTGATCGGCCTTGCAAATTATATGTGAGTTATGTACCGGGCCTCGTCTGTGTTTATTATAAGGTACAAATCAAAGGCTGAGGTAGTGCTTGGTCCTTGATTTAATAAGAGAGTAAACACGCAAATGAGCTTCTCATTCATACCCTTTGCTCACTTTAGGTTATTCTGATATGACAGCTAAATTATATCAGTACATAATGTAGCTTCAAGCGAGCTGAATGCCAGCAAACTCCTTTTAAATGTCTTATCACAGCTGTTCTGAAGAGCAAAACTGCCTCTGTTCTCATGGTTTATTATTATTTATTGTCAACGTCATTAGCTTGTTTTTGTTATGGAGCTGGTCATCACATGGAACATTTCCATGAAAATGTGTTCGAGTGCAAATTTAGGAGGCATCCAGATATTTCCTGATGATTCAGGGAGATAGCTGAAAATGGGAGTTTCTGTCACTTATGATCTACAGCTTCAACTATGGGCAAACTGCATGGTGAATTCATTACATTTCAGATGTTTTGCTGACCACATCCCTCTAAATTGCAGTCTTAAATTCAAAGCTCTTAACGCCACTTTGCAATTTAAGTATTTATACAAAGAACTCCATTGAAAAACTTTTTTTACGCCACAAGAGTAAAAACATATTGTTTGCCTCTTGTTTTGTTTTTTTTATATTGAGATTCAATAAATACCAGTGCAGGTATAATCACCACAATTGTTCCATGACAAATCAAAGCTGTCAAATGCTAAAAAAATAGCGTGTAGGCTGTGTCAGTGGAAACATTTCATTGACTTTTTTGGAGCTTGATATCTATGTATGGCCACACTGTTCATTTAAATTTCCTTTTCATCACTAGTAGATCCGGTCTTCACACATTCCTAATTGGTGAAATCAAAATTCCTCTCAGAGCAAATGATCAATTCAGGCCAACAAACAAGTCTAATGAACATGTACAGAACTTAAAGTAGACCGATAATGACAACCGGCTGTGTGTACGGAGTGGATGCAACTTATGTTGAAATGCTTTGTCCTGGGTAATTAATCAAGAAGCAGCATAATGCATTTTGGTCAAATCAATAACGCAGGAAACAGCAGACATTTGTTTGAATTATTCAAAAGAGTTTTCAGGAAGCACTGAATTCATTGCACAGAAAAAGAAATTACTTGGAGTCTATACACAAGAGGATGCTACGGTTTAATCTGGAAAATCAACCACTGGAACAGAAAAACACTGTTTTCCCAACCTTACCTTACAGTAAAAGTCTTGACTCCTTGAGGAAGTCCAAACCTTTAGTTACAAACCACTGGAGTGACACTAGAACTGCACATAAGAGAGACAATGGTGAGGCTTTGAATGCAAAAGCTGCAACATATTTAACATTGATGTTCACTCTTGTAATTACACGTCAGTCAAATAATAACGGATGTTAAATGTATAGACATAGGTATGAGACATTTCTAACGTTTGTTTCTGCTTAGCATAATCTTCATCCTGTTTCATATAAAATTGCATCTTCTCATGCACCCATGACAGCTTCATCTGTTCCTTTTCCAGTGTATTTCTACCAAGTTTTTTTCAGTCATTAATTGTAATTTCAAAGTGTTTTGATTTTGACATTGATCTCAGATTGGGGTTATGTAGTGAGAAGTATTTACTGCGAAAAGTCTAAATGTGTTTAGGACTCTTTATCTATTTGACTTTTCCTTATGTTGTCGACCTCTAACAAATGTAGAAATGCCTTGTTTTAGTATTTATAATTATTCTGCTTAAAACCTGGTGTCTGGTGATATATGCAAAACTGCAATTAAAACATTCTCAACATTTTTTATCAAAAAAATTTTGTGTCATCTGAAAGAAATTGGAACAAGTTAAAAATACGTTTTTTTTTTCTCGCTTTGCACATATTTGAACTTAATTGGTTCTCCAAAGACAGACTTGAGGTCAGTTGGTGGAAGTGTGGTGAGAACAGCCGCTAAAGGTGATATGAGGATAAGAAGCTGCTCTTGCTGCTCTCCCAACACAAATCTAGTTTCTCTCCATGTCTCCCAGGTGGCATTGCCTTATAAGAGGATCCACAGAAGAAAAATTTCCGTGATATGGACTCAGCAGGACTTAAAATTGGACTCGGTGTGACTTTGTGCAAAAACTTGTGTCAATCTTTGATACAGGAGTGAACTCTCCATCAGATGCTACTGACTGTGAAGCTTTTCTCTGAAGGAATGTGTTCTTAATCCAATTCTTCAGCAGTTCCTGCAGTGTAAAACTAGACTTGAAGCACCATGAGACAGCAATTCAGGCGATGTCTCAGGAGCAATACTTAACACACAGGATGAATAGATGCTCCGTTGTCAGAAAGCATCAGGAGAGAAGAGAGACCTTTGAGTCTATGTAAATTACAAGCCCATCTGCATGTAAAGCCAACCGACCAGAACACAGGAAATGGGATGTTCGGTATCAAAGTTTCACACATTAAAAGTGGATGAAAGTAAGTGAGAAAGAAAGAAATGAGAAAGGAGGGACTGGAAATAAGGAGGGGACCTGCTTTGCAAGCGACGATGTGAAGTGTGACTGACTTAGCTTATTTGTGTCTGGTTTTGGTGTGTTTAAATAAAAGCCAGTCTCATAATCCCAAGTTTGTCACAGCTCTCAGTCCGGTACACAGAACCAAGACCCCCTGCTCATATCCAGACACAGGATGCATCCACAAATGGCTTTCATTCCGAGCACTGGCTTTAATGTAAAGGGCCGGGGTCTGTGAAGCTTCAGCCAGCATGCTGAAAAGCGATGAGAAAAAATTCTGCTCAGCTGAACTCAGCTTGAGCTCATTTGCACTCAGCAGCCATAACTTAAACATGAAGTGAGGTGTTAGAGAGATGTGAAATGTTTAACACTATAAAGTACTGGATTTCATTTGTGTGAAATGGATTTTAAACATACAAACATTCTTTTAATCTTTGTGACTGAGACCTAAATGACATTCATCTGTGTAAGTGGAAGTGATAAGTTTTGTTCATTCACAGGTGTCAAAAGTCTAAAGGACCCTGCTCCTCTTTAGATAACTTTGATTGTGAAATGTTTTTAGTAAAAGGTTGGCAGCTTAGTCGCTCTCTGGTATTTTTTTCCTTTTCAGTATTCTCGAACAGTAAAGCTTGGAACATCATTAGGAGATGAATGCAAAAGAGACAAAGTGAAAGCACACTAAACTGATAATTTGTAGTAATTTAGCTTAAAAAAAAGAAAACAAAACAGGGCCTCTTATATGTTGTAATAATGGCCTGTGCAAGACTGGCCTTCCCAACAAAGTTCCCAGAAATGGACCTTGCACAACTTTCATGTCGGCATGTTGTATGCAGTCAAGTTTAACACACACAAAGGAAACATTTGCAGGTGAAATCGAGACAGCTTGCACTCACTGAACTGTTTGACTTTATGAAGAAGAGGCCAAATCTTTTAAACAATAAAAATGAACCGCAGCCATAATTAACCAGGGAATGACTCTAAGAAAATGGTCAAGTCAAAAGCACCCAGTTCAATCCTGCTGAAATGGAAAGAGGGCATATGAAAAGAGATGCAATGCAACAAAGCTCCTCCGAAAATCCTCATACATCTTGCAACTGCAGGAATTCATCACAGAAGAGTGCTCGTACATTTTCAGAGAGCTGATGAAAGAGACCAGTAGACACTCAGAAGGGCAATGTCAGCCTTGGAGGAAGTGAGTGCACTTCCCCACAACTAATAACACACCCACTGATATTTTCAATACATTAATTATTAGCATTGCAAAATTGCCTTGTAGTGTTGCTCAGCTGTGCAACTGTTATCCAGAGACACTGTTTCCAAGAGCATCAGATGTTTCTTCAGCAATGCTTTGGAAAGAGGCAGACACACACTCTAGTTTTTCTTCCCAGAATGTTGTTCATGGAGTCACTGTTTCAAATGTGCTAAAAATGAGATAATAAAACAATTATTGTAACAGTTGCAGTAAATAAAATCCCTCCAAAGCTTCATTCATCAATGTGCTGATTGAACAACCTTTGAATCGTACGCTTCCAATGTGGCTTGTTGTCATAACTGGACATTCTGAATCATTTAATCAGTGATCTCAGAAAAATACTACAAGTGTTTGCCCTCAGCATCAAATATCAATGGAACCACTGTCTTCATGACATTAATTCAGGTAAATCTTTATTTTTTTGTGCATCGAATCATAAAGGGAACAGTGATGATACAATAAAAACTGTTTCAACTTCTATTATATACACCAATGTAGTGTAAAACAGCATAACTGCTTTTATGTGGTTTCACATTTACACTCATAGCACAGCAAAGACTTTTGCTGCCAGCCGATAGCCCTATCTATTTATAAGTCTAAAGCTTTTTACTCAGAGTCATCTTTTCAGTTTCAATCCCAGTTTTGAGACCATCCTGCACAGCATCCATACAATCTGCCCCCAGGTTTGCAAGAGCTTCTAAGAGCTTTAACTTTCCTATTTGTACATTGATGCTGCACGCTGGTGCCTCAGTTCACTTGTGTGAGACAAATCTTTTTTGGCAGGTAAAGTGAGAGGTATTGCCTCCTGTCCTGTAGATTAACGCTTTTATGAAAAAATTCAACATTCTCCAGGTAGTTTTCTTTTCCTTTACCATCGCAGTTCTGCCCTAACTAATGTCTAACAACATTTCAAAAGGTGAACGCTCGAACCTTACGGATTTTGGTACATTTTTAATTTGTTTAAATGACTGCGAAGTTTAGAGAATTATTGTCTTACATAACTGGATCTGCCACAATGATCATAGTAGGTTTGTTCAAATGTAGGAAGTTGATTACAGGAGGCCCGGCAATGAATTACATGAGTTTTCCTCAGGGACAAATAAACAAAACTAAACACATTTACAGGAAAAAAACAACTAAAGAAATGTGACCTTCTCCAACTTTCTTTCCCAACTGCAGAAATGTATTCAGCATCTTCACTGTTGCATCCAATTAAGCTGATTAGGCCTAATAAGTCTGTGTACCACTAAAGGCTCTGCACTGTCACAGCAGGAGGGGGATACGAAAGAGGAGCATGTTATGTGTGTATGTTGCACAATTACAGTTATTCCCCTTGTTTTTAAACAGAGGAGCATTAACGTACTGCTATTTTCATGTGTTTGCCGTAAGTGTTTCTTTAATTAAGGAAAACCAAGAAAGTCGCCTATTAGGATACACAACGTTTAGCCTTTTATTGAATGTGACAAAAATAAGGTGTGGAGTAACTACTGATCAGCTCCAAGGGCCACTGAAAATGCTTCTGAATGAGTCTCTGGGAAAAACGAGTGAAGCCTACCAGGATTAAAAAGGAAGATATCTTAAGTCAAATTTATTAAAAAGAAAAAATCTAAGTCAAGCGTCCTCTTGTTATATCCCACTGGAAAGATTTAGCATCTCAAAACCTTTTACTCTCCACTGCATGGAGGATCAAATATTCACTCTTAAAATATATACTGTATCTGATAAAGAAGTGGAAAAAGTATACGCAATATTTGCAAGAGATGTCGAGTACCATTTTTTCTGATTGGGGTTGAACGTAATCCTGAACTCGATTTTATTGAGAGCTCTCTTGTGGTACAATAACCAAGATTGCCGAAGAAAAGCATATAAGAAAAGAAAAAATACAAGGAGATAATAATTCAACATTGTATAGATGCACTCACGCCCCATAGGCAAAGCCTTTTTCCTCTTCATGGAACTTCTGTTTCCTCATGCTAGCAGAACACTTCATGCTGGAGGACGCAGACCACAAAGATCGCAGATTGTGACTCAGCTCTTGAAGCTGGCATACCTAAACAGAAATAACAGCTGAAGGGTTCCACAGGCTGATGGGCCAGAAACATCAGTGGAGTTTAAGATTTGTCACTCTGGAAATCCCTGACCGGCAATACCCATGCATTATGTTTCTGACCACATCTTGCTGAAGTGCTGGTATTACTAAAGTGGTGCACTCTGATAACCCCATTAAAATAAGATCATCATCCTGACACAGCAACACAGTACGTCTCGCATTACTTTTCTCGGGAAGATAAATTACAATGTACCGAGAAGAGGTTTTCAAAATGACACCTCTATGTCTCCTTATCAGTCCGTGTGGTCACATTCATGCAGCCAAACACGCTGTTTCAATTGGAAACATTAATAAGACCACTGTACTTGTCCCAGTGTACGTGCACAAGGGGCTAGACAAGACTCTCAACAGCTTCTAACCATGTGTGGGAGCTCAAATGTTCCTTCAGCCAGATGACCTGGTGGTAAAAAGATTTATCAGAACAGAGTAGCAGTCTGCAGATGCTTCAACTGGAGTTTAAAAGGAGAGAAACTTGGTTTGATGGACTGATATTGAGGCACTGGTTGTCTCGATCATGCTTGGCTGTGGTGTGTCTTTGGTTTTCTGAGTTTTAGGTGGGGTTTTGGTAGGTTTCCAGGAAGTAAGATTCAAAGCCTGGTGGCTCCCACTCTGGCATCCGCTGCTCGTCTGCCCTCATCATGCCCCGTCTGCAGGGTCTACAGGGGTACCAGTAGGCGCCAGACTGTCTCACTGCACTCTGCGGTAATCCGGTCAAATCCTGCAATCCCAAGCTACACGTTGCCAATTGGGTTACTAACCTTTTGTGGCCGGTCATTCTCCAGTGTCCTCTCAGTCATTCTCCTCATTTTGGCTTCCCAGACCCACGTCTCTGGATCCTGTGTGATCACCAAAAATACCAACCTGCAGCACCCACCTGCCACGCCAGAACTCCTCCTGGACTCAGCGAGGACAAAACTCAAATAATCATCCGGACTTGCATTGCACATTAACATATCTCTCTCCTCCCAGTGTCACCCACTGGTCTGGATCTATTTTTGGCAAACCATCAAGAAAACTGGTCTTGGGTATTTTTTGTGATTCGGCTAGAAAGACAACCATTACACTGCTGACCATATATTCAGACGCACAAAAAAACAGCAACACTATACACAGCCAGTGTATTTGAGCATAAACATACATTTAGAAACTGTAATAACAGAGCTAAAACCTGGGTGCTTGCATGAATACATACATGAAGACATACTTTCTGGGAACATGGTTTTATTCATTTGGTGATATCCTATAAGGGTCTAACTGTTTTTACTCAGATCATTCTGTATAGTGAACACTGAACACTTATGAGGACCGATGATGACATGTATGCGTGCACTACGGAGAGCAGGAGCTCAGTACAGTTGGAAAACAACATTTCTGTGCAGGTTGTTTTGATACTCTGCACACCACATACTAGCTTTGCAGAAATGCATCTGATTAAACCTTCCAAGGTAAGGATTCCTGAAGAGACCGGGTTAAGCTTAAGTATTGCCACTTGCTTTCCAAGAGCAAGTAATAAGCTCATTTTCATTGATGCCTCGACTGTAAATAAATACAAACAGAGCATGAATTTTGAATCTACAAGCTTTTTGTTTGCATGAATTTTTGAAAAAGAAAAACATTCAGATGCCTCCTCTCTTATCAGTTCACAGAAAAAGATGAAACAGTCTCTGGGGTGAATGTTGGTTAGTAAGGATTCGTATTATTTGGGACATCATATGTGGGTATGTTTCTGAAAAATAACTGAAAATGTAAGGTCACAGAAAATGTTTGAATGATTTGAAAACACCATTAATTTGATTTTTTTGACAAATATTTATTTAGTTGATTGAAAAGTATACCAACTGGTAAAAATACAACCAAAAGAAAAAAAATCATTTTTAAAAATACGATTGAAAAATACATGTTGGGATTGGTTAGAATTGTTTTGCATGTAAAGATCATTTACAAAGAAACAAAGGATTGTTTGCTTATTTTGAGAGAATTAATCTTTTTTTTTTTTAAGATTTAATGAATGCCGATAATTTTGCCTTGACTATTCAAGCAGGGTGTAATCAAATAAAGCCAAACTTTCAAAAACAGATTTATGTTGTCTTTTCTTGGTACATTGTAATTACAGCATATGGTCTGGGGAGCTGCACTGTATGGATATGCAATATAGATTCTTTTTTTTTGTTTGACCCGTTGTCAAAAATTGCATTGGCAGGAATTGTTTTATGATCCAAGCCTTCCAAGAAAACCTCAGAGGAAACTTTGACGGGGGATTTTCACGATCTTCTAAATTTATATTATATGGCAACGTGTCTATAATTATGAAGTTTTTTTGGGGGGGGTGTTGAGCTCAGTTCCAGCTTTGTTGCATCAACAAAAAACAGACAAGGAAAACAAGGAAAAAGACATATCAGACATGCAATATTTGATAGGATTTTTTCAGCATTTTCTCTCTTGAGGGAAGGATTAAACCAAAACTATATCAAATGGTCAACATAAGTAACCTCAAAAGTGTGCAAGTTTTTACTGGAATAAAAAGCCCTGCGATTTAACACACGCAGAAGAGCGTGCATTGCTACTGCTTTTAAAGTCCCCCTCATTTCACATCACTCTAAAAGTATCCATCATTTCTTCCGATTTTAGCATGCTCGCTTCATCATTCACAATAGAAAAAAGAATGAAAACATGGGCTTTGGAAATTTATATGTGAAGGTCAGAATCAAAGCCACTTCACAACAACATGCCTCAACAGTGACAAACATGTCATCAGCAGGGATCATAAACCATGAAATAGAAGTATTAGCCCCATTATCCAGGAAATTGCCTCTCTGACTTCACAAGACGTTCTACATTACAGACTATATAAATGGAAATGCATTTACAGCTTATTTGGATGTACATTTCTATATTTAAAACATAAAGAAACTCCATCTCTTTTTGGGTTGTATTGAACCTCAGCCCTGTGGTGACAGAAAATAACTACTTTAAGGTCAATGTATTGGCAATGATGCTTGAGAGCCTATTAATACCGGGAGTTCATTGGGTATGCGAGTCTTATCAGGTCTTGGCGGCCCATAGATAAAAAAGCCAGCTCGATATTCCACTAGGTTACTCACATTACAACGGCCTCTTATACCACAAGGTCACTTTAAGTCCCTGAAGTCTCCTTATCTCTACACTGCTGTGTAAAACACTGAAACTGTGTGTTTCACAAATACAGATGTGTTTACGTGGGAAACTTTTGTCAGCCACCTGGAGTTACATAAGAGAATCTTAAGCTTAAAAAAAAATAAAATCACTGACTCAAAATGTTTGAATGTAATCGTATTCATTTTATTGCTCTGCCACGTAAAAAAAAAAGGCTCAGATTGCAGTTGGTTCTTCACAGAAGAAGCTATATTTTTCACTTAAGCGTGAAAGCAAAAAAGACACACAAAAAAACAGAACAAATCCTACCTCTACATCCATACACCTTTACAAGACTAGGTTGAATCAGAGAATGTTTAAACATTGTGTTTAATCGTCCATTTTGGGAGATGAAAAAAAAATATTGGAGTTGTTGACAGCATTTTGAAAACAGAATAATCTGAAGAAAATATATATTAAGAACTAAAAGTGCTGTTTTTAAAACAACGGTAAACTTTACAATTAACCTTTAGATTTTTAATCAAGACCAATAAATGATGAAAAAGTAAAATTATAAATACATACATTTCATGTAAACTTAAAGAATAAACACAAAACTACTACACAAAAAACAAGAACTTTAATGTCACTCTTTTTCAATTAATTTTTGGAATAAATTGGTCAAACCATTAAATGGTCTCTTAGAATTTTTTTTAAATCAAAGACAATAAAAGACAACTTTAGAAATTTAGTTGTAGCATCCATTGTAAAAAAAAGTAAAAAAGAAAAAAAGGAAATACAGTTACATCAACTGTACTCCTCAGTGTTACAGCTATACATCTATTCTGAAGAAGTTATTCATCGTTTTGACAACTCTATGAAAATGGAGTTGGCTTTTCTTGGTATGAAGTATGCAGTTAATATAACTGAATTTGCAGAATATTAACAATACATCAATGGTAAGATCAATGGATCTTGTATGAAAAAACAACAAAGAAGCTAGAGTACATATTTGTGCATCTGGAAGGCCAATAAACCAGTCAACCTTCAGTGTTTCCAGTGAGGCCAATTCATTCCATTTACCCAAAACCCCCTCTGTTCTGGACTGTGTTCTGAAGAAAGATGAAAGGTGCACAGACACAAAAACAGAGTAACCATTCAGGGAGGACAAACTACGTCCCATCTCTGGTTAGCACTGAACACAACCAAAATAAGGTGTCCAGCTTCAGAAGCCAGTTTCATCCCAGCAGGGGGCGCAGCAGCCCATCCTCGCTCTTCTACAGTATTCCCCATTTCCCGCAAAATACCTTTATTTTTTTTTTTTTTACAAATATATAAAAAAATCAAAAAAATTATCTGACTCTGATGCAAATGAGGCCAGCAAAAAATGACTCCGTTCATGTACAGCACGTCGGCAGAAGAATGTCCCCCACAAATTGACCTCCAACCTGAGCCACTCACTAAAGTAGAGTTTGTTTATTTGGCAATTTTTCAGCTGGAGACAGGTTTTTTTTTAGAAAACAGTAAATGCAACACCATAGCTGTATAAAAAAAAAGAAAAAAAAGCAACATTAAATGAAAAACCAAGATTGAAAAAGTGAAAACTTTGTTCATGCAAGTTCAGACACATTGTTTTTCTGGCATAGCCAGCGGGATCACTCTTGACAAGTCCTGGCCGAGCAGGTCATTTTCTGTTTTATTACCAGCACAACAAATCAGACAAAAAGCAGGAAATGTAGCACCATGATTCAGTGTGTCAGTCCCTGAGCCAACGTGGCCCTGCTCTGGAGAAGGTTCTCGCTTTAATTTCACAGGAACACAACCACATGTTAACACGCGTCGTTTGCTATAGTTTGCTGTAGCTTAGATTGCTTGGAATCGTTCATTGTCTGAGCACAGATTGCACTGTGTACCATGGGAGACAGGTCAACGTCGAGGACGGACAAATCATGTAGTTAGGAAAAGGGGAATGAGGAGGATGACTGGAAGTGAAGCTGCCCGCAGAGAGGAAACTCTGCTTCGAGTTTCTGAAATGGAGAAAAAGAAACTTTGCATGAAAATACTGTCCGTTTTGCAAGTTTAATCATTAAGTATGTGGACTAAAGTTACTTATTCAATAAAAACACTGTGTTACAGGATATAATATCATTCTATTAGACAACAGTAGAAGTTTGAAGAAGGCACTCAGTGGTCTGCGAAACTACTGGAGAAGCTGACTGGCTTAAGCAAAGCCTAAACGCTAGCGGCTTCCAACACTTTTAGGTCATATTGGAGCACTGATTTGCGTCTGACATCTCCTCCCCCAGCGTCGCTAATGGCTAATGGAATCACTTGTGGACGAATTGGATTAAATCTCTAGCACGAACGCTTCCCAGAGGAGTCGGGGCCGGTAAAACGACACAGTAATTTCCAATAATTTAAACTTTTTAAAAAAACATTTGCATTCATTTTCATGTAGAGCTGCCAACGTGCTATAGAGATTCTTGTGTAACAAAAGAGAAAAACATGAAGATGTAACATCTCACCTTGTATTTGTTTTGAACCCTCTGATGCTGTAAGAGGCAAGAAAAGGGGGAGAAAAGATTTAGATAAAGTTGAGGCAAAGAAGCAAGTTGCTGATTAGTCATTTTTTGCATACTTAACTTTCTCAATAAAGCTGCTGCTTTGTGGAACAAAAGGAGTACGAAACAGACAAATGACCAGGGGAAGGTATTTACCATTACTCAAACACTAACGCCATGAAAAATGAGTACTGACTGGCTGTGCAACCCTAAATATGTCCCCTATGCAAATTCTTTTAAAGGTCGGACAAAAAAAAGAGAGCTTGAGAAGCATGGCAACAGGAAAAGATAGTGTTATGTAAATTAGAAAGAGTAAGAATGATGGAGATTATACAGAGGGGATACAGGAAATGAAAAAGAGGGGGAAAAATACAAGAAAATTCAAAATGACAGACCGAAACCAAGAAGTGGACAGAAGATGAAAGGGAGAGTGGTAGAGACTCAAGTGAGAAAGTGCGCTGAAAAAAAATAAAAAAATAATAATAAAAGAAGGTTGGGAAAGATTGAAACAAGGTCAGACAGAAAGAAAAGGGAGGGAGCGAAAGAGAGTTTGTGTCTGGGCGTCACTTTCTCAGCAGGAGGGGCTGAAAGGAAATAATGGAGGGATGTATGATGGAGGAGTGGAGAGCGGTTTGGTGAAAGAGGCAAAACAACAAAAAAATAACAGTAGCAGAGCTAAATCCTCTAAAAATAGAACCGCCATGTTATCCAGCAAGCAACAATAGAATAACCCAAAAAAATAAAAATAAAAGATGTGATTCACTACTATTTATTAAATCGATCTATGGCCTTGAACCCAGCTCTCACACTTCAACCCTGACAACTCCTACGACGCACACAAACACAACCATACACACTTTTGTTGAGGGCAGAAAAACTACCACTGATCCACACCCGATAGTCTCCCTCTGTGCGGCTGAACAATGAGAGGCTCCGGCTGACATGACACTAAATTACTCTCAGGTTGTGTACAAGTAACAACCATCAAGGGGTTAACGAAGCATCAAATAGCATGCTAGGTTCGGGCGTTGCACTCAGCTTGTGTGTGTGCATTCATGTGTGCAGGACTATTTGTTGCGAGAAATTAAGGCAAATGGACAAGAACAACAGCCTATTGAAACTTTTAAAAGCGCGCTCACATGAAATGATCAGAAAAATAAACCAGCAGGAAGACGAAAATCGGCTTGTATTTTTCTGCTGAAAATGTGCATTCACTGAGCGCAATAGATCAATAAAATTTAAATTTTATCCACTAATTACTTTTGTAAATTTAAAGTTGAATTCTTACAAAAATAATTTAAACAGGTTATAACAATACGAGCATTCAACATTACTAATACAATTAAAAAAAAAAAAATGTATCTTTGAATTTTTACTCCTGATAAAGACATCAAATAAAAACATAAAATTGCAATAAAACTGGAAGTTTGAAAACAATTTCTTTATGTCAATAAGATTTTATATCAAATATATAATCTTGGTTCGAACACTCCCACGAAGCGCCGCAAACAATTAACGTGCATTAAATTCGCCGTCAAACTCCAAGGTAAAATTTGTTCCCTTTAAATGCCTTGCGTTTACTCGTCTGTGTGTGATTTGTGTGTTTTGATCTGGCTTTAATCACATCATTTGTGCAAAAGCTGAGCTCTGACGGCAAGGGCTTGTGTCGACATCTAAATTTTGGTGGTGGTGAGCTCCGCCACAAAATGGTGTCCACGATGGCGTGACTGCAAGAACAGTGCCCTGCTCTGCAGTCAGACACGTGCTGCATGTTTAAGTGCTCGTGCACGACCACGGTTAAGGACACACACGAGCACGTGTGCGTGCACGCGCGCGCCTGCGACGGTGTGTATGTGGGTGTGTGCAAAACGCCTCTCTACAAACACAATGTTCCACCATTCCATCTCTCCTCTCCTGCCGCCATTTTATACAGAAAGGGGCTAACGCTAACCAACTCCGGCTGCTAGCGCATGACTACAAATTTCACCAAAACTGCAAAAAGAGCGAAAGAAAAAAAACAGCGAACTTTGAACGCGACTCGAAAAACGGTGAAAGTAAAATTACTGGAGTTTTAGGAAGGCGATTCGAGGGAGCGCCGTGCATGTACGCCTGCTCAAGTTTTATCCCTGAGAGTGCAGAGTTCAGGGGGTACAAAGGTATCCGAGCGGGAGCAGAGGGGGATAAGGAGGGCAGGGATGCAAGAAATTAAAGAAAAAATGGTCGGCGGAAAAAAAAAAAAAAAAGAGAAAGAAAGCGAGGAGAATGGTGACGCTCCGCAAACTGAAATAAATGTAATGGACTGCTCACAGCAGGACAATGACAGAAAAAGGGGAAGTGAGCCGGAGAGGGAAGGGGAATCAATTAGGGAGAGATGGAAGTTGGTCTGTAATGGTTTCTCACAGTGGGACAGCTAAAGAAGCGAGAGGCAGGGCGACAAGGAAAGAATTAGAGATAAACACAACCCAGGACGAGTTTTAGGGAGAAGATGCAGTGTAAAAAACACACACCAAAAAAAGGTAAGTATGGAGTAGCAGCGGAGGAGAGCTACAGGAAGATGCAACAAAGGCTGCGGGGCGCTTGAAATTTCACGTGACGCCAGTGTGCTGCTCCCGATTTTGCAGCCTATTTTTCTGATGAAACACCGGCTTAAGCACCTATCAGCGAAGTCTTTTTGTCCTCGGGGTGTGTGACAGTGCTGGGGTTTGACTAAACATCACCACACACGCGTCAAAACACCGTAACGCATCTCAAAACCTTACGCGTGCGTCACACAACGCGCCCAAATACACAAAAAACAGGCAACCGGTCAGACATCTCAGCACAGGACATCCTTCGGAAACCTTGGATCGTAGCTTTCAGTGCACTGCGGCTAAATTGAGGAGATAAACACACACATTCTCACACAAGAGAGAGACGGAGGGACTGGTGAGGGCTGGCTGACCTTGGAGCAATGACAGCGTACCTGATGGACTCCCTTACTCTCACCTCTGTCCTTCAGACCGGTGTGCTGGTGCGGAGGGGTTGTATTTACGAGCGGGCTGATCATTAATTCAGGAGAATCCCAAAGTGGAACTACCTTTTAATCACACAAGCTGCTTCTTTTTTTTGTTTTTTCAAGGAAGGGGAAAAGAGAAAAAGTAGGAAGCACACAATTCAAAGTTTAGATAAGAGATGTAGCTGAAGGACAGGAGCTGCCATCACAGCCAGCTGCACACAAACAAGACACACACACACACGCACACACGCACGCGTGGAGCACTACCTGTCAGATAAAAGGGAACCTGAGCAGGAAGGAACTGGGGAGTACGCGAGGTGCTACCACAGGGAACAACACAACAACAGCTGTGGTAAACTGCCACTCGTGGACAGACGGCAACACACAGCCTCCAACTCTCCTTCATCTCCTCTCTCATCCATCTCGCTCACTCCCGTCTCTCTGGCCACATGCAGGCCCGTCCCCACGCGCTCGCCGCGCAGCGTGTGCGCGACATAGATGGAGCGAAGCAGAGAAACCGGATAAAGGGAGACGGCGAATAACTATACAGCCGATAAAGAGGTTCGACAAAAGGAAGGTGGAACCAGAAAAAGGTGGTGGGGCGAGGAGGGGCGGAGCCTAAAGAGAGGGAGTAGGATGTGTAAGAGACTGCCGAGGATGGTGCCTAGATTAGTTTTGCTCCAGTAGCGAAAGATCATAAAAAACGAGGAAGGAGGAGAAAGCTGAAGAGACAGAGAGAAGGGGGGGATTAGTGCCACTTCAAGAATGACAGAAGTGTGAAGAAAGAAAGAGCGGGAGGTTGGAGTAGAGAGGTAGGGGGGTGGGGAGGTAAAAGACGAGGAGACGCAGATCCTGAAATTTAGTTGGGATTAGTTTTGGTTAAGAAACAGGATGAGAGGGAGGAGGGAAAAAAAGTCTGGCATGGAGACAAAACATGGTGATGAAGGTGATTTGATTAGTAAGCTGAAATGTTTGTGCACGTTTCTCCCGGCGTGCATAACATCCAGGTGAAGTTCCCACTGTTTGATTATTTTTGGCTCAGAGAGGCTGGTCAGGGAATTCTGTCGGCCAGTCAAGAATACATTAACATTTTCTCCCTGAACAACTTTCTGAGGTAGTTCTAATTAATGACAAGACAATTAGCATACACAAAAGTCCTCGTCTTTCTCTTAGGTAATAACAGCAAATTAAGGTCTACCTTCTGTTAGAGCGATGGCATTTAGGAATTCATTTGAGATGGATGGGGAGGCTTTTGTTACGGCAGCTGATACCCCACCCCCCCCCACCCTCACCAGCGCACACCCGCCTTAAAGCTTAAGTGATAAATTCAATCATGGCTGCGCGATCGTGGCAGCATTAGTTTGACAACCTTGTAACCAGTTTCTCTCAGGAAAAAAGAAAAAGTGTCAGTTCAGTCTGGGACAGCACAACAAGCCCCCTGCAGATAACGCTGGGATGGGAACTGGGACAGACGTCTCAGACATGCGGGCGACGGTACACACACACACACACACACACACACCCAGCCTCAACTGCCAAAGATCACACGCAAGGCCCATAGACTCATGCAGGAGAGCAGAAAAAAAAAGACACACACACACAAAGTGCACAGACACATTGAAGGCGCACACACCCACAACTGTACAGGGATTCCCACAGTGACTGGGCAACATTCCCAACCGGAATAGGCAGCTCACTGGACTGGAAGACTAACATTACTCCAGGCGGGCTCTGGATTAGATCAACTCTGGGAATTTCACACTGAGAAAAAGAGATGGGGAGTGGGAGAATTAGAATGACAAGGATGTAGGAGAAAAAAAGAGGGATGCTGCATCATTTGCTCAATGGGAAACTGATGCTTAAAAAATGCTGAAACTAATTTAGTTTAAAAGTCAAGTCCTTCTGTTTTTAAAGTCGTCTCATCATCCAAGGTTAAAGAAGAGGGAGGATGAGTAGGAGTTTAAACACCATTCTGTAGCTACTGCCTTGATAGTGCAGATGTAAGAGCTGGAATAGTCTCTTGGTGTACAAAGACGGAAGGATGAAAGGATGAACAGATGAAAAGAGGACTGTACTCACTGGGCGCGCAGCACACTGTGACACGTAACTTCATACATGGCAGAGGAGGGCCTTCATCTGTGGGCAGAGCTGTGGAGAACAAGATGTAAATAAGCTGCTCACTTATCCAACCCAACAAACAGCTAGAATTCAGGACGCTAACGTGGCTTAAAAAAAGGAATTTACATATGTTGAACGAAGTCCTGCCTTAAAAGAAGAAAAAATATTTTTTCTAAGATTGCGCTGTATTTTGATTTTTTTTCCTATCACGGGTATATCTCACTTATCAAAAACAAGAAACTACATTTAAGGCCTGTGCAGCTATTATTTAAGCTTGTCCGATCGTTCTGCTTTTCCAAAATACATTTTTCACAAATGGTTGACACCAGCGTACACGATCACTGATACTTCGTCTGACTTTGTACACTGAATTTCAGTTCACGAGGCAAAAATGAAAAAAACAGAAGACACAGAACGCACATAGAACACTCGACAAGCGGCCTGCTGTAGACAATTAGTGTCACACAGCAAACCAAACTGAACTCCATCGCGACACAAACTTCAGAAGTGACTACGCATCATTTGGTAATTTTTTGCCTAATCTTTTGTCCTGAGTACCCGACTTTTGAGGGGTTTCATGAATGTAAAATCCTTCTCAGGGGCCCCCTGAAGATTGAGAAAATAAATGTGAAATTCTCCGGATTAAAAAAAAAAGACAAATTTTAATTTACAAAATAATAAAAAAAAACAAGAGCAACATTTGATCTAAACTAATTCAACAGTTGGAATTACAATAAGAACCAAAGACAATACACAATTAAATTCATGTAATGGATCTCTAAAAATTTGTTTTGTGTATCATATATGTTGTGGTATCTTTAAAAAAAATTGAACAGCTGCATAACTTTAGAATTTTTTTTGCCAGTACACAATCAATCTGAAGTGAAACATTTAACTTTAGAAGCTTCACAAAAATAATGCATATAAATTTAAGAAAGGGGGGGGGGGATTTTTCTAGCTTACAATAATGATAAAAATGATAAAACATTGATCAATAAGAGGGATTGTTACTGCTGGGAAGAGAATTTGTAATAATTATTGCCTCACAGTTTTTCATGAAATCGGTTTACAATATACTCAGGATATTTTAACAGAGGCACAATATTCTCATCTTTAAAAGAAAAAGAAAAAAAGATGCATACATCCTGAGTTTGCTGCATTTAAAGACCAGATAAATTGTCTTTGTGATTTAGTGCCTTAAAATGAATGAAAATGCAACTGAACACTCTTATTTAAACCAAATCATCACGGTTTATTAGCAGTGACACTGGAGAAATACACCAGGAATCATTTTCATGGAGTCCTATTTATGTCCAAATACACCTTTGACATTTAATTTACAGTAATTTTGCTTCGGTATTATAGCACATGTCATTCCACAATTAATCATATATACATCTATTCAACGAAATCTGCAAAGACCTAAAAAAACAAAACCTCTTAATGGCCAATAATAGCAGTTTCTTCAACTCAAGATCAATCACAGTCAAGAGTCCCAGAAAGCCACAACAGCGTGACACTAAACCAGTGTGCATGACCAGGACCCTGAAACTGAGCACTTCTAATTTGCTTTAACTATCAGGAGTTAAAATGACAACACAGCATGATCAGAATGCACTCAGCAGTCAACTGTAGGGTAATAGCTTATGCCGGTTTCTAGGGCTGTTGTTATGATTTGGGGTCATAACCGGTACAATCCAGACTGTAGGAACACCTCACTTCAGTAGGGCCAAAGTTGTGTCTCCATCATGTCATGCACATTGGAAAAAAAAGAATAAAAAAATGAGTCCAGGGAGCCAAAAGGAAGGCAGTGGTTGAAATCTTTTTTTTTTCTGAAGTGATGCGTGATGCCAATTTACGTGGTCTACAAGCTCAAAACATTGCAAGCAGGGAGGAGCATTAGGCTGATTCTGGGCTTGTTTGACCAGTGAGCGAGGCTTAAAAGGTCTAAAGAGGTCATCATCTTATCCTGCAGTTTCCCCTCCTTTAAAAAGAAAAAAAAGAAGCACACCCATAAAGTCTTTTACATTAAACTGATGGAAAGTTAAAGGTTAACAACTGAAAAAGCTTGTCTCTGCTGTGAACAGAGTATTGTAATACCTGCTTATCAGTCATTCATGCAACTCCCAAAACTTTGCACTCTCTCAATTTCAGGGTGTGTGTTTGTCTATCTGTCATGCTCAGCGATTTGCTGTGTGCTTGAAAACGGTTTGTGGTGTGTGGATTTGGAAAATGCAGAGCAGGTGTTGTCAAAGCAGTGACAGAAAATCTGTTAATTGGCTTTATGCTTTCGTGCATTTGCTCGTGAGATTCCAAGAACTGAGCTCTCTTTTGTTTCTGTTACCGTTCCCTTAAATTGTTCCGTGTTAGCGGCGGCTGGCTATCGGAGGATGTCAAGGTGTTTCCTGTTTTTTTGTAACCCAGACACGGAGAACTTGTGGGTTTTAGTCAGCAGGTTGTGGAGTCTGGCAGGGGCCAGATGAGAGTAGGTCGTGGGTGTCATACTCAATGGAAGGGATGAGCTTAACCCAGCTCAGACTGAACAAACTAATGCCATTAGTGTTTCTAATACCATTGTCCTGCTCTCCCAGACTAATGCCATTATGCAGTATCCAGTGCTGCAGGCCCTTTCGGCACACACACCCCAGAGCCAGGCATTTGGACCAACTTTACGCCTTATCTTTGATGTGGACAAAAACACATACAATCGTTTTGGGCCCAGAGTGGCCCGACCGGGGGGGAGAGCCTATTGTTACTTTTCTGTGGACTGGCATGAACAACCACAATAGCCCAGTGTGCATGTGTGTACACATATGTGTGTGTGGAGTCGGTCTCTCATACCCGTACAATACTCCATTGTCCTTTGGTCTGCAACAGTAATTTATGTAAAGATTCTTTCTCTTCCTTCAAATGGTCCATCCCTTTTCTGCTTCTCTTTTGTTGCCCTCCCTTTTTTCCTCCAGGGTGGATTCCTTTCTTCCATCCTCTCTCATCCCTTTCTCACCCCTTCCCTCTCGATACTGTCAGTCTGTGTCCATCTTTCGCTCTTTTTCTCCGTCTGTCACTCTTCAACGCCTCTCCACCTCCACCCGCTTCTCTGCCTGCCTGTATTCTTTGCTCCCTGTTGTCCCGTATCGATCCCCATTTCTTCCTCCAACATTTTACCATCTCGCTGCCTCTTTGTAGTCATCCTTTTATTCTATGCATTCACTTTACTCTTTCCTTCTCTGTCTTGTTGTTTCATGTACTCCTCCGTTTGGATTGACACCAGAAGTTGTAAAAGTGAGACTTTTTTTCTCCAACCACCAAGCCGACTCGTGGTTCTCTCTGTCTTAGGCAGCTGTCATGGAGATATCACCCTGCGTAAAAGTCTACAGGTTTATGGAAATGTCGTTCTGCATTTATCTATGATACAAACAATAATGGATCTAGCTGCATTATGCCAACGCTGAATGGCATAAAAGAACATTGGGATGCTAGTTTGAATGTTCTTTTTCCTAAAATAGGGTGGAATAGTTAACAAACCAAATATTTGAATTTCCAAGAAATATTTTAAGTATTCTTTAAAAAGGAAAAACGTATAAAAGAACTATATGGTTTATGTCAGACATGTCGTCCTGTCTGGTGTTCCATTATTTCTTATTTGTCTTAAGAATATTATTCCAGAAGTCAAAGTCTTTGTCTAAGTACGCTTTAGCAAATTTAATCTGGCAGCCATGTTTCCTTTAGAGTGGAATTCTCTTTGCATGTTTTCTAGCAAAGTTATGCTTACACACTTTCTTATTGTAGGCATACACTTTCACAGCATCAGTGGGACGTGCCTGTGGTGGAGTGCTCCAGTAGTCAGACCAGGTTATGTTGGTTTGAACGTCATCCACGCCTACACTGTTTTCAGGGCAGTGGGATGTCTGATTTCAAAGTCTGTGGAGATCTTCTTAAATCTCCTAACAGGCTCATAAGCCCCTACAATCTTCTTTCTGTTGGCCTCACCCAGCTCTGTCCCCTTGGTGTTCACTCTCACTTCAGAAGTCAGAGCGCCCCAAACTAACTGTGAGGTTTAAATAGGACAAGCTGCCTTCAAAATGCTGAGTAGAGACATTTTACTCACTTACCCCTTATGTGATGAAGCTATGTGATTTTGGTTTTGATTTTTAAACTAATCTTGTTTACTTACCTTTCTTTAACCTTCTAAATATCCACATGAAAATATATAAAAAGAAAAAAGATCTGGGCTTTTGGTGTCAGAAATTCAGATAAAATGAAGTCATGGTAATTTATGAGCTCCATTTGATGTATGTTCCTCCCCCTGCTGTGGCCCTCTTCTGGAATCATTTATGGTCATAACTATCAGTGTGTGACCTCAATGTCAATGCAAGTAGGCTGAAGGAGTCAGGAGTCTATCCAGTCAACACAGATGAACCTGCATTAGGCCTGACAGTGCTTAGCAGTCATATATGACGCTGTACATGGGTTGAATCTTGGCTGGTTGACGGTACAGTCAGAGGGGGCTGACAACAGTGATTTTAATTTGAAGGATGAAAAAAGGACAACACAAAAAGCTGCTCTGAACAATCTTCAATTTTTAGTTAGTTTTTTTGTTTTTGCTCCATCACAAGACAGATTTATTTTATTATGACCCTATGACACATTTTAAGTTATTCTCTGACTACATCCATCTGGCCTCTGGTGGTAGGACATCGTTTCTGCTGCAGAATAACAGCATTTTTCCTCTTGTCTTTGACTGAGTTTTGGCCGCACATTGTGAAGAACACACGGTATAAGATCATTTGTTAGTACTGTCAGAAAAGTTGTCTGTATTTCTGGTTGTTTTTTTTGTCTTTTTCATTGGACAGAAACTTTTAGAGAGTAAAAAAAAAAAAACATTTTTCATAATACAGATGCTTGTATGTGATGAAACTTTATCTTTTTCACAGCCAAACAATGCTTGTGCCTGCCCCACAACTCACATTGCTCCACAGGTTTGTGAGACCGCTCCAAACATGCAGAAATGAGTGTGGGCCACACACTTTAAGGACTGCCGCCAGTCCATAAAGATAATGGCTAACTTTTTGACCAAGTGTACCTTCCAAACATGCAACGTAAACATGCACACACAGACATATTGCCTACTCACAGCTATAGTAGTAATGTCTCCCTGGTAGAAACTCGAAGCCCAGTGAGAAGGGAGTGAACCTCTGGATCTTCTCGGAGAAGCGCACTGGGCCGAACGGAGCAAATGGGGCGTTACATTCCCACCGCTTGATGGCCCCTCTGGTTTCCACACAGCCTTGGAATGATTCTTCTCCTATCAGGTAGAGAGCCAACATCTCAGGCTGGTCAGGACCTGGGGCACCATTTTCAGCATAGTGGGGGCAGTAGATGTCCAGGTAATCATTGAGATTCATCTGGACGGACAGATCTCCTGCTAGTAACCTGGAAGATAGAATAATAGAATTTTAAATATTTAATGTATCAATTACAAGGAAATACATGACTAAGGTGTTGATTAAAAACGAGGTAAGCCTGGGGTGATATGGGTACCTCCAGAAGACTGATAGTTCATCAATTACGCAATTACAGTTGGGGATGAAGGCTTTCAGGTTCTTCTACAAGGTTTGGGATTTTACATGTCACAACTTCATTTTAATTGCAGAAGGGCAAAAAAGACTTTCTGACCATCTGACAGAAAGAACAATTCTTTCCATGCTAATTAACACCACTGAATTGTGTTGAGAGTAAAGCAACTCGGATTCTCTTTGCTCCCAGCTCCCACTGCAGAGCTCAGACGGGCACAGCCGTATATAAACCAGAAGTGAATATGCAACCATGTGAATTTAGGACGTCTAGCACAATGGCAACACTGGACAATTCCATAACATTTGTTCTTTCAGACAGTGTTTTGGCTTTGTGACACCTGGAGTAGAATATACAAATGGTCAAGGTCTGACTAATAGGAATAAACCAAGCATGGAAGAAAAAGAAAGAAGGACATTTCAGATGTACTTTTAAATGGAGAAATCCTCAAGTTCTAACTTCTCTGGAATATGTGAAAAATGAAAGGAGGGGTGGAGAAAACTGAGATTGACAAAACATTGTGCAGAAAGGCTGCGGAAAAGGCAAAAAACAAGAAGCAAAAAAAGAAGAAAAAGGAGGGAAAAGTTAGATGAATAGGTGAATAAAGTGAACAAAAGAGAGAAGAAAGTAAAGTGCTTTAATTAGTGACCCCAGAGAGTCTGAGTGTAGACACACAGAGAGGAGAACAACGGAGAGAGGGAAGAGAGGAGATGGACTTTAATTGGTCTTCTCTTCACATGGAGCAGCAAGAGAGAAGAACGAAGGGCAGAATGTTGCTCGGGCAGAAGGTTCAGGTCCGTCTGTGGGAGTCTTTATAGAGGGGTGACGGAGCAGAGGAGAGAGAGGAAGGGAGTGCTGGGAGTCAGCGAAGGAGAACATGTGAGGGAAAAGGAGTATGGAATGGGGAAGGGGTGGAGGTGGTGGTGCATGGCGGAGTAGTCTAAAGTTAAGTAGTCAGACAAAGAGGGAAGAGAATAAAAAGGGAGAAAATAGCAGTGCAGAGAAGCAAGAGGAGGAGGTGCCACAACTGATGAAAACTGAAATGAGGCGGACAGACGTGACAGGAAGCAGGAATCTGGGATGGTCCAGCAAATGTGAATCGAAGATAGATGGAGCAAAGAGAGGTGAAATGACAAGAGACTTAAAGAGAGGGGAACAAAAACCAAAAATCTAAAAAGGTATATCTACCTTCTACATCATAGTAACTGTGAAAATGAATCCAAGAGCAATGGGGTGGCACTTTTGTGGGGGAAAACGAGGCAGAGGAGTGGAAACTTGAGTTTGTGTCGGTGTGCCGGGGATGCCAGTGAGTTCCAGGAAGCAGGTCCTGCCAAAGCCGCTTCCTGCTCAGCAGAGCTACCACGTGAAACTGACGATTTATCATCTGGACAAGACCATCGATAATGATCCTTCAGTCAAGACGGGACACGCATGCACACCTTCCTGTGATCAATATCCCTTCTATGATTTAGGGTATGTGCACGCCCATGTCCTACAGCTCTATTACCTGTGTGTGCCATTAGCAGAAGAGGGACTGGATTTGGTGGTTAGAACGCCAAAGTGTGTGAACCAGCATAAGAACCCACACAGCTGTTTCTATTTGTACCACCTGTGGTGCTTTTTGTGGCACCTCAGAAGCAGAGGGTGCTTTACTGTTGAAGTGTGTGTGTGTGTGTGTGTGTGTGTGTGTGTGTGTGTGTGTGTGCCTGTTACAATAGACACATGCTGTGTCAATATGCTGCACACCCTGCTATGTGTCAGTCACCTCAAAATTCATTCTTGCTGCTCGGGTCCCATCCCCCTCCACTCCTCTTCTACTCCATCTTCAGCCTCGTTCTTCCCCCCACTATGGTTGACATGCACTCATCTGTTGCATATCCTATATAACCTGACCCCCTACCTCCCACAAGCCTCCAACCTCAGCCTCCACCATATGCACGCCAGCAATTACAGAGTCGGTGTGTTGAACTGATGTCAACCTGTCATCCCCGTTTCCCTCCTCTTCCCTTCCTTCTTCCCCTTCCTCGTCTCCGGCCCTGGTAGGTTTGGATACGCCCTAATTACACTCAGCATCCTCCCCTCCTGCCAACCGACAGCAGCAGAGTGGTGACAGCCAAGGGGCATCATGGGAGCACCGGGGAGCTGTAGGTGTCTGAGAAGGGAGAGCTGGAGCACCCATGAGTGGGAAAATCCTCTGGAATGCAACAGAGGACTGGCTGGGTCCAGTTAGCTTGAGATACAGAAGGGCAAATATCACAAAGCACAGACTCACTCACGAGAAACACGTGTTCTCACACACACACACACACACAGTATGGACATAAAAGTAGTTTATTGAGGAGAATAAAACATGCTCCATCCCTCCTGCCACGGGGTGATCAGTAACACCCGCCCAAGGACTAGGGCAGGCTTGTGGTTGAAAGAAAAAAAGTTGCAGAGGAGCCAAATCGAGAATAAAACAACTGAACTCCACAATGAAATGGTTGACTAGGCCGACGTTTATCCTTCCGTAATCACAGGAAATTGTGCTCAAAATTCAAAAAACGAACAAAGCTGATATCCTGCAGATGTGGAAGTGGGTGCGAGCGCAGGCATAGATGTGTGTATGTAGTTATAATGAAATGCAGCGAGTTGACTATGCCAGAGACCTTTGATCCTTTAATATGAGAGAATAATTAAAGGAGCAACAATCTTGCAACACAGCCTCAGGAATACAGAACAGATACTTGATCACTCACAGCAGCTGCAGTCTACGAATCCCAAATACACCGGGGCTCTTAACAAATGTACTCCACAAAAACATGTGGGATAAAAATATGCCACAAAGAAAATGCAAATAGTGTGCTCACACTGTAACGTGCATCCCTAACAAAGCAAGAAATGCTCGCAGGAGTTCAAATACAAATCTTTACGCTTGCGATGGTACACCAACCCGGCTCCTGTAAAAGTTGTGGTTCCATGCATTGATGGTGGGACGCCAAAAGGCTTGGTTGAACCGCAGTTCTTCCATGGGCAGTCACAGCAGGATGACCACTTACTTAAGGTAGTATGCTGACTGAGCACAGTGCTCTGTGGCTCGGCTTCACTTACAGCCACTGACATCTTGGTAGGTGTTGCTGGAAAACACCAGGTGGCTGTTCATTGCTCACTTGGAGTCTGATTTTGTGAGATAGTATTGAACACAGAGGCTTTCTTTTCACATTCTTAAGTGGGTGGGGTTAACAGTTGAGCCTTTGTCAGGTGAGTCAATAGTCTGAGTGGACGTGTTCATGGCGTCAGTAATGCAGCCGTCACTTTAATGTCAACATAAGGAACAGGTCAGACCTGCAACAAAAACAACTCCACTTCGGCTCATTCCGAGAGGTGAATCACTGCAAGTGTGAAGTTTGACGAGCTTCAATAAAATGTGCTTTTGGGCAGTTACAAATGACTCTTGGCTAGATTATGATTGAAGTAAAAGGCAGTGTTTTTTTGACTGTTTTATGACTCAATTCTGACAGTGTAAAATCTTCCATTTACTAAAAGGTTTGCAGATGTAAAGGAAAGTGACGTAAACATACTGCTTAACATATTTTTTCATTAACAACTCAGCGAGCTGGCAAGCTAAGCTAATGGGATGTGGAGGCTGGAATGAGGCAGCATACTGGCCACTGATCAGCGCTCAGTGGTCACTTCCTCCATCAGGACATAAGAGTGGATGTCGCCTCCGTGGAGCCGCTTACTTCAAGTGTTTCTGCTTTTATGAAAGCTGTTCATCTTTTAGGTCATAGATTCTGACGTCAGCAGACACACCAGCACCGATGTTTCATGGAAATGGAGCTGTGTTTTTTAACATTTTTTGGTGATGTTCAGGGACTAAAGCCCCCAAAAAAGGAATGACATCACAAAGACTTTATCTTTGTGTTTCAGACCCCCCACCCCCCTCCCCATTATCCACACAAAAGTCTACCGCGTTCACAGTCCAAACATTACTGTTGTGTCTATCCTGGTTCTTACTCCCCTCTACACACACAAATAAGGATGTTACCCCCCATCTATGGCCATCTGTGGCCCCCCCAACACCTCGTCGGCCCAGCTGGCTCCAAAAATCCTTTTATTACACCCCCTTCATCTCACATCCTTATGAGTATGTGGACACCTTTTTGGACTTTCAGATTAATTCAACCATGGCCAAAGACATGATAAACGCCCGAACACAGAGAGGAGAGAGGAGGACTTTAGAGGAACAAGCTGTTGTTCTTATCTGCTCTTTCCTGTGCGTTATGCCTGAGAGGGAGTTTGTGCGTGTTGTTGCTCTCTTCAAGGTCAGCAGGATGTGCGACTGTGCTTTACACCGGGCTGTTGCTTTCTTTTCTACGACTTTTAACCCCGACAAGTGGACGGTATGTGAACTTGTTGGCCCCATTCCCCGCTCTAATGTTTTTTGATGTTTTGTTTTGATTTCGAGCGACTTCTGAGCACTTACATTTGTATCACCATCCCTTCAGTTTTGCAAGGTTGGGGCTCATCTCAACTCTGGGAGCTACTGCGCCATCAAGCACAAACAAAATGCTTAGTGTAACGATGGAACACATTCAAGCAGATGCAAAGCATCAGCTAGGGACGTGAAGTCGGTAAATGCTGACCTTTATAGAGGGGAGATGTATATGTGACACCTTAATGAAGTGATTGGTCGCACATTTCTTCCTCAGCAGACTCAATTAAATGGCCAGAATGCACTGAGCTTTCACACTACTCCCAATTCAAACTGTGTGGATCAGCAGGCTGCCTCAGGCACCACAAATCCCTATCAATTTACAGACACAGAGAAAACACACAGATATTCGCCCACCTGCTGCTTCAAGGCCAAAAGGATTCTCATCCACAAGTAAAGACAGACCCTATTTTACACCTATTATGGCAGGGGCCTGCCTGGTGTCCGTATGTGTGTCTGTTCTGTGGGACTCAGCAGCAGGACAGGATGTACAGCTACGGCCAGCAGAGCAAAGGAAAATTGCCCGATTAAAGCCCAGTGGATCCATCTGTATGGGAACCAATTCATCTGGGCCATTTTGATATGGCCTAAGGTCTACAGAAACCATCATCCTCTCCTGTGGCCGAGCCCTCTCATGCATAAGCGCCGTTCCTCCTGTGTGGTCGAGCTCGATCCAAAAATAAGCTTTCCAGTGACTTTTCTAGGAGGTATGAAATTACTGTGAACGACGTTTAGTAAATGGGCCAAAATGCAGCTCTGCAGTCCTTCTTTCCCACCTTTTCATAAGAGGCACTGTGTGGTCAAATGTGGCCTGACTTTGATCACCAACACTGCAGCAACAATTACCCCTCACCTGTGCCCCGTCCATGTGGCCGCATCTTTAAGCTTAGCGTGAAGCAAAAACCAGGACATAAGAAAATAGTGACGGGGAAAGTGTGTGTGGCTAAAGAAAGGTGCGCAAGCTAAAGCGGCACACGCGCACAAAGAGGGGGTGTACCGGGGGTAAATAAGGTCAGACGTGCCGTTACCAAGACAACCACCAATCCAGAGCTGGGATTGGTGCCAAACCAAAGCCCCACCCATTCATCCTTAGCTCCATCCGTCTTTTTCCTGCATCCCACTGTCAGACAGCCTAAACCTCAGAGTAATGACTGCTCTCCATGTTTCAGTGGTCTAAATGGAGCTGTGGCGTAAATACAGGGCTGATTTGTACAGGTGCCAGGCTCAGATATACAAAGTCAGATTTAGCTACTGAACCTTGCTGCTCAGACGCTGACAACACCAACTTAGGAGATGAAGGGAGTGCGCTACGACTATGACAGGTGGCAGCGAAAAGCTGCGATTCAAATGATCTGAAATTGAATCAAATAAACAACAGAGCAAACCTATTCTGTCAACATCATTTGTATAACATATATGTACAACAACGCAACTAGGAGGAGTTTACAATAATTAAAGAAAACTATGTGGTAAACAGCACTTAAGTAAAGCCTGGTCAGTTAGTAATCAACCATCGAAAGAAAAGAAAACTTTTTTTTTAAAATTACATATAGAAGTACAAAAAAAATTTAACATTTTTAAAAGATTGGAAATTAAATTAGTTTCAGTCTCTTTCTCTCTCCACATGCATACAAACATAATGTATATATATTTAAATATAAATTAAATATTATGATAATACTAATAAAAAAAATAGTAGTGCCATGAAATGAACCGACAGAAAAGTCGAGGCTGTATTGAGCCATGAAGGAAAAACATCATGATCTCTACTCCTGTGCCATAGACATATCACTACATTACTGACTGTAGTTATTGTGGTTTCTTCCGAGCCCCCGGAGAGGTTTGGTGCAAAAGAAGAGCCCATTCAGACAACATGTACACGCTCCAACTGTTGTCTCTTTCCCTTTCTGGAAATGTAATGCAACAGCTAGGAAAACCTGACATATTTACAGCCAAATCAAATGATACATGGTTTGAAAACCCAGGAAAGGTTCTTCTGACTACGCGTAGTCCTAACTACGCATCTCTGCCCTGGTCTTTCAGCCCACCTGTGTAAGTGGGTTAAGGAGAACATACAAGCACCCCCTTGGACATGCAAGACATTTTTAATCTGATTCACACACTACTGTAAAAAGGGCACTGGCTAAGCACGCAAACTCAGCCAATAAATCAGAGCTGGCTCTGAGAATCCATAATTTACAAAGTGGGTCACACTTTTGATGTTTCTTTCTCATTCATGCACACACTTTTTCTCTCATTGTCCATGACGTGTAGGTCCGTGCTGGAGAGGCAGCTTCCACTGGTTACCTCAGGTGTTCCTTCCCTTTCACTTTACTCACATCTGATTATGAGGCGGGTGTTACTGGACAAATGGCTTTTTGGTGACATAGATGTGATTTTTCAGTTTGTCAGTCAAACACACACACACACACACACACACACACACACACACACACACACACACCTTTAAGACATGTCAGGGAAACCTGCTCTAATATGTCCAACTGGCCTGAATAATTTAGGAAGAGGGAAGAAAAGGAAAGGAGGAGATAGGGAGAGATGTGTTGGAGAGGCACAGGAGTTGAGGAGGAACTAGAGTAAGCTGGCTGCTTTCAGTCCCTCTGTCTCCTGGTCAGCTTATTTAAAAACTTCTATTCTTGGTTTCACTCCCTTGTGCTGTCTTTCACCCCATCTTCCACAGGTCTCATTTCCTTCCATACTCAGTGTGCCTACACCGTCCCATCCTTCAATGCTTTTTCCACCACTCTTTTCCCCGCTCTGCCCTCCCTCCCTGCGTCTTTCTCTCTGTTTATCTAAGCACTTTCACGGTCACTGCCTTAGAATCCCAGGAGCCTAAACTGCCCCCTTCCCTCTCCCACCCTCACAGGCGATCCATGCTTCTCTCTGGCTTTCCATCTTTCTCCGTCACATCGGTTGAGATTCATATCGCTCTGTGTGTCGGGGGTATGGAAGGTCCACTTTATTCCCCCTCAAGGCATACAGCTTTGTCCTGTTCTAGTCACGCACAGCCACCCACCCGCTCCACTCCACCCTCATGAACATACAGTGCAGGGTCCATCAAGAGGCAGGAAACAATATTAGGGATTTTATTATTTTTTTTCCCCAGTAAGCCTGCAGTGAGCATTTGGCAAGAGTTAGACTTTTTCAATTTGACCAAACTAAAACTCTGCATTGTATATTTAGCTCTAATACTCCAGTAGTTCAAAATTGTGACTTACGATGAATTTTTCTGAGACTCTTCAATTAGAAGTAGACAACATGGTCGACCTTGAAGCCCCTGACTTTCTTAGAAAGGCCGTTTCAGGCCAGAGTTCCACAACACGCTTGAAAGGTTCAGACACAATAAGAGCAAAGAAGAGAGGGGGGAGGATTTAGAAGTAGAAAGGAAGGAAGTGGTGATGGTCATGAGAAGAGGTGCAGACAGGATTAACTGATTAATTTGGGATTAAAAATGACTGGTCTGCGCTTTAAGTAATGAACCATGATGACCCAAAAATGATGAGATTAACACACAGTAGGTGAGGTATGTGTGACTGTGGGCGAGTCCTTCTCTTAGTACTCACAAAAAGTTATTGTTAAATCTATAATTAATTAATACAACAAACATCCATTTACTTTGTATTTTTGGTTGAGAACAAATACTCCTCGGAGTGACATCCTGTTCTGAAAGAAAAGAAAAACGCGGTGAAGGGCTTCATGACTTTCATGACTAGGCATTTGTCACTAAGAGTATTTTGGGCAAACATACATATTAATCCACAATCATAAACATGGAGAGTCTGCTGCCGTATTTTGAGACATGCACTAGGTACAAAAACTCCATTTGCAGCTGAATAGGAGAGCAATGAGATTCATGAGTTCTCCTGCTACAAGGCCACGGCTATGGAGATTTGG
Organism: Menidia beryllina; assembly: GCA_013363375.1. Taxonomy (NCBI): domain Eukaryota; kingdom Metazoa; phylum Chordata; class Actinopteri; order Atheriniformes; family Atherinopsidae; genus Menidia; species Menidia beryllina. Next base: position 6,032,193 of record JABUIW010000019.1, read on the forward strand.
GGCAAGGCTATTTCTCCTCGTCCTTTCAGTACCGGCTGTAACCACGACTCCAGATGCTCTAAGACCATAGATTATATAAACTTGGTCATTTGTAAGAAATTTTATGGATTTAATGAATAATCAATCTAAAAGAAGACTGTTTACACAAGGACATATAAAAAAAATGAACATTTAAATCAGTCAGGAATCAATTTAACACTCAAAGTCTACACATCTTCACGTCACAGTTGATCAAAAACATCATTTTAAAAATCCAAAACGTCTACTTTCCCCTCTAGAATAAAAGATTTCATAGGGGGAAAATGTTGAGGAAAAAATAGAATGAAAGAAAACATGGAAACAGAGAGGAAAATAGAGTCAAAAGTACCAGGAGACAGGGATCAAACTATGCTTTATTGTGCGTGCGCACACGCACACCAAACACAGCACTGGTTATAGCTTCAAAATAGCAACCTAATAAAAGTGCTCATACACAAACGCCTTCAGTTACTCACACAGAATCAGTGTCTGCAGTTTTAAATCAGGAAATGATGGGACATTTTTTCCTTTTTCTCCCCAATCAGAAAAAGCCACTCTGCTGCAACACACACCAGTTCTGTGTTGTTGGGATTCCTAATCAACCTTTCTGAACACCAGCGTTGGCGTGCGTGCAAGGTGATGGTACCATTGGTAGTTTGTGTGCATCCCCCCGCGACACCTGCGTGCACGTCTGCGTTACGGCGCTCGTGTGTGAGGGGACGGGGTGGAGGAAGGGTTCGCCCATGCCTCTTTTTTAACAGCGATAGTAATACTTGTTGACATCCTTTCTTACCCCCCCCCATCCCCGATAGCCCTCCTGAGCCGTTTTGGGAGTTGAAATCTTTTCCTTCCTTCTTCTCTTTCATGCATTCTCCCTAACTCACTCCCTCCTCTGCAGGTCTAATGCAGTTTACCATCTCCACGGGGCTGACGGGAGGACAAAATGAGGTAAAGAGGAAATGTGTATTCATTTGCGATCTGTGTTTTTTATTTGTTAGTGCGACAAATAAAAAAACTATGGAAAGAAGGAAAAAAATGAGTGCTGGAAAGATTGCTTTATTGCCATACTTCTAGGAGAAAATGCAAAAAATAATAGCTTATTGTTTCCCCTAAAGAAAATTGATTGATTAAAAAAGAAAAAAGATCGGAATAAATAGTTTCACAATGATATCTTTGTAGTGTAACATTTTTCATCAACCTCTGCTGGAAATGAAAAAAATAGACAGTCTAAATAGTGCATAAAAATTCAAATTGGCGATAAACATTGTTGGGAGAAGAAAACTACGAGTCACATCCATTCACACTTCTTTGAATGTATCTATTTTTTCAGTTAGTCCTGGTCTGTTTATTGTGCTCAGATAAAGAGGAAAAGAGCTACACTTTCCAGCAGGTTTTTTACTGCATAAAGTTTGTTGAAGTCGACCGCTCGTTTGGCTTTTCAAGCTCCCTTTTGGACACCCACATTTCCCACATTTGTCAATGGACTGTAATGTACTGAAAACACGACACGTGCTACAAAACAAATAGATTTATGGCCATCAGAGGACATAATTACTCAAATCTTAATCAATAAATAAATTGTGATGAGTTTTGCAGGTCAAAACAAGCAGTTTCTACGCACAAAATGTCTGTTTTTAATAGCTGAAGTAACCCCCCCACCACCACCACCATTCCAGTGCAGGCCTGGAACAGAAATCATTTTTATTCAAAAGAAGATTTTTTATTTATTTTTTCTTGGTTACACCTTTCTGTAGTAGAATGCCAGATCACATTATAGTATAATCATAACTACATCAGGCACATTTATATTTTCATAATCTTAATAACTGACACTTGAAAGCACAGATTTGCCATTTTTAAGATACTTTGTGACTTGAAAAAGGGGAAAAACAGTTAAGCCTGCTGTAGAGATTTTTGGGGTCTTTACTTTAATCCAGTGACACGCTGCAGCATTTCAAGATAACGCTTCAATGCTGCGTCTCCAAATTACTGACTTGCTACAAGACTCCTACAGCGTGAGCAGGTTTGTGATAACAGCAAAGGGGGTTTGCTCAGAAACCACCAGCAGTTCTGTACCAAACGTCACCTCAGCAAAGGTGATTTTGCTCAACAGCACTCAGGAAAACTAATTCATGCACCAAGAAAATAAACTAAATTAACAGAGCTCACAGCAAACAGATTAAGGGACACTTTATGGGAAATGTGTTTGGTGAGGCCATTCTGGAGGGAGAAAATCCACAAAACAAAAAGGTTTTGAGCGATTGCCCTTAAGCCCCTGTCAACAGAGGAGGTATGATGGCAAACATGTCTCAGTGTCCTCCTGGCAGTGAAGAGCTTGTCTTGTACAATAATCCAGGCTCCTGCTACAGCCTTTTGCTCTGCTTGGGTCAATACTAATTCAATTTCTGTCTCTGGGAATTCCCAGGTTGCCTCTTGGTAGGATTTCTGAGCTGAGCAAAAAAAGAGCATTGTGTGAGGTTATATGTACTTGGGGTGTGTGTGTCGGCCCAGTCCTCAAGCGCTTGTGTGAGAGATCGTCTACAGCGCACATACTGGCTCAGCAACCAGCATTTTGTTTTGGTCGGACTTAAATTGACAGCGTTTCCCACATTTTGTGTGGACAGATTCTGCCCCTTCCCTCCCTAATTTAATTGCTGTTTAGTGCATCAAAAGACGACACAGTTTGTCTGACACCAGCAACAATGACAGCTCATTGTGAGCAGTGAATGAATGAACGCGCTCCCACTCAGCGCTCACCAACAGCCCTTAACCACCATAACCACCCTCTTCACACGCACAGCAGCCATTTTGTGCCAAAGTCAGGCTGCCATGTGCCAAGTGAGCTGCAGACATCACTGGACCTAATTTCATTCCACAGCTGTCCCACCTCACTTGGAGACATTCATACAATGCAACTTATTATAGCTTAATGCAACCTAATATTGATGTATGTGTGTACAGAGAGAAGCAGGGCAGCGTGGGCAGAGAAATTGGGAAAAGAGATGAGTCCATATGCAGTCTAGTGATAATGCGAGAAGGCGGCGATAATATCTGGGTGTTAAATTGGTATCGATTGACTAAATATCCTGACCAGGAGGAGAGAGCAGCCGTCCTTTCATGCTTGTGCACCATGTCTGCTCCGACAGCTCCAAGCTGCACTGTGACTATCTGATCCATTTTAATACAGACATCCTTACTGCTAGGCCTCTGCCCGAACCTCATTTTCAACACAGTGTGCCCGAGTCGTCCTGTGTGCCCGTATCTCAGCCTTTGCTTAAATTGCAAAGATTATTTTTGTTGTGCAACGATGAAGCCGGTTTCATTCGAAGGTAGAATATATCACTAAGCAGCAAAATGGAGGATTATGGGTTTCACACAGATGCATGCATGAAAGGTGAAGGGAGTAGTAACAGATACTAGTAACCAACAAATGTCTGTGCACAGAAAAGGTGGCACAATATTCTATATGCTCCACTTTTACAATTGAAAAAAAAAAAGGAAAAACAAGCATCCAAGGCAATTATCTGCCATTTCCCTTGAACATTTTAGTCACACCTATAATCTACTAATGGTAGATGGAAACAACACAATGACCCATTCAGGCAAGGGGCAGACACAGTGGTTGGTAAATGCTCCCACTGCCCTGCACCGCAGGCCGGAAAGGAGAATTTTCTCCAGCTGAAACCACTTTCACTGAAGGCTGTGAGAGAAGTTTGAAATCTTGCTAAAAACAATAAATAAGCAAATAAAACACCAACAAATACGGTGTTTTTACAGGACTTGTACATTTGCAGGGTTTTTGTTTCTCCAGAGCTGAAATCTATCACACTCCATCTCTTGTCAAGGAAACAAAGACTTCCCTCTTACGCAAACCAGCAGGACAGTTCCAAAGAGCGCGCGCACGTACATACACACACCTGTCAGGGCTATTGTTCCACTGAATGGAACATCGACCGACAACAACGGCACCAAATGCCAATTCTCAGGCTTACAAATCACCAAAATCTCTGCCCTGCATTGTTTTCTGACAGAGATGAAAAAGCTCATGTGTACACAAACTTAACTCGTTCACTTATAATCCACTCAAACCCCAAACAAACATGCAAAGCATGCTTACAAAAGATTGATAAGGCTCACAACTGCGAAAGCCCTGAACCTCCCCAGATCGCTAGACGGCAACCAGCGAGACAACAGGGAGACATAGCAAAAGGCAGAAAGACATTGATAGAGCTTCACGACAGATGAAGAGAGAAGGAGGGGGAGAGAGAAATTGCTTTGTTAGCAGGACAGGGAATAAAGTGGTAATTACCTCACTGTGGGTTTGTTGATTATAGTTCAGCCAGTTTCTCAATGTTAATCATTTACCAGGGGAAGATGGAGATTAGTAAAGACAGACACAGAGAGGGGAGATAGCAGACAGTGTAAGAAATATATTCACTCGCATGCACACGCACATATACAAACACATAATGGAGAATGGATGGACACAGACAGACTGCTGGATGAAGAAATGAAATTTAAAAAAAAAAGGAAAGAAAAAGAAACTGGTTTGAAAGTGTAATCATTTCCCCGGAGAGGGCATAATTACAAACGCTGCCTGCTCTCACTTTACTGTATGGAGCAGGTGAGTCTGCAGCTCACACACTTACAGATACTAGTGTGTGTGTGAAGATGTGGTATGCAGAATGTGATTTACTTTGGTATTTAAACTAGATCATTCGTGAGTGCACACAGAGGGAAATGATGCATAAACAGAGCAGAGATTACACGGGAGACTTATGAGGGCTGCTTTCAATAAAGATACAGAAAACCAATACAAATATTCATCTCCTCACGCGCCGTTTAAACATGCTTCACTGGTTCGGTGCTCACCCTCGGTATTTCACAGAGGGGGTGAGAGATAGAGGCGCACGGAAGGAGGGAGTTCAGAGGGGAGTGCTGCTTTTTAACGCTTTAAGGCCTGTGAACAACTTACAAGTCGCTTAGGCAAAGAAATGGATATGAAAAATTGGTAATCTTACCCTTAATAAGTCTCTGAATGTTGGAATGCTTCAATTAAAAAAATAATCTGCAACTATGAAGAAGAAGAAAGAGAAATTAGGAAAAACAAAGATTGGTAAAAGAAGTTTGAAACAAGAATCGGGAGCTTAAATTCAGAGGAACTGTTGCAACAAGTCTGCCCCCTCCCATTTTCCATACAAGGGGAGAGCCAAGAAGTCACAGAAGACAGAAATGAAGTAGCTGATTTCAGGTTCAGGCATGGGCGGCATTTATTCTTGTTACTGATGTGCGAGCAGCTCATATACAGATGGGGAAAAGCATCTCTCAAGCCCTATCTTGCTAAAGTAATTCAATGTGCAAAGTTTTGATGCTTTGAGTAAACTTCCTGACAGATTCCTGAGTGGCTTTATGAGGATGAATGCAGCAGAGGAAGCCAGCACAGCCGCATCAGCAAACAGGCTGGCCAAAGTGTTTGACCAAACAGGTTTAAAAGCACACCATGGCATACAAAAAGAGCCTAAACACACCAATAAAATAGCTTGAGCTACCTGCTCAGGAGAGAACTCAACTAAATTGTTTGCACACACTCGAGCTGTGAAAACTGTGGTTATGTAACTTTACTGACCTTTTACGGCTCCAGGAAGTACAAAATAATTTCTCATCTAATAAGGAAGTATTGCTCTGAAGGAGACGCAGATATAAAATATAGCAAGATCGTAAACTCTGTTCATAAAAACATATCATAAAAGAGGGCAATCACTTGAGCCCCACAAAAAGTAATAGGCCAGGGTATCTGGTTCTACAACATTCAGGGCTGACCCCGCTGTCAGTCTATCACTTTCATTTCAGGGCTCCATTTTTCAATCCGGAGAGTGTTAAATGTGTGTCGGTTAAAGTGTTTCACTGAGCCTTTGTTACAAGCATATTAGCCAGCAAAGAACAGAGCAATGAGGCCCTTCAGTCTCCACTTCACTGCCCCCGCTTCATTAAAACCATAAATCTAGATGTCGTAGGAGAGGTGATGGTCACAGACTGCTCTCTGTCATCTGTGCTGAAAAGAGACCGTTGACTAACCAGCTGCAATTACAAAAACCTGCGTCCCTGTTATAATCCATGTGCAGGCAGAAATAACTCAACTTAAACATTTTCCAAGTGTCAGGAGGGAAGCTTTTAACAGAGATCATCACAGAGAATGTCTAACTAAAAGCAAGCACAAGGCCAAACAACAACAAAGGACTGGCATATCTGCTTAAAAAGCTGTGGTGTTAGCAGACACTTGTTCACTTACACACACAGCTGAAACAAAACTATTTCATTACCTTGTGTAATTCCCTTTCCTGTTAACATGGTGAAAGGAAATCCCAAACTCCTTCCTTCAGTGTCAGTATTTATCCTGTTGTGTTCTCCATCAACTCTTAAAGTGAACATAAAGCTGTGTAGCTGCTACAGAACATGCCCTCCCAGGTCACTTTGCACTGTTGTGTTGACCACAGAAGAGTACAGTGGCTTTATGGGGGCTATTTCAGTGGTAACTTTAGAGATGGGAGATGTGAAACGGAGTCAAAATGGGACAAATGCAGGCTGTCAAACCACAGCAGAGAGCTGCGTGATGTTACACAAAGGAGAAGGAAAGGAAAATGCAAAGCTTGTGGATGTATTTCTGTAAAATGTGAAACGTGGGACACAAGTGTGATTTGTTAAGGATATTAAATCTAAAAACAACAACGCAACAGCCACAGGAAAGGGGTTTTATCTGTACATTCCTACTAAACTGTAACCTATTAGAATACTATGGACACAAAAACATAAGGGTCTATCAGTGGAAAGCATGTAATGCAGATTTGGGCCCTGCAGTGCTGCGTTAAGCCAACAAAAGCAAGGCTCCCCTGTGCCTGTGCTTCCCTTCTCTCTGCCTGGCTGCACCTACAGGCCCCGGAACAACGTGGTTGGCTGGCAGGCAGCTAATAGAAAATATGGTATGGGAAAATGACTGAAGCTCAACTAATCACACTGCCAATATCCATCACTGGGCAGGACGGAGTCGTGGGAGATTAAGGGGGTGAAGGAGGAGTGGGGAAAATACAGACAAAAAAAATGAGATTGAGAGCAACGTGTGAGGAGGGAGGTAATGAAGAGTGAGAAAAGAGGTGAGGAGAAGGAGTCGGTGAGATTCGGGACATCACTGCTCCACTGATAGCTTTGTGATTGGGTGGTGTTGCTGATGGGAGCGATTCTCTGCCACAGTGGGTCACCCTCCACTCTGATGCTGATAGTGTCATGGAGACCGTGTGGCCCTCCACAAACTGCAAGCATTCATCCCTGAATCTCTGGGGAGCAGGAAGATGCTTCCTAATCTTCACGGCTGTGCTCTCGTAGCACATTTCCCTTGAATCCCCGTTGCAGGACAGGGGTTTTGTGGCCGACCCCCATACAGGAAAAGCCCCTGCAGAGCTGACAAAGAAGCCTCTGGGGGAAAATAATAATCCCAGGCGCTCTATTTTGGCACCAACAAATGTAAAATACAAGACAAAGCACCTAGAAAAAGGTCATGGAGTGGACCAGGTATTAAGCAAAAAGGTCATCTGAAAGAGTGTTTGGGGAATCAGATCTTAGGGTCTCTATAAGCAGGAAAGAGACAGTGGTGGATGCCTCCTGGCCCTGGCCTGCCCCTGCAGGTTTCTCAACTCAAACCTTCAATTAGCCTGCCTGGAACACCTGGATCAGCAGGCCAGCCTCTCTCTGCCTTGCTAATGGCCCGATCAACCCATTACACGCAGTTACAAACACACACACGTCCCCATTGCTCAACTAAATTCACTTATGCATAGAGGCGCTTAAGACTTTAATGTACACCCGCGTCACCAGAATGACAGCAAAGGCATCATTCACAACCAAAAAACAAAAACACCACGCCTGGCTTTATATATAACCAGAATAATTCAAAACACAGTGAAAAACATGGTTGGATTGGGGTCATTAAGGTCCAGGAAAAAGTTGTTACCAGGAAACTGTCTCAAATGAACCCAGGGTTCAACTGTATCCACAGAGCTCCAGCTCCTTTATTCAAGATAAATACCAGCCTGATCGTTTTGGGGCATTTTGCAGCTTTTAAATAGGCTAATGAAGCCCCTCTCTACCCTTCATTAATTAGGCACACAAGGAGGTGCTCCACCGCATAGCTGAGATTCTTTAAACAAATCAAAGCCTGACTCATTAAGAAGGAGTTCAAGCTGTTGCGCAATAGCAAGACAAGGCGAGTTCAGACCGGCCGTGTTGGTTTTGTGCAAAAGGCCTCACATTTGACCAGTTGACTGTTAACACTGAGAGCCTGCCTTTGACCTGCAGGGCGAAGGAGCTCAAACAGAATGGGATGACCCATGTCCAGGGGAGAGGCACCATTACGCGCAGAGTTTTCTCACCTTGCGTTGGTAGAATTCCAGTAAACCACGTGCCTTTTGGCCACAACAGCTGAGATGATGTTGAGGAGGAAAATCGTGGCTTTCAAAACCGCCGTGGCTCCCGGTGTCCACGGGGAGCCCATCATAGCGCCGCGGAGCTCGTGCACGCGCCTGGGAGTGAGTCAGGTGAAGCAGACCTGAGCGATGTGAAGGAAAAGTTCTCCTGAGGTGTCACCAGCTCATGCACCGACTCGGATTTCTACGTCATCTGGTTGCTGCTGCTGCAGTTTGGCACGATGCATCAAGTCAAACTGACTGAGGTGCCTCCAAAAAAAAAAGGAAAAAAAGGTTTAAGAGTCACAAACTGGGAGGTGGAAGGTGCGCTCCTTCACGGTGAAAAGCTCTAGAAAGTTTATCTACGCTCGTCATGGTGGTTTAAAGCCGAAGTCCCTTCACAGCAAAGAAAAACACTTAAAAAAAAGGCACATAAGCAGGAGTTTGAAGGTTCGAGGGTTAAGTACAGTAATCGGACAGATTAGGAATTGAGACTGCCAGCTGGTTTGGCAGCAACAGGCTGCGGGGGCGCGGCGCGCCGCCGGGGGCGGGGCTGGACCAACTTCTGGCCAATCAACCGACAAGGGTGTGGTTATGTGTGACCCAAGTAAATAGTTCATTCCTAGTGAGGTGCGCCGACTGGTGTGTGGAGATCGTGTGTCACCAGTGTTTTCTGGCGCTCCTGGGACCCCTTGTGGGTTTCCACCTTGACCTGAAATGAACCCCTTCCACCCCACTCTTCTCACAGAGACGTGAAAAGTGGAAAATACTAAACAAATGATAATATTTGTGACCTGTAGCCGCTTCACCAGTCTTTTCCCGGATGTGTTTGTATCCACTTTGTGTTTCTTTGTGATTTTTTATAATTGTTGTTTTTATGTAAATATAATTTTTTTTATTAATACTAATTATTTGCTTGTGAGTCTTTATTTCTCTGTGCGTCCATTTGCATATCTACAAATTACTAGTATGTGTTGATAGATTCTAAGTTATACTGGGAATCTTAGGCTTCTGACTTCTTGATGTCCTTCTCGATTCCTCATTTTCATCTCTTTCTTGTCATTTGTGGTTAAATTGGTTCATTCTTAGTCACAGCTTTGAAGTGTAGCTTAAACATGCTGCTGTGGCGCTGCCTTGGTTCTTTAAGTGTTTATTGGTATTTGTTGTTTTATCTTACTTCGGTCTGTTTTTCTCTATGACATTTCCATTTTTTTTATTTTTCCATGGAAGGAGGAACAACCTCTCCTTTAATAAATGGTTGCATCTGCACAGGCAGTCTGGTGATCACATTCACATCACATGCAACAACTGGAGTCTTGCAGATGGGCCTGCTACCTCAGTCTTTTTGGGCCCATTAAGCATTATGTCCTTAGAAAGTACCGTTGTGGATGTGTGTGTTGTTTGTTCTTGTTGTGGGACAGGGCATGCAGCTTTTGCTGTGATTGAGCTTCCCTCCAGCCTTTTTGAGCTCATCATGTGGATGGTAGCATAACGCAAAGAGGTGCCCAACATACACAAACACTGCAGGAACTCGCACCCTCTTGACTGTTGTCTGCTAGGGCCACATCTGATACAGCCCCACATGGATGCAGGAGGTTGCAGTGGCCTGAGTGTGTGTGTGTGTGTGTGTGTGTGTTAAGAATTAATTTTAAGGTTGTTGTTATCCGCCCCAAGGGAGAGTGTAGCAACAGTAATCACCACGCCTCCATGAGCGAAAGCCACCGGTGGTCCTGGCTAATTATCTGATTCTATAATGTGGGAGCGTGTGTCTGGGAGACGGCGAGCCCTGCCGTCCCTCCAGAGCTATCGCTCATCCAGATGGGGCTATGTTGATAATGTCGCGTTATTAGCTGCTGCAGCCGCACGCTCGTCTGTGTTCTCTGCAGGACCTCCTCTTCGTCGTGCTTTTTATATCTTTTATTGTGTGTGTGGCACGGGGACTCATTAGCTCACTTCCTGGAGGTCCTGATCATTAATTTCCCATGATGCCTCAGTGCTCCTTTGCGGCTAATTTTTCCCTGGTGAGCTTGTGCTCCCTCAGCAAACGTGGAGCGGACCACAGAGGAGCAGCCCACTCTGCAGGGGGCTCTCTGTTAGTCATTTTGATTGATCCTATTGGTTCAGACAATTTCTTACAAATCTTTCCAGAGTGCCAGAGGTTGATCATTCTTTGTGAAAATTAATTTTGCCATCCACTCTTCCTCTAAAAAACCTTTTCAACCCTCAATTTGGGATAGTCTTGAGAGCGTAGCAGTTAAAATATTCACTATCCCTGCAGCTAACTCTTCAGTTGCGTGGTATAAATTGACCAGATTCGCCCCTTGACTTGGATTAGTTGGAAAAGGAAAGTGATCTCATTAACCTAACGGGAGAGCCAACCGAAACCTAAAATGATGATACTTGAAAAAAGACATGTTGTTTGCAGAGCTAATACATTTTGCATGTATTAATTGTTCTTTTAACAAGCAGGAAAATGAATCTTAGCTCTAACTTTACACCCCAATTTCATCTCCCTTAAGCTGTCTTTCTCATTTTTCTCCCCTTTGATGTTTGTTTCATGTGCCGTCTGTCTATTCATCACTATCAGCAGTCTTTCCAAAATGTGTTCCTTCTGTCGCTATTCATCATCCATCCTCATCTTCACACTCATTGATCGTCTCATAGCTGGTCAAATGTGTTGGTGTTCTTTTCCCCCCTATTTTCCTGTGCACAGTGTGCTTTAGTGCACATTCTCTGGTGTCCCACAGAGAAACTATATATATGCAGAATTACGATTAAATTCCCAAAGTTATAATGTTGCCAAAGTTTGTGGGTCCTGTTGGATTTTTTCCATATTTATGCATAAATATCATTGAACTGCAATTTGTAGATAAAGAGTGGGGTTTGCTTGGTGTAGCTGATCATGTGTTGTGAACACCAGCTTCAAGGAATTATGAGTCATTCTTCTGAACATCTGTTTGAAATGTAAGTGGGTGTCTACACAAAGATCGCTCTCGAAAAATATCCATATTTCTTTTGGATTGAAGTCGGGGCTTAATTCAACTATTCTAAAACACAAACTTAAAGGATGATGTGTGTTAAGGGTAGTTATTGACAGGTGTCACATTTTCTCTTGGATCTTACAGCAATAATTCAGGTTTATGTCCACTTAGAAAAAAGAATGTTTACTGGTATGTCTAAAGTCATTTTAGGCCTTTAGGGAATCTAAGGGGTTCACAGACTTTCAAGTACCGCTGTAACTTACAGAGCCCCTCAAGCCCTGGGATGTTTTTCTAACCTTTGACCTGAAAAAACGTAAATTCACTCTGTATGAGCTCCACGATGACCTCAGGCTCTATGGATGTAAGACACTGGGGAGAATTCTGCAACATAACGATTCCCCTTGTTTTAACCTGGCCAGAGGGGGGTTGAAAACTTCACTAAAAATGTGCATTTTTGCTTCTGCCTAATTACAACAGAATGTGAAATAGCCATGTAAGTCCACAACAAAAACATACAACTGGAAAATTGATACATTCCATAGGCTCCAAATACAAAGAGTGCCAAATTTTTATTTGTAATTCATATCACTTTTACATTTTGCATGATGCAGAGCTGTAATAAAGTCATATGTTGAGAGTATTAACAGTTATAAAATTATTCTATCAATCGGGTGGGAAGTAATGGGGACTGAACTTGAGCTCTAAATGAGATGGCACCTGAGAGTACTAATGAGTCAGTTATATGAATTTTAAGACTTTTCAGATAATTCTGAAAACTAAAACTAAAATGTTTGTGGCAATAGAAGCTAAGCACAACAAATGTGGCTCCCAAAATAGTAAAGAAAGGAAAGGAAATGTTGAGAAAATGTGAACTTCTTTGACTCCAAATACACCACAGATATCCACAAATAACCAAGGAGCAGCAAGAGGAATCCTGCCTAGCTGCCAGCTGTGATCCCTGCTGGATTCATGCTATTCATCTGAAGTGGACACACCGTGCCATGTGGTAATAAAAAACGGAGGTACTTATGTTTTTAGGTCAAATACAACCAAATCCAATGCAGTGATGTCCAAATAATAAGGCAAAGCACACATCACAAGTATTTCTTCAGTTTTTATAAAGAAGATTAACGTGTATCTGGAAGAGGAATGCTCCAGTAAATGTTTGCAACTCAGAATTCAGCCACTTTTTCAACCATGACACTTTTTCCTGAAAATGTTTTTAAAATAATTTAAATAAAAGTGGTACATGGAAAGTTTTCACATAAAACATTTCCCCTCAGCTGAGAACATAGCAGAGAAGCATGTGAAAGTAATTTAAGTCATGTAAAATAGTTTGTGCGGCTCCATATCACATTATATAGTAAGAAGATGACTTCCTAATTCAAACATGCTCATGATTCTTCAAGTAGATGTCAACTCTGTCAACAGGCACAATTTCTTTATTTTATAGGCATTCACCAATATTTTATCCTTGCATTTTTAGCTGCTGTGAAATACGTTTGAGTATCATTTTTATTGTAGCTAACTGAATAAATAGGCTTTTCTTTGACAGAATCAGCATAATTTGAAATATCGCAAGGTCATGGGAAAGATGTAAAGCAGAATCCATAATGACAAAAGAAGTCTCGACTTGAGAGTAGCAAAAACAAACCAAAAAAAAGATGGTGATTGTGTAGCTTTTCTTTGGTGCAACGAGTCCAAATTTGTTCTTAATTTTTGTTGTCAAAAACGGTTCCAAACTAAGTTAGGAGGAGCTATTTGGTGCCGGGGTGATGGGATTTGTTGTCTAAAAACCAATTCATGGCTTGGATCTATAGCATTGGTTTGATCTCACTTTCACTTTTTCCCCAAACTTCGAAAACACTCCCATGATCTGAATAGAATAATTGACATCTGACAGAGCTGATTTATACACATTTGTCTTCTTTTCTCAGCATTAAACCTGACAAGATGTTTTTGTCGTTACGTCACGTCAGTGTTTCTCAGGAACATTCCAGAGGCTATCTGAAGGCTGACGTCTCTATACTTGTGTGCTTGCTTTTTCTCTTCCTCACCAGGACTGACTCTGTGCTTCATCTCTTTTGTTATGACAGAATCAGGAGAGTCTGTACCCTCTTGATTCGGTCATCTCCGTCCACACAGCTGGAACACACTAGCAGTAATCTAAATGTGTAACCAATTACTCTACACACACACACACACACACACACACACACACACACACACACACACACACACACACACACACACATCAGTCTTGCTTTTTGATAAACATGTGGCCCGAACACACTCTTCTTCCTTGCTCAGTCTTACTCACATAGTAGTCTTGCCATTTTTGGCCCATTATTATCTTAATAATGTTTGGTCTATCACTCATTTCCGTGCATTTTCCTCCACTTAATCAGTCAAGTGGTTAATTTTTTTTCCTTTTTTTTTTTTGCATTTGGCCCGCCTGACCAGACCCGATGTTTCTACCCTTGTTTCCATGAACATGTGAACATGAACTCACTCCCACACACAGAGTCACCAGTGGAGCCCCTTTTCGCAACTTTCTGCTTTCCTTTATCTCAACCATTTTGTTCTCTCCGGTGCTCTTTCCCTGCCTTTCTTCCACACGCCCACGCCACTTATTTGCAACAGTGCCAATTTTCTGGGGTCGCCACTTTGCCTGTGTGTATTTTTCATTCTCACCTTTTCCTTTTGTAAAAGTACATTGCGTGCAGCTCTTTTCTTGTGTGCACCTCCACTCTTTTTCTCCCCCTCTGTCGCTGCGTCTCACTTCCGTAATTACAGTTCTGGACTCAAGCAGGGATGGTAAATGCTTTTCTATTCCCCTCTCTCCATCACTTTCCCTCAATCTCCATCGTTCTCTTTTTCTCACCAAGCAAATTACATCTTGGTTACTATAGAGACGTGTTTATTGAATGCCTTTTACCACACTTTCTTACCCCCCCGGTCCTCCACCTGCTTCTCTCTGTGTTTACTCTTTTCTTGCACTCTCATGTATTGACGGTCATTTCTTCTCTTTGTTATCTGGAGAGCCTCTTCAACGTCTCTAGTGACTAATAGTTTCTATTTGTAAAGAAAAGATGAGAACTGGGTATGTCGCATAGATTTTGGATAGTGTAGTTGTGGCCATTGTTGCTGCCAGTACCACATGTATGCAGAATAAAGATGGAAAGTCTGGTTTTGTACTGATTCCAAATGCGCTATCCATTATTATCGACTTTGTAAGTGGTCCCTGCTGAATACAACACTCTGAGATGCGAGCATCTCAAAGATTTTGTCTCTCCTGTTTCCAGCTTATCACAGATATGCCAACAGATATGCAGTGTGGATTTCTTTTCTCAGTTTTTCTTCATCCGTGTTTCGAAACAGCAACATGTGGTCTCCTTATGGGCATATGGTTTTAATGTTCAGGTACGTGGTCCCACAGTGACAGCCGATCTCCCTAAAGTCTGTCCACCAATAAAATGCACGAAAGTCTAGTTTGAAGTTCAGCTAAATGCATAAATTTGACTCTTTATCTGAATAAGCCCCTGTAGCAAGCAGTTTAGTCACAGTTTGATTAGCATTTAAAGGGACATATACAGAGTCTAACAATTGAGTCTTGCTTAATTAGTGATGCAAAAACACTTAGAAATGTGTGAGACTAATGAATAAATGATGAATGCACCAAATTTGTTTGACTTCGCATTAAGTCAATGAAGTACGAGGTTTAGTGAAGACATAATAACATAATGATAATAACTAAACTAATCTTTTCGTATTTGCAGCCCTTACTTTTTGTTAATATACATTTATTTGCTCCTTGTCAAAAAATTACGTTTAATTTTCATTCAATTATTCCATCGGGGCTTGTTTATGAAATGCTCCCCGCTCTCTGAAAACAGCCTGCAGAATCTTCTGCTGTTGTCCTTGGCGGTGGGATGCAGGACGTGTGACACGTCCTCCATGAAGGCCATATCTGTCAGGTGTTCGTGCCACGCCTCTCTGGAGAGATGCTACCAAACGTGGGTTTGCATGGCTGACAGTTTGACTCGTCATCAAACCAAGCCCAGATGTTACTAATCAGCTGGACAGGCGTGGCGGGGTGGGCTCACACAGTGCCACAGCCCACAAACCCATACGGGGTTCAGTGGAAGTCTGTTTGTCAAATTGTGCTTTTGTTTTGGTAGCATATGAAAATATCCTCTTCCTCATCTCATAGAGTTTGCATTTAAGGATTTCAGGTAAAAGGGGATAAAAACAGTAGCGTAGCCTATGTGAAAATGTTTTATACGCCATAAAATGACTGCCTTTCTTTTCTGCTGTGCTCATCCTCACTCTGTTCCTTATTGATCTACCAATCACCTGCTTCTTTCTCAGCTGTCTTGTGAATTTGTGGGTAATTAGAGGACACTCGGCCCGCTCTGTGTACTTATCTGTCCTTTTGCAGTCCCCCGCCGCCGGTACATCCATTGCGGTCCCTTTTTTCACAGCCCTCTCCTCTGTCTCTCCATCCTCTCTGCGTCCCAGCAGTCATCCTCTTCCCCTAACACCTCCACAATTTATCTTACCTTGTCCCTTTCTCTCCCCAACTGCACTGCATCTCTCTGTGCTTCTCTTCTCCATCCCAGATGGATCGAGTGAACCCTCTGTAGAGAAATTAACTTTGAGATGAACGAGGCTGTAGCAGTTTGTGAGACTAGTTTGATATTCTGCCAAAAAGGCAGTGAAGGTTATGCCTTGATATATTTACTGCCAACACGCTTCACTGTGGTTCATGCTCCGATATCTGAAAACAAACACTTCTCCTCACTTCCAAAAATACATCTCCCTGTAAATAAAGGAGGGTAGAATGATAGTTTAAATGTCTGTGCGTTCACTTTCTTTGAACACCATTCAAGTCTCTCTAAGTGGACGAAACCTGCTCAGTCATAAGCTCCCGTCTGAATAAGATGAGAGATGAAATGGAAATAATCCAATTTTCTTTCTTTTTTGGCAAATGCCTTCATAAGAGCCTGCCATTTACTGTTTTTATCATAATTCCTTTTTCAACCAGCGGGGAAAGGCTAAATGTATGACGTGGCTGTTGAATCAAATCCTAAAGTCACGTTTAAGTGCTGTAACACCAAGAAACGAAAGTCTTTTTTTTTCTCAGCCTAACCTCAGTAAAGTCACTCACGGCTTGCTGCGTTCCATTTGGACGCTGTGTTCCTCCTTCATAAAAGCAAAAAACTCCCCAAATGTTTTCCAATTTGTGTCTTTGTGTGTGTAATCTCTGTCTATAAGTGTGTGTTTCTTGTGGGCAGTGGTCTGATGGGGATTTGGCGACATGCTTGTGTGGTAGGAAGTAAAAGCAAGTTAATTGTTCCCCAAGGAAACATTGAAACAGGATGGAGTACTTGAATATCAGGGGTTGGGGATGAAAATGCAGATTTTCCCTTTTATTCTTTGTCAATGACTCCCTCCCCCATCAACAAACGATTTCCCTATGACTTATTAGTGCAGAGCCAAGCACAAGTATTGTCTGCGCGTTGTGAATCCTTACTTTTTTCCAATCTTCTTTTGTTACATTATAACACGTGTTTGACAAGGTTACAGTAAGCACCTGCAAACATTTAATTAAACGGGAAACACACACGTGTTTTCCATGTTTTCCAATAATCACACTTGATGCTTCTTTATTAAATCTACATACACTTCCAATTAATTGCTCTTTGAGGGGACTTGCTGCATAAGAACAAACACTATGCTCAGCTTATACATGCGACTTGTAATTACTCTGATCAGGTGGCTCCAGTGGAGGCACAGAAAATTAAATGAACCAGAACTGAAGCTTTCAGTTAGCAGGTTTCCCCAACTCCTGTTACACAGGGTGGTGGTTTGAATTATTAATTACTGGTTATTGTCTTATGCTCATAGACGTGGGTTCTCAGGCTGTTTCTGTCTGTTGTGCTGCTTTCCCCCTCATCATAACATGGGTGAAAGTGATATCATCTAATGATTACCCTCTCATTCTCTCCTCGCCCCTGCTCCCTTGCTGTCTTTCAGTAAATGAGGGAAAGTGATACAGTTCTCTAATGACTAGTGTGAATAATCACCATCTAAATAAAGGATCTGTTTGATGTAGGAAACTTCCCACTTTGTCTTTTGCTCTCTTTAGCTCTTTATTATCCCTCTGCAGATTTATACACCTCTAGTTTTTACGCTGTGTGTTCAGGATGTAACGTGGAAAATGTGTCTATATTTCTCACCATATGTTGTCTAAAATTTGGATAAGACCAATGTTCTTTAGATGATTGGAATAGTTGTCACACAACCCGATTCACACACGAAAAAAAAAGTTTTCTGTAAGAAATTCTAAGAAATTCTATAAGAATGTTTGTCCATACATCCAAAGGTTATAAGATGATGATGTTTTGGTAGCTCTGTTTAGGGTAATGTTGATTCACATTAAAAACTCTTAAAACAGTGACTCAAAAAGTAGTTGTCTAACTAAAGCCACATCTTTTCCGACATTTAAACCCAAGCGTGCACAATTAATTTAATCCTGACCATGTAGTTTGAACCTAGTTTTAACCTTAACTATCAGCAATTGAGAGTGAAGTAGGAGAACAAATTAACTATGGAAAAGACAGAATTGGAATCTCTTGCTTGAAGGTGTTTAATTTGACATGCTTATGTCATGAGCATCAATATTATGTCAAGGCGGGAGTGGAGAAATATTCTAATTACGTTAGCTGGAGTTCTGATGTGTGTGCAGCCAACTTGAAAGGCAGGAACGTGCAGGACAAGTCAAACTAACTATCTCTCCCAAGAGGCTGTTGCTTTAGCGTCTTTTCTTCACTCAAACGATAACAAGGACACACGTTAGCCCTGGTTAATTATAATATGCTTGCTCAACATAAATACCCTGAGTTTAGGGTGTTAAACTTCATGCATATATGCTGACAGACCCTCATTTCACCCTACGAGGAATAAGTGGTATGGCCAGATGAATGAATGAACCCTCATTACAATACCCTTATGTTGAGCAAACATATTTATGCCCATTCTAACGTGTGCCTCATTTATTTTCCCAGCCTTTTTCCATCCTATGAACCAATTAAAAAATAAGTTGAACACTCATAAATATTAGAGCGTTGATATGATGATGAATAAAAAGAAAACGTAGGAACTTAACATTATTTTACTGATTATTTTGCTAACGTCCATATTTTGGCTCTGTCATGACATCGGGTTAGCTTATCAATGATGATCTGATCGGAAGTGGGAATCCCATGTTTTCTTCCACCTCCGCCCAGATAGCCACAAGAAAAATGGACTGTTTCAGATCAGTGAGGAGCTCAAATTGACATCCATTTCAGTAGCGTGTTTAGCTTTTACATCCTCAGCCAGAGTGCACACAGAGAGAGGAACCGGAAGACATGAAAGAGTGGGAGAGCGCAGGCAAGATAAAAGGAACGCACAAGAAAAACCTTGCTGTCTGTCTGCACGTTTGTTTTGTGCTTACGGAAGTTCTTCTACCAGCACATTCCCGCTCTCTCTGTTCGGGTGAGGAGGAGCTGAGTTATTAAAACGCCAACCTTTTCAACAAGAAGCAATAAATCAAACTAAATATCCAAGGTAGAGTGAGAGAGGGGAAGAGACAGAGGAGAGGAGAGGCTGAACATGGAAATGAGAAATTGGGAATTTATAAATCAAGCAGGGGGGATTTTGATGAGTAGAAGATTTGGGAAAGAGAAGAGGAGATGCAATGAAAGAGTGGAGCTGCAAAGTGATGAAAGGGATGAAGGAAGTAGTAGAGAAAATAATGAGACTCTCGCATGGCTGGTCTTGTGTTTGCCCTTGCCTCATCCACTTTGATTACAGACAGACAGGTCGGCCAATCAGGGTTAATATAGCATCAGCACAAATCATTCTGTTGGTGGGTGACTTATTATCGAAGCCGCAGTGGATGTAATCTCCTGTTTGTGGAAGATATGCTGATATGCTAACAAGTGGATGGATATGGTATGAATTTTATATTGGTCTTTGGAATACATTGTCTCTTTTGTTGTGCCACTGGATCCTAAAAATGGTAACAGTCAAGCAGCACTGAAATTCAATACGATTTAAACTTTATAGAAGGAAACTTTTTCTGGTATTTCTTTTCCATGAAAATTGATATTCGGAAGTCGTCTCAAGATTACCTGCATTCTCCTTTAAAATAGGCTGTGGTAATTATCAGATCTTATTTCTTCATAAGTGTTTGCTCACTATCCTTTTTTTGATTGTTCTAAAATCCACTCTCACTTTCAGGATGCTATTGACTTGGAAAATAAAAAAAAGAGGAAAAGAAAAGAAAAGAAAAAACACGACAGAGTTTAATATATTTTTTGGCTCAAACATCTCAATAACGTGTAAGCTTCCATCATAGCCTGAAGTTATTTTCCATCAAATTCAGCCTCCTCTTTTAGATTTATTTCCATTATTTTCACCCATTCCTCTTTAAATGGCCACTATACCCAAGTGTTCAAATATAAATCTGAAGAGAAAGATGCTACATGACCCAGGCAGGGAAATGTTATGAATCAGAATCATACAACTCAAGGTTTGTTATTTATTATAATTCTAGTAAAATTAGGGCCAGGATAGTTCTGTGTAATCACTATACTTGGCTCCTGCCTCCGCTCAAGCTCCGAGTTACTGCTGTGAGCAGCTAATTGATTAGTTAAACCAATGCATCTACCGTGGGTTGACATGTTGGGTTGTTTCATCCATCCATCCATCCATCCATTATCAATACCGCTTATTCCCTCATGGGGTCGCGGGGGGAACTGGAGCCTATCCCAGTATTCAATGGGCGAGAGCTAGGGTACACCCTGGATGGTTCGAAATTTGGAATGTCCAATCAACCTAACATGCAGGTTTTTGGATGGTGGAACGAAACCGGAGAACCCGGAGAGAACCCACACAGACACAGGGAGAACATGCAAACTCCATACAGAAAGGTCTTGGAACCCCTGGGGACTTGAATCCAGAAGCCTTTTGCTGTGAGGCGATGGTGCTAACCCCTTGGGTTGTTTCAGTTATATGTAATTCAGGCGTACATTTTGAAGCCTTTATCCTGAGATATTTGGACCCATTTGGTGATATATCCTACCCCCTGAATGTTGCACCCTCTGTGCCTTGCATGTTGGGAGGCAGTGCTCTTTTGAAACTATTTAAGGAGCTGTTTTGTCTGTGAAGATATTATGTGTTGTAATTCAATAGACCTTGACAATTGTAAATAATGACCATGCCAATAAAGTGTGTGCCTTTTAGAGATTTGGGACACTTTTGGGGTAATAGAGATACTGAGAAAGCATGACAGAGAAATAGAGCAATAAAAAGTACACCCTTGTTCCTTTCATTATGTTTGAATATATAAATCGGAGTCACGTACGTTTAGGGTTTTATGAAGCAGGTGTTACTACTTTGTGTAATACCCATCCCAAAAGGTTGGTTATGTTCACTTTTTTTTTTACTTTGCTCTTAGTCAGCGAGACTTTTAAAATCCTACGGTCAGGTCTGAGTGATTTTAAAGCCTTTGGTTTGTTTGGATTGGTTTTCAGGCTTTGGGGGCTGAGAAAGACACTGACTTCATCCTAGTGCTGTGAGCCTGGAAAACAACTGAGTGCATGAAAACACGTCGATGAATAATGGAAAAGCAAAGAGGCATCATTTGGAGAGAACATTTGCATGAGATCATGGTTACACCAGCTCGTGTTGCTATGTCAGCTCTGAGGTAGTATTTTTTCATTTCTAAGTCAAAATCACATTGTCACATTAATTTTACTGTGTAGTGTAGTCTCTCATGAGTATTTAAATGAGTCTTTTTTCCTGAGGATTTGAAATAGATGTGGGACTGTATCTTATATAAATAAATGGCTTTATATTAATGAATAGGCTTAATTCAGTAGTACATGGATAAACACAATCCCCCACACAACCAAATAGTTACACAGGCACTAGCTGGCACTATCTGTTTCTACTAATTAAATCGCTTATGAGGGATTAGACTGAGGTGTTACCAACTGCATATGCTCTAAAACAGTAGGTGTTCGGGCATCTGTGTGTATTCCCTATATTCAGTGGGAAGGAGGACCTACTTTTCAATTATTCATCCTGTGTGCTACTCAATCAGATACTCAGGAATCCGTCTCTCTCACCTTCTCACCTACAGGGCTTATAGAAGATACAGTGGTAGGAGACAGTGGGAAGGTTTCACAGTGAATTAGCATGCCGCTGTTGTGCTGGCCAGCAGAATGTTGGTTACTGATAGAAGAGGGAGCTGGGTCATGCTCACGCTGCTGGTTTTACTGGGTGTGTGCGTAATGGAATCCCAGCCGATAGCTCAAAGTATTTCAACCTTGACGACCTGCAGCGAGAACATAAATGATATAACATACAGTCGAAGGGCATCTAAACCAGCAGAGTGCAAACACAACACAATATTACAAGCTTTATAAAAGGAGGAAACATGAGGGTCAGATGAAGGCACACAACATGATGGAATATGGATGATGGTTTATCAGAGGGAAGTGATATTGTTTATTTGGAACACTGTTTCAGTTTCGGCAAATTTTACAAAGGGTAAAACTTTCCATGGGTACATTATTGAATGTGGACGACACAGCTGTTGACCTGTGATCAGGCTTCCAGGCTTCCAGGCTTCCAGGATTCCAGGCTTTCAGGCCTTTAGGACTCCAGGCCTCCAGGCCTCTATGCTCTTAGCTTGCCAGTGAACTGCTGTCCTTATCGCTAGTGATTGTTTTTAAAGGATTTTGGCTATTGTCGGGCTTATCTCATCATAAATGACTTTACATCATTCATTGCCATAAAAAGTTAAGTTGAAATAGTAAATAAAATAATAAAATCGAAGCCTGAAAAAAGTGGTATGACTTGATTTGAGGTGATGCTATGTGACCCGTATAGTCATACATTAATTAAAAATCATACATCATACCAGACCATCAACAGCAAAAAAAAAAGATCATTTTGCCTGCCCTATCTGTGTCCAAAACAAAATAGATGTTTGTTCTCTGTCTATTTACCTTGAGACTGAGCTGTTAAAAAAGCGTAGAGGGATGAAATTGTTTCTGTGAAGTGTCAGTCGATACAATGACCCAAATTTAAAATACAGCTTTAAAGAAATGGTTGGATACCTCGGGAAATATGTTTATCTGCCCTTTTACTGGAAAATAGATGCAGAGATTGATAGCATTCATGGTTTTTATTCCACAGGCAACAAAATCAGGCCGTTAAAGAGAAAAAAAGGTGCCCCGTGTATCACCTGTTTGTGCTAAATTATGCATAAAGCTGCTAGGTCCAACCATATATTTATTACATTATGCAAAATGGTAAGCCACTTCTTTATATCAATTCAAAATATTCTATTTATCGCAAAAATGCCTCTCCTATCTGTCACTGCATGTAGGAGCACCTGAATCAGCTTCATAGATTTTATGTTCAATTAAAATGTTGTTGGTGTCTGAAAAACATATTTTTTTCTTCTTAGACATGTCTTAGTTATTTGCAAAGAGTGGAAAAAAATGTAGTTGGTGCATCGCTATGCTGTTAATATTCTGGGGTCACCCAGCTTTGACAGGCAGGTGGACAGTAGCTTGTTAGGAGGCTCCAACTGTGAGTGTTCTGCAACCCTTTGAGTTTTAAGCTTCAAACAGCTAGTAGTCCTGCACTCTGTCGGCTTTTTCTGTCTGTGACCCCGCAGAACGAAGTCTGAGTTTGGTTCAGATGTCAGAGAATGAGAAGAAAAAAATGATCTCACGGGGAGAAAATTGCTGAAAAACATTTTACAATATTAATGTTTAGCAGAGCAATGTTGACTGTTATTAGCCCACCGCTGCTTTTGGTTAAACAGATTATGGTGACGGTGCACTCGGCTCGTGGACAGCAATGACTGTTCGCTCCAGCAACTGAAGAAGATGTGATGTTTAACGTATTATGTGCAGAATTATGACACAGTCTAAATATAATTTGAAAAATAAAAATTACAGAAGTTGGTTGGATTTTAAAGACAAGAATATGTATAAATTCCTCAACTTGCTTTCTGATTAACTCTATCATGACAGTAATATTTCACTGACAGTGTAATTCTGGGCTCCAGAAACAGAGCGATGCCTGAAATGTGGAGAAAGACAGTCTTAGAAGGAAGGTCATTCCCTTTGATGCAAACATAATTGGATCATAATAAATAGCTTGTAACCAATAGCCGAGATGGAGTTTTTCCAACCAGTACGTGAACTGCTTCACCTTTTGGCACAGCTTTCTCTGTACCCCCTTCAACATAAGAGCACAGAGGTCTGCATGGCCACAGCGCCGCTGACGTGGCACCTGGCCGTTCCACTCTCTCCACCCGTGAACAGAGGACCATGGCTTCTGATTTCAAGTTGCTAATTCTCATCTCGGTTGCCTCATGCTTGGCTGCAAAACAACCTCAGTGCAGACTGGAGGTCACTGCTCAATGAAGCTCACAAGACCACATCATCTGCAAAAAGCCGAGTTCCTGAGCCCAGTGAAGCGCTGCCCTTCTGCCTTTTAGCTGTGCTTTGAAATGTTGCCGGTAATAGTTATTACCACAGCCGGTGATAAAGGGCAGCCCTTATAGGAATTTAATACCCCTCAGGAGTCTGTCAGCAATGGGGAACAAACTCTTGATCTGGGACTGAAATGATCACAACAGCAGGTTGGTACAGCAACACTCTGAGGGATGTCGTGGCTTTTCCGAGCCTATGAAGCACAGATAGATTAGTTTGTTAAACTAAGTAGATATTCAACAGAGCAAAATGCACCAAATTCAAATGCCCTAGAGCTAAATCATAATGTTCTCTTATTTACCACTTGCTCAGCAACGTCAACAGTCTCTAGTGTTATCATTTCATTGGAGTGCTTGGACAGAAAATAAAGAGCTTATTATATAAACTGTACTGGACCTGTATTTCTAAAACACTATTTTCTTTCAGTTCTGTTGCCATGACTGAAAAAAACAAAACAAGTTAAGTAAGTGCCCGCCGTGATGGATTACTGATGGCCGCCAAGTTTCATCTGTGTGAATTGATTTTTTCCCGTCTCTCTTTCGGCCATACTGAAATCATTAATACTGGGTCTCACAGGTCTGTGGACTCAGACCTGATATAAATCCCATGTGAATGGCACCAAATCAATGGAAATGTCCATAATCATAGTAACTCTGTGAGCTTGTCTGAAAATGTGTGCTTCATTTGGGAACATAATGTCACTTTGTTGCCTTATGACAACTGCATGAGTGTGTGCGTGAATGAATGCTGCAAACAAGAACTGGCATGCATCACCCCCAGCTCCATTGGCACTCATTCCTCCTTATTCTGTCCGTCCCTCTGGTCTCAAGAGGGCAAAGTGATGCAGACAACGACAGGGGAAGACTGATTTTCTCCTCAGTTGTTACAGGGAATGAGGGATGAGTCAGAGGGGGACAGTGAAAGGATAAAGAAGACATGAGAATTTTGCTCACAGACCGTGCGTTAAAAATACAGAATGGGAAAAATAAAGATAGGAGGAGGTAAGTAGTTTACACTGCTGTGTATACTGTTTGTCAGAGGAGTGCAGTAGACCACAGGAGCAATGACTGGATTTCTGAGACTATAAAAATAGTGCTGACACGGTGGAGTTAATGTTTGTCAGCATCTAACGTGGGAGAGTGGAAGTGGTATCCTTCCTCGAGCGATCATTAAAAAAAAAAGGAGCTGGAACTATGTGAAAATAAAAAAGCCAAATAGTGGGAAGTGGGCAGCAGGTTGCTCCCATTATTTTTTCCAGATGTTAAATCGGGGCCCATTTAGTCATCTCCTCGTGGTCAGTTGGTGAAATTGTAAGAGGGTGAGAAAGGCAGACAGATGGATGAGAAAGACAGACAGGTGGATGAAAAGCAGAAAAGGACTGAGGATGGCACAGTGAAAGGGCAGAGAGGAGGAGGATTGCGTGAGGGAATGTGGTTGCAGAGCACAAGCAGTGGAGAGCAGAGAAGGGAGTAAAGAGGGATGGAGGGTTGAGATGATGGATGTGCTGTTCTCGTTTCGTGCCCCCTAACGAAGACTCTAATTAGTGTTTGTGTAATTCCACACTGTCTCCTCTGCCTGCTCATCTTAATTAACTACATTCATCTTCCCCTCCCTCCATCCATCCCTCTCTCCCTCCCTCTGCCCTCCTAAAATAACACACTGACTGTCTGAACCCCACCTGGAGCAGACCTGCTTTTACTTACTCATAGCTCTCTTTCCCCTCTTTTCATCTCTGACACCTTTTTTCCCCTTCTTTCCATCATTTTCTTTAGCCTTTCTTCCGTCTGGTGTCTCCACCCCCCCTCAGCCCACCGCCGAAAAACTCTGGGGTCCTCTTTCCTGCTCTGCGTCTCTTGTGGCTGACTGTGCTTGGCTGGTGTGAAAACCTGCCCACCCCGGCGAGTCTCCAGAGCCCCGTATCATGACAGCCCATTTAGTCCCTCTGGTCATTAATTCCATCAATAGGCTCAAGAAGTCGCCGCCAAACCGCTAGAAATACATGGCTACTCCAAGTGAGTCATACATTACAGTCAAGTGGCACCCTTTCCCGAGCAGGACAGGAAGCCAAACGACAGCAAGCCAGCAGAATGCAGCGGTAGCTCCACAACAGACCCAGGGTGAGACAAGGTAAACCTAGCAAACAAAACAAAGGAAAATGCTGTATGAAGAGCCACTGACAAGCAGTCAGAGCTGAAGGAGAGACTGAGTAGGGCTTTGCGAAGTGCATTTACAGATGGAGATGACAGGGCTGTTGATGACTGGCCCGTATTGTGTTTTTTTTTTTTTTTTTTTTTTTTTTGTGGGGAGCAACTGATGGGTGAGTACCTGCCGTCATTTAGGTCCACAGACTGAAATAGCTTTTTCTGGTCTGAGTCTTTCAGCAGTCAGTCAGTGTGACAAAGGGCTGCTGGGGAGTCAGAGCCTCGATTTCACAGGAACCCGTCCTCGCACGCGCACACACGAGCACCTACGCATGCACCACACGTGCACAGATGTAGATATTCTGCACACATGAATACTCATGAGCCCAGACGCAATCAGACGGGCTGCAATGCAGGACGCGCTGCTGCGCCCGCCAGGTGCCGTCCAGGGGCGGAACAGCGGAGAAAAAAAAACAGATTTCAAACACATTTACACCCTCCGCCTTATGTGTGTATTTGTTTTTGTTCTCTGTGTGTATAGATACTACAATAAGCTTCTGTTTGCTGAGAGCAGCAGATTTTTCTTTTCTTTTTTTTTCTTTTTTCTTTTTTTGTCGTCTTTGCTACAGACAACGCTTAGACCGATAATGCACCATCACAACCCAGAATGGGGCCCACTGTGTAAATTTGCTGGCAGCCCATGCAGGGCTAGATAGTCATCATGCTTCCCAAATAGAGTAAAGATGCTTACTACACACACACGGTACGTTGAGAGCGATTGCAAACCAATTGGTCCCACCTCCTGCCGAGGGTCAGAGGTTAATCTGCCAGGGTTTTCACCTGACAGCGCTTTCTCACACCGGCTGAGCAGAGGGGAGGGGAGGGAGGCCATGAGCATAGGGGGAAATGGAGATAAACTAAGCATGGAGGACACTGAGAGCAGTAAGGCAACTAAGATAGCGGTGCACACAGAAATAAGGGGACCCAGAGTGAATGACAAAGTCGAATCTCCATGAAAGGGAGAAAGAAATGGAGAGATAGCAGAAGAAAGAAAAGAGACGGATTAAAGCTGCGGAGGATGCCAACATCTCTATAAATCATGATGATCCAAATGGGCAGAAATCTCCCCACTGGCCTTTCAACTCCTGTTGCACACATGATGTCACCATCAGAAGATCCAGTAAGCTGTCCTTGAGGGTGGAAGGTCCCTTCTGAGATTGATCTCAGATCAGCTTAGCTACTGGAATATCTAACCTTTAACAATGAAAGGAAAAATGCAAATCTGACCTTAGATGACAGTGTCAGTTAAACCTCCTCCCAGTCTCTTAATCTCGGTGCCCACTGGGCTCGGCATCACCTGTGCCGCTGCTGACGCTGTGGCTGATGAAATGTAGATGTTACAAAGAACGGCTGGCAGCTGGCTTCTTCAACCTGCACCTGTTCCTTTTTCTGGATGTGTGTGTGTGTGTGTGTGTGTGCGTCTGTCCAGGGGACGGGGATTTCTTGTGTATTCGGTTGTCTATCTCTATGTGTGTGTGTGTACCTGCTGTCTTGGGTGTTTTTGCATTGTCTGCAGAAGTGCACTCGTGGGATGATGCAGTACTGAGACTACTGATATATGAGGTATCAGGAACATTTGTCTAACCAGTCTTATACACGAGCTTTGAACCACTGCTTTCCCACAAACCTGCTTGTAAGACACAAATTCAAGTGAACACATTGCATCGACTGTCTGATTAAATGGCCTCATGGTTTCATTTCCTTACCAGGTTCGTAAAAGAAAATATTACCCATTTGCACACATGTGTAGGTGATGACCTGTAGTCTATAAATTTACAGAACAAAACTGCACTGTATCTTAGTACATGATCAGTTTACCTCATAGTGATTGTAGAATCAGAGTTTTATGACACTGGTAGTTTTCTTTTGTATGGTATTACATATGTTTTGCAGTGCGTGAAACTGTTGTATTGCGCTGCTCAAATATTCCAAAATGCCTTTATAGAAGGAGCTGGGAGAAGGTAAGGTGTTATACCTCAAACAAGAGAATCAACTGCAACAATTCTCAGCTTTCCCAGTCACTCTCAGTCACAATTGGATATTGTTTTAATGAAATACATTTGGACATAAACCTGGAAGAAATACAACAAATCAATACCTCCTTAACCACTGGCATTAATTAATAGGTTTGCATTTCAACATGTGAAAGTTTCCCATTTTAATTAAACTTGCACTGGAAACCAATAACATCTCACATCAATTTTTGACATTTTAACAGCAGATGCCCTTTTGTATGATTTTTTTTTTTTTTTTTTTTTAAAAAAAAAAAAAGTTTTATCCACTGCCAGTATGTCTATGTTAAAAAATATGTAAATATATCAATAAATTTAAAAAGTGTGTGAAATGAAACCAGGTGAAAAAAAAATTAGAAAATAAAATATGTTGCTTGTCTTGTTTTGAACCTACATGGCACATGAACTACAACATGTCCTTCCTGTTTCATATATATTTATATATATATATATATGTATTCGGCGCATGGCGCCGAAAAAGGCCGCCACGATGTTTTGGTGCGCTGTGCACCAAACACCAAATCAAATTCCTTGTAAGTGAAAAACCTACTTGGCAATAAACCTAATTCTGATTCTGATTCTGATTGAAGAAAAAGTACATCAAGATTTGATCTAATCTTGTTATACTTTCTTAGAATATACTTTAAATGACAAATTTGTTTGTTGTAGATTTTTTAAACAAATCTTCACTGTGCACTATATTGACAAGCATATTTAGTTATTTTGGGGGATATTTTTAGTATCTTGAAATCAATATACTGTATTTTATTCACATGGTCAGTCATGATTGGTCAAGCGTCTTTGCAACCAAGTCCAAACGCAGCCATCTCTGGGTCCCCTCCTTCCCCTGGAATGCTTTCTCCCTCATCTGCTTTGATCACATCTCCTCCAGCACAGATTCCCCCCCGTCTGATTCATCACACCATCTTTGCAAAGAAAAGAAAATGCAGAGTAAGTGAAAACAGGTCTGAGTGTGAGTGTGTGACAGTGAAAGAGAGCTGCTCATTTTCTCTGTGAATGAGATGCTGCTCGCATATTTCTGTGAATAATAATTGTTAAGGAGACACAGCTCCTTTGGCTCATCCGAAGGTTACCTGCGGCGCACCAAAACTAGCATTAATTAAAATGACTGAGCCCAGCCAAAATGGTGGAAGAAGAGAATGTGTTGACTCATCAATTTGAGGGATTTCCATCAGGCTGCATGTGTGTTTGTGTGTGTGTGTGTGAAAGCCAAGGAGGTGGGAGAAGTTTATTTCCAAGCCCTACAAAAAACTGTGTTCCTTTTTTCCTTAAATGACCTGCTAGTGTTCTTTCTTTCCCATACAAATCCATCAACAAGGATCCCCCTAATCATAATAAATTGTGCAACAGGAAAAAATAAAAGCTTTCAAGTTTTTCTTTTTTTTTTTCTTTTTTATCAGTGCCAAGCCTCTCAGAGCGACTGACGCTGACTTCTGATGATGTGGAAGTTAAATAAATAAAATCATTTCTCCATGGTAATTTTCGTCAAACCTGCCAAACGCACCCTAAATATTTGACACGGAAGGAGAGAAGATCAGTGAAAAGTGAGATCAAAGGATGGTGGGGGGGGGGGGGGGGCTGGCAGTTGCATGTGAGCAAGAATGTGTGTTAGCGTATGTGCTGTGTGTGTGTCGGGATGGTGCAAGTAGTGATGAAACACATTCCACAATGTGATATTTTCAACAGCACCAGATTCTGCTGGAGCTCCTCCACACATGGGAGTAATCTAAACTCAAAGAGGCGTCAGTGTGTGCCTGAGTGTGTGTCGCTGGGAGAGAATTGGTCTCCTGCCACAAGCAACAATCCTTCATATTCCTGTCACTTTATCTTCTTCTCTCTCATCTCCCTCTGTCTTCCAAACAACACACACACACACACACCCGCGCGCACATAAAATGATTGTATTTGTCTTTATCAGTCCCTCCATTTTCTTCGCCCCTCCTTGTGTTCGGTCCCCTTCGTTCAATATTTCATGCTGTTGAGAGCGTATCTATTCTGAGCTCTCTTTCTTTTTCTCTCCGTACGCCCTCTTCTCCCTCTTTTCCTCCATCTCGCCCATCTTCTCAAAAAAAGCCCTCTCTCCACACATCACTCTCACTGTCCTCTCCCTCTTCCTGCACCTCTATAAATCTCCTGCTCCCCCTCACTCTCTATATCTCATTGCACTCCTAATGTTCTGTGCCCCATCAAACTTTTTCTCCCAGCTCCGAGCTCACAGTCTCTTCCACCCTTTCATTTCCTCTCCTTCCCTTCGCTTCCCTCCTTTCCCCTCCCCTCCCTCGTGCCCTCTGCTGATTCAGTTTGCGTGACTGTTCAGAGGTATCAGCTCAGCTTCTCCTTCACGTAACCCCCCGCTCCTTCCCTTTCCTCTTTCCCCCTTGGATTCCTCTCCAACCAAAACACAGAGAAAGCCCTGTTCTCTCTTTTTGCACCTCTTTCATTTTTGCATCTCCCCTTCCCTCCCCCAAGCCTCATCCAATCTCAGTGTCACCTCTCCTTCTCCCCCTCTTTTCCCCTCCTCCTTTGGCTCTCATCTCCATCTCCACCACACACACCCCCACCCTTGGTCTCCCAGCCTCCTCCTTGCTCTTAGCCTGTACCAATGTTGTTTTAGGCACAGCAGTGAAAGGTAAACAGAGAAATTGAAAATTCATGTCAGTCACTCGGGTGAAAGAGGGACAGGGAGGGAGGGAGAACGGCAGAGGTGGTGAGGGAGTGGGAGGAGGCGGGGGGAGTGTCAGTACAATTTACTAACACTACAGTGAACAGCGAAGCAGGCCAAGAAACAGAGCAAGCGTGAGGCAGAGTGAAGGAAAGTCTCCCAGTGCAAGAGTTCTA
The DNA here is from genome assembly GCA_013363375.1 of Menidia beryllina. NCBI lineage: Eukaryota > Metazoa > Chordata > Actinopteri > Atheriniformes > Atherinopsidae > Menidia > Menidia beryllina. Next base: position 6,063,286 of record JABUIW010000019.1, read on the forward strand.
TTAGAATTCGACGTATAGAAAACACCAACAAAAAAAAGAGAACATATTTAGTTTACGGTGTTCTTGGGCACTTAGGAGACCTTCTGCATTCATCTGTGCATTATTTACTTCCTGGGCACCCCAGAAGAGGGATGGGAGCCCTACAGGGGCCCAATATCCAATTATCAGCGCTATGAGAAAACTCATATTATTTTTCAGGGTTTCAGAAAGGAGCTGTGACAGATGTGCTGCTGGTCGGATCTGGGCTGGAAATGTCATAAGAGCCTCGGTGTCACCGCGTGCAGTCAGCCCGGAGGTCGTTTCTCATAATAACCCCAATACAAAAGTAATCCAATAGTACTGCTACCCACGCCTGGAAAATCCAACTCGGATGATTAGAATTGACAGGACCGTTTGCTGAAACAGAACATGTCAGCGTCTCTTTAAAGAAAGCCAAATAGAAAAGCGCGATATTGAATTTTTGTTTTTAAAAAAGGTGCCAAAAATCCCCCATCTGTGGTTGCAGGGTTTAAACTTCGTCCCTTTGTTTACTGTGTTTGCAATTTCCTCTAATACAAACCCATGCAATGTGTTTAACTCCTGGTGGTGTCCAGACAGTCCACCAAACATGCTGCACCAAAAGGTCTGGTCACCTAAATGAAAACTCATTTGCTCCCTTTCCTACAGGAGTTGCCTTCCACATAATATCAACCTTGTTTTAATTGACAGAATGTCACTGTTACAGATTGTACAAATATTCTCACAACATATATTCCCAGATTTAGAAAACCAAAAAGCAGCATAAATAAACTTCTACCTTTTGAGAAAATAACTTTTTCCCAAAATGAGGTCTGTACAAATTGCATTTACAGAGGAAGGCAGACAGTCAAAGCTATACAAAGAACTCAGAGTTGGTATTATTCTTTGTTTTTTAAAGATTTTCAGTAAAAATCCTTATTAATTTTCATAAACAGTTGTTTAAATCTTTCACATCTATTTATGTAATTGTTTTACATATTTTAATAAATATTTTCCACCAAATCGGGTCAATGGAAACAAATTTGAATCATCCCAAATCATTTGAGAATTTCTAAACTCTAAATATGAATAAATAAATAAATACTAAGAAACATAAAACGATTTTAGAGATAAACAATATACCTGATGATATATCAATTTCTATTGTAGAACCAGTTTATGTTTATGTGCACTATAGAAAGACTGAGGAAATTTACTGAGACTCATCTAGTTGCAAATATTTCCAAAATTGGAAGTGATCAAGCAGATGTTTTGTGAACTAAAGTCATAAAGTGCAAAAAAAAATGTACAAAGTGAATAATCCAAAATAAAGTACATTGTACAATATTTTAGATTTCTTATTTTGAAAACTGAGGTGATTTTAGAATAGAGAGTAAACCATGGTAATGTTTACCATGGTAAATGCTTGTATTAGCTGGTTGTTGGGTGTAATCTGGAAGAGCAAATGAAAGTCTTAAAATGGCTAAAAAACAATAAAAGCTGAAGCAAGCACTTTAAAAAAACAGTTTAATTAAGGCTGGGGTATAATTTGTGCCTTCACTTTAGGTCAGTGCAGAGAGCATGCCTGTCTGTCCAAATTATCGTGATCCTTTGCTGATATTCTTTTAATATTAACACAACCTTGTGCCTGCAGAGTCTCGTTTGAAAATCTTTGCTAATATTTGTGGAGGCCCAGTGGTAATTCCCACTGTCACCGCTTGCTGTAGGCCCAGATTTCTCATACTTGTGCAGAAGGTAAATGCTTTCCACCTACATCCTCTATGTTCCCCAAAGATTGACAATGGACACCTCATTTATCCATTCACAAATATAATGTCATGTACTTTTGCCCAATGAAATTTTTGTTTCTTTTACGGTCACTTGCGAATAGGCAAATAAGAGTCATTACAGGAGATCATTGTCTTGATTAAGATGTGGAGCAGCTGCTGATCAAACCTATGATCTGATCCCTGGGAGTACTTTCCTACAGAACTTTTACTAACTACTGAGCATTTGTTTTATCTTAAATATGGGAACCACAAAGACCTGCATCATTTCAATATTGGCTGATTCTGAGTCATAAATGTAGGCCCGGAAAACAAACCCAGTTGGTCATGATGACCACACAATTCATACAGAGTGAGGAGGAGAGACTGAGCATGGTGGGGCTTTGAGGGAAATGAGGAGTACTGATCAATTTCTGCATTCCTTGGGTGCATCTGAGGAATGCTGCGTACAGCCGGGGCATGAGACGGGTAGGCCACCAGGGAGCAAATACAGACACAACAGTGCACAGCCAGAAGATGAGAATCAGGCAGTGGAGAAAGTTTTTACTGAAAAATCCCAGAATGGGGTGAGAGGAAGAGGAATCGCAGCGAGGCAGAGGGATGGGGGGTTAAATGGACAGCTCATAAGAGGAGAGCAAGGACTGGAGAAGACAGAGGGATTCCCTGATGGCATCTCATCTCTCTCTTTCTTGCACTTCTTCTCCCTATTTCCCTCCTTTTTTGTCCCAATAAATCATTCTGACTTCTTCTTAACCAGCTCATTCCCAGCAGGCAGTGAGAAAACTGTAACAATCTCACTATAGCTTCCATTTCTTTGTTTTTCTCTCTCCTTCTACCGGCTTCTTTCCCTGTCTGGCCTCTTTCAAACACACACCTCAGGGGCAGGGTTTGTGCAGAGGTGAAGGTTGGGACAAATTACTGAACATAGTTGCAGCAGGACAGGCCTGCTGCATTCATTTCTAGCCAATGAGGCATAAAACTTGGTTGTTACTGCTATGATTCTTATTTTTTTCTGGTATATGTAACATAATGAAAAATATTATTTAAAAAAGATCAAAGTGCAATCGTTGCTTCCTTGGAGGATGTTCAGTAAGATGTTTTACTTTGTTGTGGGGTGGGGGGGGATTACATTTATAATGCAAAAATACCAGAACAGAAAACTCAAAGCAATATCCCTTAAAACTACAAAGTTCACAACAAAATGAATAAAAAATAAAAATAAAAGGGCAGAAACAGGAGACAGTGATTGTGACTGAGCTGCCAGAGATCAGTTTTTACAATTTACGTACAGAAAAATCAAACAAACCATCACAAAACCATTTCAGTGGGATAATGAAAGCAGGCATGTTCTGTGGATGACTGGATGAAAATAACGTTCATTAATTAATCTATACTTTGCACAAGAAAATCTTCTAAATTGTGTTTGATGTAGGTCTAATTAAAAGAAGTCTTGAAAAAAAAGGTCATAAGAAAAACTACACGGAAAATGTTCACAGTAATAGTTAATGAAAGTGTTTCATGACAGGTTAAGGATCAGGTTAACTCTCCTTTAATGAAATTTGATTTTGTGATGATATTTCTGATTCTTTCTACAGAGTAGAAAGCATTATAACGGCCTCAGGAAAGACCAGTTTACTTTATGACACAACCTCTATCTGATTGAGAATTTGTGGTGGAATTTGTAGGCAATAAGATATAAAAAAAAAGAGCCACCATCAACTCCATTAAGCTTGTCACGATTCTTCTCCTTCATGACATCTGAAGTATTGACTTTCATAAGTGAGGCCCATCAAACATTCAGTCTGTCACCGGGAGGAGCAGCCTGTGCCAAACCGATTCCATCATCTTCAGAATGAATCTTTCATTGTCTTTACATCAGAAAAGAATTAAAGCTAATTCCAAACTTTCAAATAGTTTCACAGTCCAGAAGATTTAATTATAAGATTAAACGTCATTTTATCCTTTTTCTTTTCGTGTAATGGATGGGAACGAACAGGAATACCGGAAATGTGACACCACATTTTCAGTATATATTAAAATACAAAAATAAGGAAGTAAGTGCGAAGTTCACCACTAATTCTCAGAGGACTGTGCGCCTCTGTCCCGTCAATGCGCAGCTGAAGGGGGCTAAAGGAGAGCCAACTGTCCTGACTGAGCGATTCTGCATCTGAGATTCAAGAGAGCAGAGGCGCCTGTTGGTATTCAGTGTTAAACCACTCGCATTTGCAGCGCTTTTCCCCCCCCATATATGCGTTTTTAAAACCAAAGCGCGTTTTTTGGCCATGTGTGTCTCACAGAGGAGGGGGTGAGGGGGGGTCTGCAGATGGTTGCTGCAGACGTCTGCCTGAATTCTCAGCTTTGTGCTTTCACACCATCAACGGAGGTCGAATACTTGACGAGAAAACTTACAGTCGCAGTGATTCCGTATGTGCCGCAACTCGGCCACAATCCTGGCGGAATGCGCTTTTGTCGCTCGCAGGGGGGGAGGAGTCAGAAAGTGGACGGGGGCTGCCTACCAAACACAGAGAGGAGGAGGAGGAGGAGGAGGAGGAGAAGGAGAGAGAGAGAGGAGAGAGGCTGGTGAGCAGGCTGCCCTCCGTAAACGATGGTTGTCGGAAAGAGTCTTGAGAGCCTGATGAAACTGGCCGCTTGAGCTGTTTGCAGCAGCTCAGAGCTCAGTGAGCTCTGGATCCGCCGGATACTTGAAAGAAAACTGCAGCAGAGCGTAGATAACACGAACAATTCATAACAGGAGGACTTACTTTATATTGATCACTTAGCTTTTTTTTTTCTTTCTAGAATTGATTCTTCTTCATTTACCATTTTTTAAAAACCAGCAGCAAGCGACTCTTTCTCGGCCAATCGGAACTGTTGGACGGCCGGAGGAAGACCGAGCTCCCGCTTGGACCCGTACCCGCCTGCCACGCTCCGCTGGCGGCCAGACAAGCGGCAGTTCCCGGTGAGCAGGGATCGGGGAGGACAGGCGCACCAGGAACATGAATCCTCTGGTTTGAAGCTCTTTTGTGGTGTCAGGAGGAGGTTGGAGGTGTCTGGTTAATGTTGGAGATGGGGGGGGGGGGGCACTGTAGACTTTTCCAACATGAATTAACTAACGTTAAGTGCAGCCTTTGGTGCGTTTATATGCACGCATGCATGAAGCTTTTCTTCCCCCCTCCTCTCCCGTCTGTTAGGCGCTTGCTGGGATGTTTGAGTGGCGTGGTTTGGTGGGGTGAAGGGGACCCGGAGAGAGTGGCCGGAGAGACCGACAGGACGGAGGCCGAGAGAGGAGCCGGGAGCATGGCTCTGGCAGCGCTTTCTCTCTGGGTGCTTACGAGTCTCACCTGGGCCGGCGTGCTCCAGGTGGCAGCCAACAGGCATTCCGTTTACTGGAACAGCTCGAACATACAGTAAGACGCCTCCTCTTCTGTTTCAAAGTGTGTGCGTATGCGTGCATGGTGTTGGATTTGCATCCCACTTTCCCATCTTCGGAGGGAACGCGTCCTGGTGTCCTGTCATTGGGCTTGTGATTAATGTAATTGATCATTGATGCCCCGGGATTTTCCTACACGTCTCCTTAGCGCAGACATTGTCCTGTTTGTGTCTTTTTTTCCAATGATGCAGGACATAATCCAAATTCACTCAGCCAAATCAGCCAACTCTCCTTATCGAGACATTATTTCTGGACCCTAAACTGCTCCTTGAAACCCCTGTGCTGGGGTCCAGGAGGTTCTGAACCAGTATTTAACAGTCAGTGTTGCACAACTAGCTTCTGTTCCCCTTTCCCCTTTTTACTCCATAATTCCTCCCCTATTTTCCTGCTTTGCTCTTGTACATTGAGTTTTGCAAGGACCAGAGCGAAAAGGACGAGAATCACTTGGAATTCTTCTGTCTCGGCTCTTCTCTCTCTTTCTCACTGTCTTCTCCTCTATCTGGTTCAATTAGAAGCACTTCCTCATCCTGACCCCATTGTGTTGCAGCCGTGACACTATTCAATCTCTACTTCCAGCTCCCTCTTCAACTTGCTCTCTCCGTATATCTTTCCCTAACCCCCTTTCATGTTTACACACAGTCCATTGGCCTTCTTGTTACTCTTCTAATCCTTCACTTCTCAGTCCCCCCCCTGCCCCCACATCCCTTCTCTTTTCAAAAAGCAGCCCTTAAATACTGTCCACGACTCTGCCACCCGATTCTTGACCATTAAAGCTTCAGTTTGCAGCATGTCTCGCATTTATACGTGCATTTGGGGGTACTACATTTGCCTTGCAGTGATTTATTCTCGTGGTACGTAAATTGATTTGGTACCAAGAGGCAAGTACGACCCTAAATATTGGTAGATTTTCCAAAATCATTCCGTTGTGATTTAGTGCATGTTGAGGTCACAAAACAATGTCAATACCAGCATAGATTTTCTGTCTTGGCTACTCAAGAGCGCACGTCACACATCACTGCACACCTTGACCTGTACTCGTCCTGTTTCACCCTGCACTGCTCAGGATCTGTGTGGAACATTTGCAGGGTGTCGCTCATAACACCCTGTTATGCGTTACTCACCTCTTAAACTAAATTTACCGTGCCGCTCGTAGAGAGTCTCCGTATCGTAACTCGGCTTATTAAGGGCATAAACAATAGAAAAGCTTGATGAAGGGGGAGAAAACATGCTCTTGTTTGTGCAGGGGAAGGTGGAAAATTCTGTTGTCCGGCAGTAACTCTATGGGCAATGATTTTTAGCTTACAGCGTGCGATAAAACCATTACAAGCAATTCTTAGCACATAAAAGAACTGCTGTGAGATCTTTGTAAAGTAACACAAACGTAAAACATGAAGGTTATTGATCCCGAAAGAAATGTTCGTTTCATTCTGCATTTGTGTTATACAGCTGATACTTTTTCTGCCTCTCCCCGCGGTGGGTTGTTGTTTTTAGTTTCTACGTAGATTTTTTCACTGTGGAGTTGTTTGGTTTGAAATGCTAACAAAACTCCACCTCTGTTTTTTTAATGTCAGGGGCCTAGGTGGATTTGCATAAAAATGTGGAGAAAATGCTTGAAGGCACAGAAGGGAGGCAGTGACCCTCTGACCTCCACACAGTCCAGGAGACACAACATGAGCAGAGTTAGCCTCGGTAGATTGTACACTTAATTCAGTCGTTTGTCATCTCCTTTTTTGCTTCTCATTCAGAGTGTTTATTTGGTAAGAAATGAGAGGGAGATCCGTTGCAGAGGAGGTTCGACCTTTAGTCTGACTGTGTGGGACCTGAGCACTACGGAGTCCAGCAGCCATTCTCCTGTTCCTCACATGTCTGCTGCCAACACTGTCTCCCAGAGCCCCTCTGGTGTGCGCCGGTGTGTGTGTGTGTGCGTGTGTCTTTTGTGGAAGACAGTGGTTAATTAAAGTACACTCTGATCTCGGCGGACCTGCCTCATCCCTGATCTTCCATCTCTGCCTCATCTCTTGCTCTCACTGAACACATGCACAGTGACAACGTCTGAAGTGTGAGTGGGGATAACTTCTTCATTCCAGCCTAGTGAATGAGCTAACAAAGGGGTCGTGGACTGTGGTAAACTGTCCAGTCTGTTCGTTTATGTAACACAAAGCAAAGATCTTCTTTCCAGTATTTATTTTAATCTCTGTTCTCCAGCAATTGGAGCCTGGCGTGCACCTAGCCATTGGCAGTCAGGCTCCCTGGAGTTCCTCTAACTTACAGTGTAGGGTAGAGGTTCAGAGAGCCAATAATAAACTGTACTATAGCTGTCAGTTTGAGTGGTAAACACATTGTAAAGCCCCAGGACCCTGTAGTTTCTCAACCAGTCTCTGACCCTGAGCCACCCATCAACCACCAGAAACAGCCCGAGACTGCTGCCGCGGATTAATAACTGCACACACAAACGTGGGTCTGCATTTGTAATGTGTGCCGTCTAGTGTGTCCACACACAAATGTACACAATTCTCTGCTGCAACTTCCAGATGGATAAGGCGGGTATGGCAAAAAAAAAATAAAAAAAAGAATGCGAAAGGCTTATTTTCCAAATTAATGTCCTACATTAAAATTGTCGCCACCACCTCTGAGTCACTGGCGGCCCTGCATGGGCCCGAGTGTGTGTGTGCCTGTGTGTGTGTGCACGTGTGAGATGAGAGTGTAAGAGTGTGTTTGCCCTGTTACAGATGTCTCTGCTCACTGATGAGTGACCGAAACAAAAACAAATCCATCGGTCCGTTAAATCACACATTATCTTCCACCACCTGGCAATTAACCACCGCTGGGATTGTGAGTGGTGTGTGCACCAGTGTGCGCGTGTGTTTACATGTGTATGGCTGTAATTTAATAACACCGCAGTCGACTTCATTTGCATAACAGATATGTGGTGATATCTCTTAATTTATCAATCAACTATTGCGGGGACACAGATGCTTCTCCGGGCACCGTGCTCGTGTGTGCGCTCGTCCGTGACGGCGTCCCCTCGCCGCAGGTCACAGGAGTGGATCTGCCTCTGGTGATACGGCACACGCACACGTGGGGTAAACCATACCGGGGTGGAGCCTGGCTTACATTCATCCGGCTCATCAGCGCGCGCAGAGGCAGGTCACTAACGCTGGGAGAGAAATAAAGCAAGAAAAAATGGCTGCTGAGAGAGGAGGTCCTGAAGAATCCAGATGGATCGTGCTCTGTATTCAAATGGAGCGGGGTGGGGGAGTGGGGGTGGGTGGGTCAACATGATAATGGTAATAATGCTTGGCTGGCACCTGGGATCACACACAGCTCTGTGACTAAGATGCGCAGACACAGACTAGAGGAGACAAACCTATCTGTCTCCCAGCCACACTTGTGACAACAATATTTACATTCATGAATACCCGTACAAACGGGTTTACTTACGCTTGCGAGAGGTGTCCCGCCAGTTGTGAAAACAGAGCATGCTGGAATCACAGAATGATGATCAAACTTTGTACTGCTAACTAACGATGAGGCTGTGGGGGAATGGGGTTCCACCTTCAATTAAAAGCAATGTGGAACACCGGTGGAAAGGCTGACTGCTGTTTGCCTAATCAGATCAGGTGTTGTGCACGCTCAGGTGATGCCGCGCTGGCTTTACACAAGTAGATGCTTATTTTCTTAGAGGACAGGTATCGCGTGGTGGGTGAGATGGCTAATGAGGGACGTGCATGCAGAAGGAGCGGCAGGCGTTATTTATCTTTCTGTTCCTCCTGTCCTTTCTGTAGCTTCGCGGGTGAGCTGGATTTCAGGAGTGGGCTTCCACTCCTCTGTTCTTCTTATCTGACGGGGAAGCAACATTTATTTAGGCGCTTGTATTCTGGGAAGTTGTGTGGGTTCATGTCAAGGCAGCTGGGATGATGTGTAGCCGTGCTTTCTTCACCTCACCCTCACTTTGTTGATGTTTTTCCTCTTTTCTTCTCTCCTTCCCTCTTACACACTTTCCAGATATTGACCAAAGCCACCTCTCATGTCTAAATCTCAAACGAGACTCCTTGCAAATCTTGTGACTCTACACTTGCGCGTTAAAAAAAGAAAGAAGAAAAAGCTCACATTCGTTTTGATAAAAAGACATGCCTGAAATATTGAGCACACCCTGCTCTCTTGCATCTCGATTGGTTCTTTCATTTCCTCAAACGCTGTCTCGCTTACACGATTGACTAATCGGAGGCATTGCTGTGAAAATGGAATATTGATGTCGAGCTATCGTGCTGGTTCAGTGTTGAGTCAAATGCTAACTGGTCACTGTAATGGTTTGTATTCAAAGGGAGTTGTGTTTCCAAGGATTTTACAGATGTAATGCTGCTCAGACCAAACCTAAACGAGAGACACAGAATGGGTATGCTGTGATGGTGCCTGACCGGAGGCAGGGATCCTGTGCCTGATCTGGGAAAGGCATTGATTTAAGTGGGTGAGTGAATGCCATGTTGTTTGCTGACACTTTGCATACATACTTTCCGGTTATTTTAAATGATCAGATCTAAGAATGTCCCCACTTCGGATATTAAATATTGATATTTTAGAGAGGAACAGAATTCTGGCTTTTGATTGCCATTGTTGAATAGGTCTTCAACTTAGATAAATCCTCCAAAAAAAACGTGCTTTCTTCAAATAAGGTAACAAATTTCCTCTTACCGCTCTGTGAATGGGGCTAGTTAGGACTCATTTTCTGATCAGAGCTGCCTGAAATGGGTTGTTTGGATTCCTGAACTCTTACACTGGACCATCTAAACTACTTAGAGGTGTGACGGAGAGTGCGAGTAATTGCTTTTCTTGCTATGTTACGGCCACTGTATTCTCTGTCCAGCTAGCATGAAAGTGATTAAAAGCGTCTTTCTGCTGCTTTCTCCTCTGGTAACTTTAAAAAGAAACAGCAGTCTGACAGTTGCTTCTGGGCTCTGGCCAGGTGTGCGCAGATGTGAACGTGGAATGAGTGAAATAGGCCATCCCCGTGTTTCTGCGTCCACCATAGCCTGAACACACTCATGCATTTGTTGAAGAAACAGAGAGGGCTGAACTCTGCATCTGAAAACACCATTTGATAGGCATTAAATACACCACTTGCTTGGGGATAAAAACAGTTATTCAGGCGTATTATATAAACTAGTGTGGAGTGATTAAGCTATTGTTGTCAGCAGGCTATTATGAAGAAAACGTTGCTGTGATGGTTTCTAATTGTAAACAAAACTTCCAGAATAGAAAAAGAATAAAGATATAATTTATTTGTCTTTCAATGGAACTGTTGTTGTGATTCCATTTGCTCCAGTGTGAGTCTATCTCTTTTTTCATGCTAAAACTGTAGCATGTTTTTGCAAATGACTGCGTTCTGTGGCAGCTTCTGACTGGACTCTATCTTCACAAAACAAGTATTTTGGATAACAAAAAAAAAAAATTTTGTCGGCAGCAATGAATCTATTGATTGTCCATGTTTTTTTTATTCCATTAATCTGTGGACTAGAAGAAAATGTCGAAACTTGCATGCTCAGGAAGTGTCCTTAGTACCTTTTTCACTCTGGTGACATCTGGCCTATCTACGTTTCTCACAAAAAAGAGTATTATCGACATGATCGTCGCTCAATTGTCAAGATCTTAAGACAGTGGATTCATTTTTAAGCAGATTGATCTGTTTGCACCAGGGCGCAGTGTGCACCTCTGCTTTCTCCCTGGTTGCTGATAGCAGTGAGTTTCACAGGTCACTTCAGGACACTGTGTGTAGGAGCATTGATCACTCATGAATCCAGTGACGTGAAATGAGCCAACGTTAGTAAAGAGAAAGGCGGACGATTTTTGACTGAAGGTTTTGATCTCAGTTTTCATTACATCTTAATGTTACACCCTGAATGATCGATAAGCAGATCTGTGTTGCAGTCCCAAAGTCTTTGTGCCGAGGTTATTTTCCTCACAGCCAGCTGTATGAATCCTCATCAGTGTTTCTTTGGGGGCAAAGTTCGATGCAAGTGTGTTCAGTTTGACCAAATAATCCACAAAAGCTGCAAAAATACTCATAACACAGGCTTCGAAGTACATACCTGATGTTCTCGATATCGACATAGCTCCATGAGCTGATGCCTAAGCTCCAGCAGTGTAATCAGGTGCTAATAACAAGGCTGGGATGGTTGCAAGCTGTTTCAAAGCACTCTATATATCCGTGTGCGTATGGTGGTGTGCACGTGAACTTCCTCTCTGGGATGTCTACTCTATTCCCTGCCGATGCTTTCAGGGCTTTTGAGGGGGTACTGGTAATGACTGTCAGCGCTCGCACAGACGCGCTCAAACGCCCACGCTTACAGCAGATGCTCACGGTGGGTCTGCGGCGTGGCTAATGGTGGCAGCATAGCCGTAGTCTGAGGCCATATGCCGAGCCTGATCGGGGCAGAGCACAGTGGCGCAACGTTAATAAGCTCCACAGACGTTACAGTTAGCGATCTTCCACATGAAAATGTGACTGTTTAAAACAGACAAACGGAAAAAGGGGTCAGCTGTTGCTGGAGGAGGGAGAGGGGGGAAAAAATCTGCTATTACAGAAAAGCTTCCTATTGTGACTGCTCACTGGACACCGAATGTGCTGTTGGCTAATGAATACTGTTAAACAGCACTTGATCTGAATGTAAAAAGATACGGCTTTATACTGAAGGCAGGTTGTCCGCAGCAGAATTGAATAAGAATAGATTATGCTGAGAGATGAGAAAAGTATTGAGTTTGAAGGTTTGATTTGGCTGCCACAAGGAGGAGAAAGAGGCAGGGCTGAGTCCTCACATCACCAAACTCTGCAGAGTTATGCCTATTCCATCCACGGAGAGAACACAGCAGACAGGGAGCGAGTCTTTAATTGAGGTTTTATCCATTTAAGCTGTCACTAAGAGGCCAACTCTGAAACCTTTTAACCACTCTCCTCGCAGTAATGACACAAATCAGAGAGGAAATGTGTTTGTGTCGAAGCTTTGGTGTGAATGGGTGCGCGTGTGTGTGTGTGTGTGTGTGCTCCTGTGTGTTAGCGTTTGCAAAGCGGGAGGGTAATTATGCGGAAATTGGGAAATGGCTAAGTGAATTATGACCTTGTTTCAGCATAAGGTTTTAATCAGTCCCCGCCAGGCCAGAGAGGGAGGCAGAAATGTTCGCTGTACTAGCACTCTGCTCCCGATGGCAGCGAGCAGTAAAACTGACACTCAGCCAGCCTGATGTGTCAGAGCGAGACAGTCACTCAGCCAGCCTCTACCGGGAGAGGGGGGAAACTTCTGGTGCAAAGTTCATGCCTGAGAGTGCTGCTGTAGTCGTTTTCCTAAGTCAACATGATGAGTCTTCTGTCATTTCATTTCATTTTTAAAACATTTTTATGTTCCTTATGATGTGATGGACTGACAGCCTGTCCGTGGCGTGCCACGCCTCTGGTCCAGCAATAGCCTGGATAAGCTGAATGGATGTGCGCCCTTCTGTGTCAGCTGACTAGTCATGTGAGAAGCACGTGATGATATTCTTTATATGTGTCATTTCTTCCTCGTCTTGTTTCCAAAAGAAAAACATTTTATTAAAATTGGTCCTTGTGGGATTTCCAGTGACAGTTCATTATACCTGACAATAACATTGTTATAAAAAAAAAACACTTGTTGTTTCTTGACTGTTTCTGAAATCATATTATCACGACGTCCATCATCAGAGCTGCAAGTACAGATTACTGACAGCGACAGGTTCCTCAAACACTTGTTTTTTATTTGAATGATAATACAGAAACAATGAAAATAGCCCATCAGATTTCATCATCCAAACCCAAGTTTTTAATTTGCAGCTTTGAGATTCAGGAAATGGCGATTAATAAATTACATCACCAGTTTGTCATTTTATATGAACTGTAGTTGATTAGTTTTCATTCAAACTGAATCCAACACACCCTGATGTTGTTTTTGTGTAATGCTGCTGTTCAAATAAAAAGAAATGAAAATTAGAATTCCATCCATGTAACCAAGTTTATTTAATGTTTGACTCTAATCTAGTGATCTTTTTCTAGGAAAAAGACATGCTTCCTTTATAATGTGTAAAAATCTGGTGACGGCTGTCTTCAAACATTGTTCTGCTGTTCTGAAGAGTGGAAATTTCCCCAAAAGCCCAATTAATAACTTATATGACGTTAGAGATGGGGAAGTTTTACGCGCTTCTTGCTGTTTCTTTGTTTGTGTGGAAGTGAACAAGTTGTCTCACAATTTGAGTGAAACCAAATTGATTCTTCTTGCTGTTCAGGCGTGTGAAGGGTCAGCAGTTCTGCTGTGTGTGAGGGTGAGAGGCAGCGCTGCCTCTGACCTGCCTGTAAGTTGCTGCCAATGTTGGATCGATGGAATCCTACAGCCGCTGCGCTCTCCTCCTGAATGTTTCAGCCCCGATCCTCCTCTCCCTCGCTGTGCCTCCGCTGCTCAGCCCTCCCCGTCTTCTCTCTGTCTGTCTTGTTGGCCCAGACTCACGGCATCGACCCCCCCCCCCCCCCCCTCCTCTCGGTCTCATTGTCTTCATCTGCATCACTATGCAGGAAGGATCATGTCTGATCCTTCTCACCCTGGTCACAAACTCTTTGAAACCCTCCCGTCTGGCAGAAGGTTGAGGACCATCAGGACCAAAACCTCACGCCATAAAGACAGTTTTTATCCAACAGCAACTGGCCTCATCAACAAGGCCAGTGCCCCCCACCTATTCTTCTCCCACCCCCCTCTACCTCACTAATGTACCCAATGCTTCAGCATTTTCTGGTCTGTTGCTGCAGATCTACATTGCACATCTCAATTGTTAATTTGCACAGTCAGATCTATATTTTTAAAGATTGTTCATTTGTACATTCAGATTTATATTTTTAAAGACTGTATTTTTCAGTTTTATCATTCTCTGTCTTAGATTTTTTATTTCTACACTCTATTTTATTCTTGCTTCTCATAGAAGTGTTGTGTTGTGCACTAAACACCAAGGCAAATTCCTTGTAAGTCTGAAAACCTACTTGGCAATAAACCTGATTCTGATTCTGATTCTGATTCTATACTACTCTCAGGCCTCCGCTCTGATCCGACCACGAGCTCTCACTGCGCCTGCATATGTGCGGACGAGGAGCTGGGACTGCTTTGTTACCATGGATTGCACGCGTCTTTTCAGTTTCAGTCCCTAATCTGCTATTGCTGACTTATCTTTTTTTATCATCAGTGAAACATTTCATCATTTTTCAGGTTCTCGCCTGTATATTTTGATGTATAACTGTAGACATTTGAAATAAAAAAAGCGACGTGTACAGATTTAGATTTTTCGGATGAGCTGCCTTGAGGCCTGAACGATGTCATCCTTTTGGTCTTTTGTAGCCAGGGGTTCCAACATATGAAAGTGTTAGAGCTGAAGGTGAGATCTGAAAGCTGATTAGATACATATATGTAACTTTGAAGCCCTGTCTCTATTCAACTATGGGATTGCTTTCAAAGTGACCCCTAGCACCGCGATAATTAGAAGCGAGCCAAGCCCGCAGCTCCATAACCATTAGGTAGGAATTCATTACAGAAGCTTACCCCGTTTGAATGACAGACTGTTGATGTTTTGGAACCAAATGCTTTTGCGCTTTAATGCATTTCCTCCTCGGCTTCATGTCTTAAGCCACACGATTAAAGCTATCTTTTTTTTTAAAGCTATCTTTTAAAGTTACTCTGCTTTCAGATGTGATGCTTCAGGGTGTGCCGTTACTTTTCACATCTTACTGCTTTAACATGTTTCATCGATGCACGCCCTAATCATTTCATTCTTTTTCTGTGTTTATACATTTAAACCTTCATTTGTAAAGCAGGGATAACAGATAAGACCAGCAATAGGAGCATTCTTCTATTAGTTTAAGTTTGTTGTAGTTTTGTTGTATTGTCAGTGTAAGAATTGTGTGGTGTTCAGGATTAATTTCTGGATCATCTGTCACCACATCCCTGGTGTGTGCAGGAACTCTAAAGTCACTGTCAGACGCTACAGCCCTGTAAACATGTAAAAAAATCTGTTTGTAGGAATCCACTTGATCTTATACCAAACTAATTCTACTACAGATATACAACTCCGACGCTTTCTTAAAGCAGCAACGGGTTTGCAAAACCACCCACACGGCTTGACAAATTTCCACCGAATTGCTGGATATATCCAGTTCCATCAATTTTTTTTTCTTTTTTGGGGGGGTGTTTGATTTTTTTTTCGTTTTGTGTGCACGCATGATTTCCTAAATAATTTCCCTCTTTTTTTTATGAAGCAATTAAGCAGAACATTTTTTCACGTTTAAATGCATTTCATGATTTGTGTCCATGTTTGCGGACTGAATGGAGTTTGTTTGTCAGTGGAAGGAGTTAACACAGCTCAAAGCTTCCAATGGTTGCTGGCTTCAGAGGAACACACACATACACACTGTCTGTGGGCTCACTTTCTACTCCTACACTTTGAGGTACATGCATGTGCTGCTGCGGTTGTAGTAAGACTGGACTTGTCCTTAGTCCCGTTTGGCTATCTTGCATTTAATGAAGTGTTAGGTCTCGGACAGCTGCAGGAGGCGGATACACTGGCTTTATTTCAGCGGTAAGATAGGGAAGGAGAAGGAGACTGGTGGATGGTGGCGTAGAGGGTGTGGATGGCGGATGTGGGGGTTGCAGGGCTGTTGTAATGAATGTACTGCAGTTAAAAAGAATTCTGTGTCACTTCCCGGGAGAATGGGAAATAAAGGTGGTGGAGGGGGGGAGAGGGAGATGTGGGAGGAGATGTAGCGAAATAGGATGTGTTGTGTTGATGGAGCGGAGTTTCACACAGCCAGGAAAACTCTCCTCCCATTCTACTATGTGCAAATAACGTCAGTGTGTGTGTGTGTGTGAGAGAGAGAGAGAGAGAGAGAGAGAGAGACTGTGTGTGTTGGCGTGGTTGGAAGGAACACAAGACAGAGCCCCACAGCCTCCACATGTACCACCCACACATCTACATGCGTTAGACCCACACGTATGCAGAATTGTCCCTTTCCTCCTCCTTTACCTCTCTTCGCTTCCCCCTGTTTTCTTACCTACATACGTGCAAGCCAAGCCTCTAACGCACAAGCGCATGTATACGGAAAAAAGTCATTTCACCGGGACAGTCTTTGTCATTACCTCCCACAGATTCCTCAAGGGAGTACATTGTTATTTTCTGCCAGCTACAATCAAATAAAATGGAGCGAAGAGAACCCACTCTTCCTCACACACACAGACACGTTGAAAAGCTCTAACCATAGAGTCCTGTTTACTAGACTGTGATTGAATAAGCCAGAATGACTCCAGCCATCCACCCACTTAACGTTTGTAAATTGTTGCTCAAAGTGCAGTTTTTACCCTTTTGAGGTGAACACTAAAGCATGATATGTTAATGTTGTTTTTTTTCGTCCGGCGACAGACTGTAAGTCAAAGTCTCCATGCCATCACCCTCTCAGGCTGGATGCAGTGATTGGCGACGATAGCCTTGCATCAACCTTATCTCTCATAAAGAGAGCAAGCGCACAACAAGGAAGACCAGACGGAGAGAAAAATTCGAAGGAGGGTGAAGGGGAAGGAGTGGAGGGCACAGAAGAATAGGGAAAGGGCGGCCCTGCAGAACAGTGCTGCCAAAACTGAGGTCAATTGTAATGAAAATGGCTGTTCACATGACCACAATGCTGGCTGAGTGACAGCCCTAAAGCATCGTGGACGGGCTTATCCCGATCACTCAGGGCCTTGACTGGGGACATCACAATGCCCCAGAGATCTGTCCTTTTTGGGCTTGGAGGATCACAGCGCGCCCACGGTCCCAAGCCTTGGCCCTGAAACGGCCCGGCCATTAGCATATGAATGCTGTCCAGACTATTCCACCGAGGAGCAGGGCGGGTAGTGATAGTGATCCTGGTTAGCGTCATCCCGTGCCTTCACAAGGCTTTTCAGTGGGGCGTCAATGCTAACTCAGTGTGTGAATGAGAGAAATGTAAGCTCGCTCCTGTAGCGTGGACCCATGTCTGCAGGACATCCAGGCTGGTGTTTGTGGATGAGAGTCCAAACGCACAACTTCAACAGAATGTCAAACTTCAACATGGTTTTTGGTGCTGATTAAAATGTATCCACTGCACTAGGAACTGAAGATTGGAAATGTTCAAACCTTTTGATAATAAGTCCTTTCTCCATTTATTTCTTTAGACTCTTGACTAAAACTTGAGTTTCTTTTAAAAGAAAGATAAGACAAAAACCTCCAAAGGCTCCAAGACAAATTCTAAATGGTGACATCTATTTATAATATGAGCAGTCTCTGTACTTAATGACCAAATAATGAGAACTTAATGACCAAATTAACAGGTAGGTGCAATTTCTGGCATATTTTGAAAGTACGACATCAAAAACACCACCTTTTTTATGTGACATTAATTGTGGTGCTAATGAAAAATAGGCTGTGCAAAATGCTGAATAAAAATTTGAATTTATTGATTCAAACTAAATACTCTCAAAATACAACTGAGCATATTTGATATTAAACATGTACAAAAGTTGAATGTCAGTTTAGTAATTTTTTGTCTGCTCAATAATGGATTTAAATTTTTTTTATTATAGATTATTTACTATTTAATAAGGGGTAACTTAAAAGCAACAGCACACTTAAAGCACCACCAGTCCCTACATTGCCTCCGTGGCTCGGTTAGAATTACCTGACGATTGATATAAAAACAACAGCGTCGTAGTCAATCATTGGCGAAGCATGGTCAGGAATTATCTGGAGAACAGAGATATCAGAAACAGTAGTCATCAAGCATAGTGTCAAATAAAATCACATCACATTATACTTTCTTTTTTATAGCTCAGCAATATTAATATGACACTGTCCATCTTATCAGTGGGTGAGCTGTTTCGGCACACATCTCATTTATTGTCTAACCTCACATCTGTTTAGCTTTATTTAAAAAAAACACAACAACTTAAAGAGCACTGCTGTGTAGGGTGTGCTAAAGAAGAGATTACGGTGTAAGAACAGGTTACAGCCCGCCTATGTTGTGAGGATATTGTATGACGGTACTCCAACAGTGTACAGCCTTTTATGGAGTTACACTGGCATTAGAGATAATAATCAGTCAGGGTACAGGCCACAAAGCATTTTTAACCTGATTATTACGCAACCGAGGGGAAATGGATGATCCCTGGATGAAATGTTGGTTTTTAAATGATTCAGAAGGGACAGAAGATCAGAAACAGCGAGGGGAAGGTTGTAAGAAGATCGATTACAATTAAAGATTGGAAAGTTAAAGGGCAATAAAGAGAGCGATGAGGAAGACAGGTGAGATATTGGCAGTAAACTTTCTGCTTTGTCATTGGAAATCAGAGCCACTGAGCAGGACACTGATATGCTGCTCTTGTTTGAAGCTGTCAGTCTGCTCTTCTACTGAGTCACACACGTTCACACAAACACAGCCCCGCTCTGTCACTGAATATTGGAAAAGAACTGGGAGGTTATCATGCCTTGTCAGGTGCCAGACCGACTCTTGGTAGCAGGTTTGTCATTTGTAATTAGAGAAAGAGGGAGACGTGCTTGTTTTTTTCGCACCTCTCCTCTGTTCTCTGGCTGAAGGCTGTCTCGGGGTATCGGCAGACAAGTGATGGGGCATACAGGCAAATACATGCGCCAACACTTGCGCCGACATGCACTTGATGGGCCAAGTTTGATTCCATTAAGTGGAGTTTGTCAGTTAGTAAAGTGTTGGGATGAATGCTGATGGCCAGACGGCGAATCTCTCAAAGCTAAACAGGCTCTGAGGCTGCTTGTTCAGACACTCACAACACCGAGGGTGACTGAGCAGTGGCAGGCCGGAGTATGACTATTTTATGTCAGTCACACACACTCACACACACACACTGCCTATCTGGTGTTGTATGGGCAAGTGGTCACGCTCCATGCAGCCCTGAGTTCTGGTCACGGTTAAAAAGGCTTCCTCCTTGACGGGAGGGGGAGCACGGTCTTAAGACGAAGCAGAAGAAGGTGGGGGGGGAGGGCGAAGTAAGAAGCTCAGGAGATAATAGGAGAGGGCTAACAGTGGGGGCAGTGGGCTGGATGGACCAAAGAAGGAGTGAAAAGGGGAAGATAGATGCTGAAGGTGGGTTTCTCCGAGTATGAAAGCCTGCGTGCCTCCTTTCCCGTGCCATTGATGTATTCTAATGCTAAGTGTGTAATGCTGGGCCTTGACTGGTCTCTGGGAGAGACGGGCCTTTGATAGACACAGCCAAGCTCTGGGATAGATCCTCGCATGCCATTCATATGCATATCTGTGTGTGTGTATATGTGAGTGTGAATCCCTAACTGTTATTTAAGTAACTGTTTTAGCCATTGCTGCCAGTGGTAGATGGGTCTGATTTCCATATCAATGTGAGCATGTTTAAGGCTGTTCTGAGCATCACACGTCCTAATCCTAAATTAGCCCCCTGAACCATGGTGGATGGACGGGGATGTTTTCACAATTTGGAATCCTATCATTCTGTTTCTGTTTGAATTTTCCATGAAGGGATCATTTGAACATGCCTGGTTTCATGGGTGGCTGCAGAATAACAGAGCACATCTGTTCATGTAATTGGCCATCTGCAGAGGAGGGCAAAGTGTCTCACCCACCTGTCCAGTCCTCCCAGTCATCAGAGTAAACTGCTGTCATTTCATGCTCCCGGAAACCACAGATATGTAATATCTCATTGTCGCCCTTTGAAGTTTCATGAAACCATATACATGTTTCGAATACTGATTCAAGATCAAATTGATTTATCATTTAACCCCTAAAAAAAAAACAATTCTGATAGTAAACGCCAAAGAAAAAAAAAGCCATGTGTGCACGCATACAGCAATATTTGCATCTGTCCGACATTCTGAAACATTGCAGCATCTGACCATATGTCCTCATGGATGTAAGACTTGTTTTGGGGTGTTTCTCCGGAATCCATTAACTGGACCTCTGCCAATGTAACAGGCTCACGTTGGCTGGAGTTGTTCTTGGAAACCTGTGAGGCTCCTCAGGTGAGTTATGTTTCTTTTTGTACTTGGTTTGTCACTAGTGTCTACTGAGACGATTGTATCCTAAAGTGGCATACATCATTGGAATCACAAGACCTGTAGTTGTCTTTAGCTTTTTTTTTTTTCGACTTTCTATGGACGAACGTGTGTGTAACTTTCAATTTGTTAAACATAAAAAGGGCTGAGGAAAACACAAGATTTGTCATGACATTGGCACAGAACAGAAAGGAGTCAACAGCCCAAGATTTTGTAAAGATGTGGTCAGTGAAGTCAGGAAGCAATTTCTAAATAGATATAGTGGTTCTTTTGTCAGCTGAGCAAAATGTGGTAGAGGAAGAGTTCACTCAGGTCAGACATGGTCTGATTGCCCGAGTAATGGTGTGGGAGGGATATCATAGCTCAAAGGAAAGGATATGAGAAGAGGATATTTCTTCTTCTGGTAAATGCTAATATTCTGGTATTCCACCTTACAAAATAGATGCCATACCTTCTGCTTGAGGACTGCAAACATTTGTAACGCAAACAGGATCCTCCCCTTCTTTGGAGAAAAATCATTTTATAGTAACGTCTGAAAGTAAAGTTTAGTTAGAATTTTTTAAACCTTTTTTTCCTGCTCTTCCGCTTTGGTATATATTACAATTTCAATGCCTCTCGCCATTCTGTCGGGGTTTAAGCACAAGCCCCTTGCAAAGCCTATGTGACAAAGTGGAGGTGAGAAGCAGCTCTTTTGGCTTAGAAACCTCATATCCTCGCTTTCCAGGAGCGTAAGGTGGCAACATTCTCTGTCTGATGATGAGATTTCCGACAGTTCTGTATGGAGAACGGTGCTTGTGTGACCCCTTTAACTATGCGTGTGTGAATTGATGTAGTGTTTTTTTTTTGTTGTTTTGTCTTGTTTACCATGCGTTCTGATCCCAACTGATTATACTGTGAAATTCCTCACGCATTGTGTGGCTACGGGGAGTCTCTCATGTGGACGGTCACGCGCACACACCCCAAAAAACACACCAAACTCGGGAGTCAAAGATGCCTGTTAATGACTGTCGGGGGCAGAAAGGGAGTGGGGCTGTGCTGGTGTCAAGGCTTTGTGACGGATGCTGGTTGTAAAATGCCCGGCTCACAAGTTCATTGTTATGAAGAAAAGTAACAATCAGACCCAACATGATTGATGCCCCCTCTCCTTTCTTTTCCTCTTTCCACCCACCCACACCCACAAACACAGTCTCCCAGAAGTGACCCTCTGACAACTTGGGCGCCTCAGGTTTTTCCCTTCCCCTCATTCCTGCTTTGATTTCTTCCCCTCCTTCAACCTGCCCTCGCGCTTTTTCATCTGTCTTTGCCTTCTCTCCACTGACAACCCCCCCCGGACCGGTGTGTATGTATCTGTGTGCATGCTTCATGTGCATGTGAGCATATATGTGTTTTTGCGAGGGAAAAGGGGGTTGAGGTTGTTTCAAAGATTCCTCGCCTTTATACTTTCATTGCTACCCCCTCTGCTTGAGAATTTGATGGATGTTTCAAAACAGAGCAAAACCTGAGTATCAGGGTGAGATACTGATGTTGCTTTTTCTTCCAAGTTTGAGTGAGTGTGTGTGTAGCTGCGCTGGAGGCACTGTGGCTGATTTGATCTCATTGTGTTGCTGGGGAGGAGGCTGCTCTCTTGCTTTATGACCAGTGCTGTTGGAAGACATTCAGCTCCACCTGTCCCCCCTCAACAATCCATCATCCCTCTCTCGACTCATCAGGCTCTTGACTCTTCTTATTACTTCCTCTCGCTCTCTCAGTAACATTTAAGACTTTCCCTTGCCGGCTTGCGCTCACACGTGCCGTAATATATGCACATACTTTCAGGCTCCTCGCTTGGTTTGGCTCATGCTGTGGCACATCAGGAGACGAAATTCTCCATATTTCAAACTCTTTATTGAAAATACAGAATTACTGAATCGTATGCATTTTCACGAGCTGAGTTTCTGGAGACAGCTGAGAGTGAAGCTATAAATCATGACGTTTTATATATGGGTCCAAATGTCATTTTGGCTTCGGTTATACTTAACTGCAGGTCATTATGACCCAAAACACGAAACCTGTGTCTCCTAATAAGGCCCAGCAGCTGCAAACGTAGGCTTTCTACTTTATTTTTCTCTACTTCAACCTCCTTGGTTTCATTCTCCAAACCTTTGTAGTCAGAAGGTCAGACATGCTGATAATAGCCAGACACACGCAGTAGAAAGTAATATAAATGATGAAATAAATGAGGGTGACTCAATATAGACATGAATACCTTATAAATACATATGAGCAATGCTTTTGACAATATGATTAAAACCACATTTGGGGAAATTCCATCATAACTTGAAATAAAGGAGGAAAGGCCTGTGCTGTCACGGTGTGTAATGGGGTGATGAAGTGAGTGCGCCCGGGCTTCGTTCTGATGGCGTTTCTGCAAGTGATTATAACTCGTTGCGGTGTGAAAGCAGCTCCACTCCTTCGTTAAGATGTTAAGTGTGTGGTAAACTGAACAGGGACGACGACTCGGCTAATGACTGTTTTGCGCACTTCATCACATCGCTCGCCGGCAATATTGGCTCATATCGCTCTCTGGCACCATTGGCGCTTAATAGTGTGTGTGCATTTGACAGTGCCCCTGCTTGTGTTTATGGTTGATCACGACATATATTGCTTTGTAGAGCCATTACAGTTTAATAGGCATCGGCGATTGTGTGGTGCGTTAATGCTCCGGCAACACGAAGTAATGACACAATAAAACAATTAAATATACTGGAGGAAAATTAGTTTTTGAAAGTGCGGCACCTAAGGGCAATCTGAACTGGGACTGAGTAAACAGAGAATACAGATTATTTAAGCCTTTCTTTCTTTCCTGTGTTTTTTTCTTTCTCTTGTTCCTGCATTCTTTCTCTTTTTCTTGTCAGTCCTCGCTTGTGCTTGCTTTCATTCAGTTTGAAACATTATGGAAGTCTGTAGATTTGCAGATTCAGGGGCCTGCAACTGTCACTGCCGTCAGACCATCAGTTATTCAGAGACAGCATCCTATTTTCTATATTTTTCTGGCCTTTTCTATACTTTTCAGCACTCTGAACAGATTTTTTCACTTTGGAACTCAAAGTAAATACTTGATTTGGAGTGGCAGCAATCATTTGGGACGATTTGCTACAGCAACAGTTCGACCAGAGAAAGACATTCGAATGAAATTTGAAAGAAAATTAGAACCTGAAAGTTTTTCGCTTTCCTCAGACTGACAGGCCATAGGATGTTTAGGAGATGTTTGTCTACTGTAAAGTATAAAAGAAAAGAAAAGTTAAATGAGATCAATTACAGTGATTTTAGACATAATTTTTCGTATTTCTGAGTAGTTTCTATTTAGCATAGAATCATATTATAGTGTGCGGAAAATGAAGTATTTCCTCTCCATTTTATATTTTAAACTACCAAATTCCCTGCACAAATATTAATGTGAGATAAAACATCAGTTACCAACAAGGCATGAAGATGTACGTAACTCTTTACGGGCATAGAATTCCGAAGGTTAATCTAAATCTCGGATGGTTTGGTAAATCCAGCAGATTTCGGCTTTGACACCTCAAAACGTTATAATAAAGAAACAGATGGAGTCCAAGTAGGTTCAGACTTCCATCGGGATTCAGTGTGGGCGATAGGCATCTGTATACATCTGTGTTTAGATCTTGATTTTGTGTGTTGTTAAGTGTAGGAGTTGGTGTGACTGTAAATTCTCTGACTCACAGACCAGACAAAGCAACCAGGGGGAAATTCTGAGATGATTTGCCGATTTTCATGTAGGTTTGTTTGTTTTTTTCTCTTCGTATTTTTTCTTTTTTACCCCCCCACCTCGTGTCTGTATGTGATTCTTTATAGGGATCTGTGGAGAATTAGAGATCGAAAACCCATTTACAAAGGTTGCCTACAAATAATCAGCTTGTTTGTCTGTTGAGAAATCGAAACTTTGCCCTTTGTCACTCCCTTCCCTGCGTCCCCTTTTTTCCCAATCCGCCCAAAATATATCTCCCCTCAACCTCTTTCTCTGGGGGAGAGGTCACACCCCCCTGAATTGAGGAGTGATAAGAGAAGAGATAGGAAGATAGTAAACAAATGAGTTAATTTATTAAAGATAGAGGAATTTGTGAAGAGGTCATTACGGATGAGTAAACGGTGTTAAAGAGTAGCCAAATGTCAGGAAGGATGGAGAGCAAAGCCATGTTTGCATAAAGGATTTTCATTTATTTATTGGGGTTGTTTTTGTCACCACTGAGCAGATTACGTCTGTCCTCATTTGAAATAGCTGTGCATAACCATGTTCAATGTTTAAGTCTTATTTTTTTAAATTCTCATTTAATATAAGGTACCTGGAATTTATTGCAATACTTTATTTAGGAATATATTTCACACCACTAAAAAGTGGAAATCCTTTGTAGCATCTGCCCCTGAGATAAATGCTTCACTATGTAGCCCCTAGCGGCTCAGAGAGGACGTTGAGTCTCAAAGGCAAGTCTGGTAACAGGGCTAAGCTAATGTAAACTAAAAAAACAAGCTATGTCTGTCAACTAACAATTGTACATTTTAAGAATTCACCGTAAAATGCTTACAACGCAGTGGCTAATTCATATGATTTCTCATTAAAAAAAAAAATATCTTAGATCTGACCGGAAATCTTTTGTGGCTAGTTTTCAGCAAATATTCTCTCAACAATTTCTTTTTAGAAATCCCTACTACTGTATCTACTATATGTTCACTACTATCTTAACTACTGTAGACTCTCCTTTAGCACTGTTTTGTGTTGGACTTGAACCCTGACGCATTCTGACATTTCATCACAAAGATAGAATTATAATTGTATTTATAATCTAATATTTTCATCAATAATCCGTATTCGTACCCCTATGAAGGGGAATCCCAGTAAATCAAACCCTGCTTAGTGTTTTGTGCAGTCTGAAAACCACCTAACTGTGTATACAACATAAAGTGTCTGGTCCATGATATGATACATCCACACAACAGTGGGCTTTTATTCTCACCTCTAACCTCCACCTCCTCACTCACCTGCATAGCCATTGAGTTGAGTTTATCTTTTTGTGTATTTCAGGCACCAGGTTGGGTTTGTGGGCTCAAGGATTATCTGTCTCAAGATTACTCAGTTTTGTTTGTGATGCTCTCATGAGAAAAGACAAACTACTTCAGTACAGGTTTGCTCGATGCAGCGTATGCGTAGAAACAGAAGCCGACATTCCTCCATTTAGGTGTCAGGCGCTTGATAAAAATGACTTCAACTCACCCACTGGCTGGCCGTGAGTCTACTTATTCAGTTCAGGCTGCAGTTTCATATGGATTTTGTACAAAGCTACTGGCACTCGAGTCTGTTTACCAACTGATCGGAGCATGTTTTGCACAGGGCCAGATAAGTTCGGAGCTGCTGGCTGTCTGCAGATGGTCACAGGTAACGAAACAGATCCCTAGCATGAAAATCACATAGAATATCACACTCTGAACTGCACTCTTAACCAGATGATAACAATGTAGCATGTAAAAAAAAAAAAGAAAAAAAATGGAGAAAAGATTTTGACATTCAGTTTTGGCAAAAAAGAGGGAAAATAATTGTATTGTAGACGTGGCTGTGCCTCAAAACCTGCAGTAGTGTGGTCATGGCTAAAGTGAATTATATAGAGATGGGAAAGATTGTCTGGATTGGTGTGAGTGTGTGATTAAATGGTGTGTGGTGACTAAAGGGGACTTGGTTTGAGGATTTATACAGAGAAATTGCATGATGTGAGTGTGAGAAAAAAAAAGAGGAGAGCATGGAATGACGGAAAACAGGATTAGATGGACATCGCCGCGGGGGAGTGGTTTGGGCCTGTTGTGAAAACCACTGTGTGTGAGTCGAGCTACGGAGAGAGCCAGTTAAGAAACACGCATGTGTTTCTGTGTGAGAGACAGAGGCAAGAGAGAGGAGACAAAAATAAGTAGAGGTAGGGGATAGCAAAGCAGGAAGAATTAGCCCTGTGGGGTGGGAAGAGGGGGGGGAGCAATGAAGGAAGAAAAAGACAAAGGAGGGAGACAGATAGGCAGCGTCTGTAACAGTCTGACACAAAGCTCTGACCCGAGCTAATAGTCTGTCTATTAATATCTCCAGCTAATGAGTGCCACTTCTTGTCACGTCTGAAAAAAGTGTAATCCTTGTTCATCCTTTTTTCTTTTACTTCTACTCCCTGTATAATGATCCCCAGAAATGTTTGAAATACAGAGGGGAGCAACTGACTGTGACGCCTGGAACATTGGAGTTTACGGGGCCGGAAGGCTACAAAAGAAAAAAAAAGAAAATGAATAAATGAGATGGGTGCTAACATTTTTGGAATGGATAAGAATTAAGCCCTAGAATCGAAGACATACCAGGGTATGAAATTTAGCTAATTAAAAATAAGTACCAAAACAACTCCCAATCCCTTGTGTGTTTGGTTGTGTCAAGTAAAATGAACAATTTCCTGATGGTAATTGTATAAGAAATCATTAAGATACTCAAAATGCGATTTTAGAAATTCCTAAAAGTTCACAAGAATCTAAAGAATAATCCAAAAAAACTCATGACATATTGTACCACTGTGAATGCTTGGATATTTGTTTATTTATTTCTTGTCCTTTTGGTTTGTCCTCAGAACACACATTTCCTACACATGCGGGAGCAGCATGTCCAAGGGAAGAAACACTCACAACAAATTTGTGGGCTCATGTATACCTTCTAATGATATCATTTGCTTTAAAGAAAAACTGGTGGACTATTATGCATGCACAACCCTCATAATGAACCCTTCACTTAGCATGCGCTGCTTTGATGCTCATCTTCCTGTGCGACGACAGGTTTTTTCCCCAATGTTTGACACGTTCCATCTCTTCATTGTTAATGCATTTTTAACTCACATTTATAGAGACTTTTTTAAGTACCTCTTGCCTTGCTTCTCAGGCTCATTAATTCCATTTAATTATGAACAGCACAGAAAACCTCAGAGACATCTAATTTAGTCAGTGAAGCTAATCAGTCAGTATGAATGAGAAGCTAATTATTGTTTTTTAAAGAGGTGCATCATCACACTGGTGGCAAACTAAATAGCTGTGCAAACAAGTTCAGCTTTCTTCTTTTTGTTTTTTATTCTATCAAAACAATCAAAGAGACAAGGAAAAGCTAACTTTATTTGAAACTTAGAATTCTCTTATGTTCCATGGGAGATGGTGACCCCCCCCATCTCAGATGCTTCAGACTGGAGGATGTAGTTGTGCACAGAGAATAATTTGGTTAATACAGGCTGCTGAACATTATATAAAAAAAGCTAAAAAAGATGCTCTCAGCAATTAATTCTTTCGACATGACGTTCTTAACGGAGGCAGCTCTTTGTTGAATTGTAATATGAAGAATGCCACAGAAGGACTCAGAGCTTATATGACATTAAATCATATTGTAGATGTGTTTGTTCAAGGCAACTTTTATAATTATCTGGATTTTCTTCACACTGATGGGAAGAAAGCAGGAGGTCAAGGCCCACACTCACCTCAATTGCGTTCATTTTACAACTACATGAAAAGCCTTTAAACCCTGAAAGAGAAGGGAAAGTGGGAGCTGAAATGAGCTTCATTCACAGTGCTTAATGCTTAGTGGTGGACTGTTAGTGTACAGTTAAGCACCCGCTTGGTGTTTTATTTTATGAATTGTAAAGTATCTCTAGAACTAAAGCCACCATCCAAGTAAAGCTCATTAGGAAATGAAAGATTCATCTCCACAGGAGATAAGCCAGGATCACATAGTCTTTTTGGCAGATTGTGACATTATACATAACTCACAGAGCAATCACTTATTAATGGATGAAAGGAGTTATGATAAAAGAATTACACAGACCTGTATAAACCTGCTCTATATATGCAGGTTTGCCTTTCCTCTCCCCCTCACTGTTCATCTCCCTTCTTATCCCTACCAAATACTCCTTCATTTCTTTCTATTCTCTGACTAATAGTTTTTTTCTCTAAATGTTCTTTGCTCCCTCTGCCCTCTCTCTTGGCTAGAAAAGCACATAATGCCAGAGAACAATGACAGACATGTTAAGAGGAAAGTCTTTACTCAGCTAAGCATTTTTATTCATGTCACACATTCCATTTAAAGACTTCTACATCCTGGAAAGCCTCCTCCTTTTTGAAAAGCAATGGAAATGTGCCTGATATATCCCCTGCGCATGAAATCAGAGGGTGAGGTGTGTTGAACACAAAGAACCAAAGCTCCACTTCCTCCATCTCCTTACTCTGGCTATGCTGAATGCCTGCCTCCATTTCTTCACCATTTCCCTCCCAGAAATATCTCCCCGTTTTTTTCTGACACTTGACACAAGCATGCATCTGCACACAGAAATACTCAGGAAGAGACGACGCAGAAGCCAAAATCACTGTAAGGGTCTCCATCTCTTTTGGCTGGCCCAGTCAATGTGAGTGCCCGACATACAGACAAATGCAAAAATATCATCCGCAGAGCAAGATTGTTATGTCATAGCTAAGTGGGGCTTTTAACTCCCTGTAATAGATGGCAGTGAGGAGCAGAGATATGTATGAACCTCCTAAAGTGCAGTCATTCTGGCGTTTGCTGTGACATGACATCACTGCTCCTCAGCTGCCATCATATCTCCACAGAGAGGGAGGCAAATAAGTTGAGAGGCAAGTGAACAAGAAAGGAATAAAAGAGTCAAGAGACACGTGCTAATAAAGAGAAGGCCGTGCCGCTAAGGCTGACACTGCGTCTTTGTACCCAGTCGGAGGTCAAAAGTTGTTTGATCACATCTCAAGAGTTTGTCTTATTTGGGCTTTCTTTGGTGTCGCTATTGATGTTTGTGTTCACCCACGTGTACCCAAATGTACCAGCGTTCTGAAGACACTTTCACATGAACATTGCACTTCAGTGTGGAGGTGATGGCAGATCACACAGGGAACCAGTCAGTTCTGCAGATCCCTGTGCTCTCACCCTTCACAGACCAGCTTTAGTCGTTGGGTTGTAAACCTGGTCAAATTTTCCCTTTCGGTCACCTTCATTTTGCAGCTTGCACTAGCATAGCGTCCACTTCTGAAGTCTGTGAGGCAACCCTGATAAATCCACAATTTAAAGCCAGTATATTTCTGACTAAGGATATATTTGAGCTGCCCACTGCTGCGTTTACAGCTAGACCAAAAGCGATGTACTGGTCAAGCAGTATTCTCATTACAATGCACTGAGAGATTCTCGGCACAGTTTAGAACTTAGAACCCATCAGTGGCTTTACAGTAATTTGCCTGTGAGTTTGAGAAATGTATTGCTAACAATAACAATAACTCACTGCTCGCTTTGTAAATTGCACCGTATAAAAAACATATCCTCAATAACCCACCTCTGTTCCTCTTTATTATTATGACATACCAAAAAGAGGGGGCTCAGCCCCTCATTCGTGTGCTTATAGACATCAAGGAGGTGATAGAGAATCAGCTGAGTAACAACAGTGTTGTTGCTCATAGTGCTGACTCGCCCCTGCACACATCCCCTCACTCAGATGTGTATCAGTAGCAGATAAACTTTGTGACAGCTAGCTGACCGAGGTAGGAATAGTAACACACACATCGGTTTCACTCACAAGTTGCACAAATCTGAACTGCTGCAGTCACATTAAGGGGTGGGCACCCACAGCAGCACAGGGGCAGGTTAATTTGGCATCAAATTAACTTTTCAAAGGGATAAAATTCAAATTTAGTAAATGAATAACAATGCTGACCAAACACCCCTCCAGGGTTTTCCTTATCGTAAATTACTCTGGTATTTACTTGTTTTTTTGTTTTTTCTTACAGCACGTTAACTAACCAGACAGTTACTTTTGTTGGTGTTCTGACAAAATTACCACCTCAGTAATTTAAAGACAACATGCGTGCTTTTAATTTAGCCTTATTTGAACTAACTTACCACGGTGTTGCCGTGTTAGGCATGATATGTTATAATTTTGTTATCATGCATGCATAGTGTGTTGGTGAATTGTCGGTGGTCTAGCTTGTAAGCTGCAATCCTAGCTTGACTCAACAGGACGCATAACCATGCTGAATACCTCAGGTGAATATGAAGATCATTTGCTTTAACAGATGATGATAAATCTCAATGATGATGATTCTAGGAAAATGTGTATCTATCGACCACGTATTGGCCGGGCCCACCCAGCCATCACGCATTCCCACCAACTAATAAGGTTGTTAACAATGCCACCCGCATCTGTATTTAATTAGCATCTTCAAAGCAGACAGAGGTTTTACATCTTTGAAGGAGGGTGAAAGTGAAAGCTTCTTTTGCATACGCCTTTTCCAGCCAGGACTGATGTGCCTTTGTTGCACGTGTCATGTGTGCTGGCCTCCAAGGGGCTATTTAGATGTGCATTGGATAAAGCAATGTGGGGTGGAGCGAATTATGAGAGGAATAATGAGGACAAAACCGACACGTGAAAGCGGGTTACAAACCTGACGCTGCCTAACTCATCGGGGGTTCCTCACCGTAGGTGGAAGGAAAGAAGACTGGCCTGCCATGTTGTCAGCGCATCGAGATGCTTTATTGAGGCTTGCACGCTTCTGACACCATGCAGAGTTTGAGCTGCTTCAGCCCATGTCAGTATTCCATTTACTTTAAAATATGCTTTCAAATCTGTGCTGTCGAAATAACACAACAAACTATTGCTCCAACCTTTTTACCTCCATCACTCATTCTTTTGTTTCCTGTCACTCATCCATGTTCCTCTTCACCACAAGTCCTCTCTCTCTCTCTCTCTCTCTCTCTCTCTCTTTCTCTCAGAAAAAGACCTTACCTTCTGCATTCTTAGTCTGTGCAGCAGCATACATCACATCGCATACACACAACATAAACAAGGATTTAATTTGTATGTTTATGCAAAGCCAGCATTTGCTATGCGAGCCAGCAGACCACAACCAATTACAGCCAACCCAATTACCTTCTAAATGCAACACTTCATATCAAGAAAAGTCTGCTTAGACCTCCAAAAACAATAGTCTGATTCAAACAAGAACATGCTGATGATTGTGCATGTATGTGTGTGTGTGTGTGTGTGTGTGCGGAAAGTATGTGTTAACTGACCTGCAGGTTATTCCCTGGTTGGCTCACCGTCATGTCTGATTGGCTGCTTGCCGGTTTCATCACATTGCACCAGAGACAGAAACAGACCTTGTGGCCTCTCACCCACAGGTCTCCCTCCATCTCTTTCTTCCTCTCCCTCTCTCCTTCTCCGTTTGCTGTCCGATTGAGCTGAGCTTTGAGCCCCGCGTTGGCTGACTTTGGTGATGTCTGGCAGGCCAAGCTGTGGGGAAGCATTTTGATTGAAGAGAGAACAAAGCTCACGCTGCCATCTTTGAAGCAGCTGTCCTGCCCAAGACAGCCTCACAGAGGAAACACACACGGCAAACAAAACCATGCCATTGCTCTAAATGACTCTCACAAACACACACAGGGGGCCATTTTCAAGAACACGGCTGACACATATGCAGGACACATGACGGCAAACGTATGCTGCTCTCTCCTAACAGGTTTACTCTCACACACCTGATCAGTTCCATGTTAGAAGTTAACGTTATGGGCTAGGACGCTTTCTAACAATGTCTCCAAATTTTAAACAATGTCGGATTAACAAAGCTGTATGCCAACGGCCATGAAGTGATTGACAGCTGCCCTTTCTATCTTAAACCTCATAATTTTTTATTACCTTTGTTTTCAGTTTTGCTAATATAACGTGTTGCATTGGGCCTAAACGAGCCTGAACAATATTGGATGTTGAAAACTGGACCAGTAACGACCTGAGTTTATTTAATTGTTATTTACGATCCCTTTCTATCATCCTTGACTAGTTAGATGATGCACCACGGCTGCTCAGTTTGTTTTGAACTGCGTAACATGAACCACTTGGAAGGCTTTATCCAACAAACGTTTACCACAGTCGAGACTTTTCAGGCGGTTCAGCACTGTGTTACCTGAAAGGGAAATAAATGGAATTGACATGAACTTGAGTTTTGTAATTTTTCTGACAAATTGCATGAACTAAAAAGTGATATGCCACTGGGGAGAAGAAAAAGAGTAAATTAAAAGCCAAATGGTGGCTATATGGCGGTGACTGATTTATCGCTCATCTCTGGCCGGTACACACCGGCTTGTCGCCTCAAATGTTGGACCTAATCACTTACTTTCTTCTCAATGCTGCTCCTTCGCTTTACTGCTCCTCTGACTTGGATAAAGGGAAAACAATTGGATGAAGACATCTGAAAAGGGAAAAGTCATTGTTGGAAAGAAGAATGGTGGTGGAAGAAAAGTAGAAGAATCACAGATTAGGGACGATCAAGAGAGTTAGGAGCCTAATGTGTCACAGAGCCTCACTCGGTTCACCATTCTGGCTGCAGGTGATTTGAGCTTGGTGGTAATGATAAACATTGCAGCAAACTAATGGATGAACTCCTTCTGTTACACGGGCCTCAGATGGTGGTTTATCTTCTCTCTTAACTCCCGACAGCAGATTGCTTCCAGCCTCCATGGCCCGGGACAAGAATGTGTGCTAAGCAAATCACTGACCGCACGAGTCGCGAGCAAAGCCCGGGTTTGAATTTCAATCAGCCTACGAGCGGGAGGAGGGATGGAGAGATGGACGCCGGCAAGCAGAAGGAAGGTGCTGATGAGAGGAGGAGAGATAGAAGGGTAGAGGGAAGGAGGGGAAAGATGAAGGGGTCAGCCCAATGAGATAAGGAAGGGCATGGAATGAGAAATGGAGAATGAAAGTGAAAGCAGATGGAGATATTTTACATAGAGGCAGATAGATGGATGACAGGGGGTGCAACAAGGGGACAAGGCGGAGAGATAATTACTAAGATAGAGAAAGAAGTAAACGACAGGAGAAAAAGAGGTAAAGGGATTACAACTTTACACTACAGTGGATAGATTGGCGGTGGCAGACAGAGAAAGGCAGTACGGTGCAAGAGATGAGAGAAACAGATGATGCCAAACAGAGTCAGAGAAGACTGCAAAGGAAAGTTTTTGAAGGGCAGTAAGGACATAGGGGAGGGAGAAAGTCCTTGCCAGAGGGGACGAAAATGTCAAATTGCTGTTCCTCACTGTTGATTCATTTCTCTTGTGTTTAGTCTGTGTGTGTGTTTGTATGTATGTGTGTGTGTGCATGCGAGTGTGCGCGTGATGTCAGGTGTGTGTTTGTGTTCTCACACAGGTGGGTTCACACACAGGCATAAACCCGTGCAAACACCACTGCTCAACCAGCTGCACACAGACACGCTGCCATCCAAAAAGGCTCAATGGTCTCCCAAGACACAGCAGCATCTTTTCATGTTCCCGAAATTGGCTGAATCAAAGTGCTGCTAACAAGACAGGGATTTGGTTTATCAAAAGAGCTCCACAGCAGCCGAGGTAAGAAGGTAGAACGTGTGGTTTCAAACGAGATATTTTAAAATTTAAAAACCAGAAAGCAGCAGAGCACCAACGACAGTCCCTAAATATGGCTCCATTTGCATTTTGGCAGCATTCAGTACTCTGGAGGTGTGGAGTATCCCTGGAGGGGAAATAGAGAAATAGAGTTTTGACATGGGCCGAGGTATTCTGGGCTTCTGTTTCTAAGCCATTTAATTTTCAAATGATAAATGCTTGCTATCTGTTGCACTGTTCACCGATGACATTTGCATTCATGGGTGCTCAAGTCAGCCAATTAACACCTGATTTTAGAAACAAAACACCACTAGCCATTAGATGGAATTTTCCTCGTGAATGCATGGGGTATCCAGTTAAACTGGTAGATCGAGTCATTATTTTTCATTTGTAAATGTGAAACGGATTAATGATGGGAAACAGTATATTTCATGAGCACCGATTACCAAAAAAATTATGTATATGTGAACAAATGGAGGTTTAATGTGGACAT
Organism: Menidia beryllina; assembly: GCA_013363375.1. Lineage (NCBI taxonomy): Eukaryota > Metazoa > Chordata > Actinopteri > Atheriniformes > Atherinopsidae > Menidia > Menidia beryllina. The sequence goes on from JABUIW010000019.1 coordinate 6,097,548, forward strand.
GCGTGGCCACATGTTGCCCAGCCCATGTCCCAGTTTGGGCAGTGTCAACCTAAATGTGTCACAGGTTGAGTCAGTCCATATAAAGAAGTAGAGTAGACTCCCACAAAGCCACCTAAAACCCAGCGCACAGCTGAGAGAAATTTAATTAGGATTCTCTCCTACAAATCAGCCTACATACAAACTAATTACTGTGTACAGAATGAATGTGATGCAACTTTTTGAAATTTCAGAATTGCCAACACTCACAGAAGGCAACATTGCATCCAAATTTGGTGCAAGTCTATAATTAGTTGTGGAAAAAGGAGAAAAACTGAAGTTTCTTTTGTCAGATGATGTGCTAATCTTAAGGAAGAAACTTTGCACAGCCTATTGGATGTAAGAACTGTACTGAAGTACAGTACAGTATTTTAGTATTTGGTATTTTGGGGTGAGCAGGTGCCTTGAAATGACCCTTACTCAGACACCCCCTCGTAATGGCAAGGCAAGTTTTAAATAATTCTGACTGCAGCTGTGCTCAAATTCCATATTAATAAAAAGATTTAATGTGCTATGTAACAAGAAGGAAGAACACATGTTTACGTTTTCATTTAAAGTGTCCGTGTGTAGCTCATCTTTTAAAAGAGTTGATTGTTGACAGCTACCATGGTAACGCTCCTCCAACTAGCATAGTGGGTCTCAAGAAACCAATTACACACACCGGTTTGCTTGATTAGATGCATTTTACTTGATCTCGTCTTGAAAGTATGTTTAACGACTGTACACACATGGATCATAAAATGCATAGTGTGGCTTGGCAAGTGCAATATTGCATGGGCACCGAGCTAATATATAATGCTTATTATGAGACTGTAAAGTATTATCAAAATTCCCTGAAACCTCTTAGCAGCACACACAAACATGTAGCGCATAAAAGTATTTCCTTAAAACCTCTGGTGGATTTAGGCAACAGCCACCGAGTTGACGCACAGAAACACACACATTTGGCTAGCTCATCCATCTCGTAGCCCAGCCTCATTCTTGCACATAAAATGTAATGGGCTTTTAAAGGCTGCTGTGTGAAGTAACAGGAGTGCGGCGCCCATTAGCTGATTGATGCGGGCGCACCTGAGCTGACAAGTTTTGGGGAAAGTGAGACGGAGTGAAGATGGAAGAAACGGCTGCAAGAGCAGAGAGATTAGATAAAAATGAAGCCCGTCTCGTAGCTGTCCTGCTTGCATGTGCCTCCATCTCTGTCTGTGTGGAAGATAGAAGATGACGCTGACTTAGTGTCAGGCTCCTTGCTGACACATACTGTAGTGAGAGATTAGAGAGACGTATGCGAAAGAGGGAGGAGATGAAAGAGGACAGATGGATAGATTTAGATGCAGTGGTGCTTACCCAGTGGTGGTTTGCTCATCGTGTGATCGTGAATGAGAATTGTCCCTCCCCCGATTCTCTCTGGTCTTTCTTCCTTATCTGCAGGATCTCCTCTTCAACTTTGACCACTCCCTTTTCTTTTTCTTCTTTGGTTTCTCTGCGTGTGTTTGCCGTTACTTTAACTCTTCCTTCTCTTTGGACAAGTGTTGTCCTTGTTTGTCTGTCTCTCCTCCTGTGAGGCACTTCATTAAATTTTAATTCTCTGCAGTGGATGGCCTGAGAGCCTGATGTTGACAGAGCCTGACAGAGGTGTGGTAAAGACAGTATCGACAGTGACAGTTTGGAGTGGAGGCACATGTACATGCCTGAGTGGGAGACTGAGAAAGACATACAGTATGTTCACGTCTCTCTTTGAGAAAATTATTTAACATTGTAACGCGACAGCTGTGTGAGGTGCCTGTAGATTGGGACTGTGAATTTGAAGTGAGTAAATTAACCAAAACCGGTGTCGCATCTTCCCCTTCTCCTCCTCTGCTTGTGTGTTTGTGTGTGTGTGTGTGTGTGTGTGTTTGTGTGTGCGTGTGCGCGCGCATGTCTTTGACTTTTACTACATGTGCACTGTCAGCACTTAGTTGGAACTGAAACTGATAAACCATTATGCACATTGTGGGAGTGCATGTTTATGTGCCATTTTGTGTGTACGTGTGTGTGCACAAGCAAGTGCGTGTGTGTTAGGTTTAATGATCTTTCTGATGGTTTGCTGTAGCGGATATTGAGATGGATGGTCCATATGCTCTTTATGGTCCATGCATATTTCATATTCCGGCAGCAAAGCAGAGCAGAGCAGGCATTGCTTATATGACTGGGATGTTGCACTGGGACGTGGGCAGACTTTATGAGAGCTCGTAGACATCCAGGTACAAACAAATAAAGCACCATTTTTAAAGACACCTAGATATCTATAAACTTTAATGTCAGGCAAAGGAATGAGTTTTAAAATGGACCTGTGTGACCCCATGCTGTGGGATTTGCTGCTTTTGTCTTAGTGCGTGTTTCCATGTGACCAGCACTAGTTACAGTACAAAGCAGCAGTATTTCCACACAGATTAACGTCACATTTCTGCCTTAAAAGCACCGCGGAGCTCAGCTGATGCTTTTCTCATTTCATCTTCCTTCTTGAGAAATGCCCCTGGGAGCACAGAAAAGTCATTAATAGGATAACCAGGTGATACACTCAGGAGTTAGATTGAAAGAAAAGGGTGAAACCAACAGAAACTCCATTCTCCCCGATCCTATATTTCAGTGAAGCGTTCCTCCCGGAAGAAATTATAGTCATTGCAGAAGATTTTTAAATTGATGTATCTTTTTATTGGGACTGTGTGAAGTGCTGATGGGCAGAGGATGTCTTTCCTGGAGTAGACAGCAGCTCTTAGTTTGCATAAGTAGGGAGGACTCTTTATGCTAAAATTAGGTTTATGTAAACAGCCTTTACAGTGAGTGAGTGAGGTTGGGCACAGCTGATTTTGAACTGATTTCCCGGTCCCATCATGTCGAGTTTCCTGCCTGGCAGAAAGCTGTAGGAGCTATATTTTGGGAGGGAGAGGCAGCATCTTTCTAAGGTAGTTGATTCAATACTCAACTTTGTCATTGCGCATGTCAAAATGTCCTTGGACAAGATGGTGAGATACAGAACCCCTCATCGGACATTGATGTGGTTTTCTCTGTCGCTGTCAAAGAAATTAATTGTGCAGAACCAGATGCTGAAAACAAATTGCCTGACTGTTCACTCTAAAACTTTGTCGTATCGGATCTCTGTGAATCCTGCTGAAAAGCTACTTGGAGGGATGCCACAGAGGAGCAAAGAATTTAGCATTTTAAACACACTGAACCTAGAAATTTCAGAGCAGCTCTAACAAAATGTGTAATTTCTTAGTTTGCTGGAACCACTGATAGTTTCCAGATAAAGTGTGGCTTCTTGTTACATTTACATAAATGGCTTCACTTTTAGAATTACATTGTTTTTTTTATAATTTATATTTTTATTTAGAAAGACAAATTTCCATCACATTCGTTGATTACAGCTTTTCCCATTCAAGATCGTACATGAGTATACTACCGGAATGTTTAAATGAATTTTTCCATACTGTCTTTCTAGTATTTTTACAGACTATTTCTAAATTTTAATTGTAAACAATAAAAAAAATGAACAGAATTGAACAATAATGGGGATTGCACCATCTCAAGCAATAAAAAAACAACAGCAGAAGAACATTCAAGGGGGGGGCACATACTTCTCAAGAACAGTCAAATGAAGTCAGATCTAGTCGGTTTTACATACTCGGTCCATTTGGTCCAGATCTTATAAAACTTTCCCTTTTCAACTTGGAGGGAAAAAGAAATCTTTTCCATAACATAAATCTGGTGAACAATTTCAATCCATTCATCGATAGTGGGTGGGTCTGGTTTTAGCCATTTCCTTGTGATGGCTTTCTTACTGGCTGCCAGTAGTATTGCCAGGAGTTTTTTGTCTGCATTTGTCCATGTGTCCAAATGTAAGTTACCCAAGTACAACGTTTCACATTTGAATGGAATCTTTACATTAAATACATTTTCAATATGTTTGTGGAGCTCTTCCCAGTATGGTGTTATTACTTGGCACTCCCAAAAAACATGGAAGTGGTTGGCTCCCTTAGACCCACAGAGCCTCCAGCAGGCGTCATCGTTGTTTTGATATCTTCTCTGAATGGGTGTAACAAAAAATCGTGCGACATTTTTCCAACAAAACTCCCGCCATGTGTTCGATCCAGTTGAGACCCACTGCAGTTGACATATTTCTTCCCAGCCTTCTTGTGAGATTTTAACCTTAATTTCCTTTTCCCATTTCCTCTTTATGTATTCTGTATTCTCATGTTTAGACAGCTGTATGGCATTATATAACTTAGAGATAATTCTACTGTCTGAACTGGGTTTAATTAGTGATAAAAATGTCTCCATGAAACTTGAATCACTCTTTCTCAGCCCCTCTTTAAAATTTCTATTAAAATAATGTCTCACCTGTAGGTACCTAAAAAAATCATCTTTCTCCAGTCCATGATCCTTCTGTAGGGTTTCAAAACTCTGAAATATCCCTTTATGGACAAATGAATAATAGGTAGTTAATCCTTTTGAGATCCATATCTTAAATCTATTATCAATCCTATTAGGTGCAAAATCCGAATCGTAGGCACACCACCTCATAATTTTAGATGTTTTTCCTATTCTGCAGATTTTAGCCAATTCCTGCCAGGACCTGAGAAAACTACCTGTAATGGAGTCTTCTGGAATCTGCTGTTCCTCTTGTAATTTATGATCACCGAGTAGGGCTGTTATTGGGATTCCTTTTATTGTTGTGCTTTCTATTTCCTTCCATGCTGCGGTGTATGATGATGAGCACAGGCAGACTAAAGATCTCAGCTGGGCTGCGTGGTAGTAATCCTGCAAACAGGGAAGGCCCATTCCACCCTTTTCTTTTTTTAGTTGTAAAGTTTTAAACTTAATTCTGGCCTTTTTACCCTGCCATAAATATCTCGCTATTAATCTATCCCATTCTGAGAACTGTTTAGGTGGAATTTTGACGGGTAGACTTTGAAATAAGTACAGTAGCTGTGGAAGGAGAGTCATTCTAATGGATTCTATCCGGGAGCTCAAACCCAAAAAGGGAATAACATTCCATCTATGTAAATCTGATTTTATTTTCAAATTTAGTGGGCCATAATTTATATCAAACAGTTTTGAGAAGTCCCTCGGTAGTGACACACCCAGATATTTGATAGACTCAGCCTCCCACTTCCAGTTGTACACAGTCTTAATTGAAGACGGTGGATCATAGTTAAATGTTAATACTTGAGTTTTATTTATGTTAATTTTGTAACCAGAAATTAAACTAAACTCTTCGAGTAACTTCATCAGTTTTGGGATTGTTTGTGTGGGCTGCGTTATATTTATCAATAAATCGTCAGCAAACAAGGATAGTTTTTGCTCCCCAGATGTCGTTGAAACCCCTTTTATATCTGGACTCTGCCTGATAAGTTGACTCATGGGCTCAATATATAAGGCAAAGAGAAGCGGCGACACACAACACCCCTGTCTCGTTCCTCTCTCCAAAGTGAATGAGTTGGTCAGATCTCCGTTAATTTTGATTCTAGCTGTTGGTTTGTTGTATAAAGATTTAAATGTGTCAATTATCGTTTTATGAAACCCAAATTTTGAAAGCACTTTATATAAGAATGACCACCTCACCGAATCGAATGCTTTCTCTGCATCTAGACTTAATATCAGTGCCTCTAATTTTTGTTGAGTAAGTTCCTTCATAATGTGTAATGTTTTTCTAATGTTGTCTTGGGTCCGTCTCTGCCTGACAAAACCAGTCTGGTCTTTATGTATTAAATCTGGTAATATGTTTTCTATTCTTTTAGATAGTATGGAGGTGAAAAGTTTGTAGTCATTGTTTAGAAGACTTACAGGGCGGTAGCTCCCACATTCCAATTTGTCTTTTCCTTCCTTGGGTATGACTGAAATCACGGCCTCTTTCCATGAGGGTGGAATAGTTTTATTTTCCAAAACCCAGTTGAAGGTTTTCTCTAATGTTGGTATTAGTTGGTCTTGCATAATTTTATACCATTCTGTAGTGAATCCGTCTGTCCCTGGAGATTTCCCCTTTTTAGTTCTCTTGATTGCTGATTGGATTTCCTCTTTTGTAATTTTAGATATTAATTTTTTATTTTGTTCATCAGTGACCGTTGGAAGATTGATCTTTTCCAGAAAGGCATCGGTCTGATTGTCGTTGCTTGTCTGTATTTGAGAGTATAGTGTTTCATAATATCTTTGAAAGGAGTTTTTTATTTCTTCCGGATTAGTTTCTATTTTATTTGTTACACTATTTCTTATTTTATGTATAGTTCTACAGGCTTGTTGTCTTCTTAACCTATATGACAAAAGTTTCAGGGATTTCCCACCTATCTCATAATATTGCTGTTTTATAAAAATAAGCTTCTTTTGGATTTCCTGGATGTTTATTTCTTCTATTTCTTTCTTAAGTTTTATAATCCTATGGTTGGTGTTTTCATCTTTGGGCGATTTTGCATGTTCTCTCTGTAATCTTTTCAGAATTACATTGTTATGAGGTACTTGTGTGCACGCTTCTATTAAAAACACACAAAGTGACAGATTTATCACGTCTTGATAGACCTGAACATGCATGATATTCTATTTATTAAACATGCTGACATGTGCACTCGGAAATGTCTTATATACACAAAGTCCACACAGGCGCACGCTTTGCGATGATGGACAGGTCACCACCACATTAGGAGGCAGATTGACTGCACGAGGGACTGAGGAGAGGGAGAGCGGGGGGTGCGACACATTGACAGGCAGGTGAGACAGGAGGCCAGGAAGAAGTTAGGTCGGAGAGGGGGGTGAGAGGAACGTCAAAGAGATTGGACCTGAAATGAAAAATTGAACTCAAGACAGATGGAAGGAAGCTGATAAGGATGGAGAGACAGAAGAGGAGAGCAGGGCAAAATGAGTGATAGTGGTGGGATTGGGAGGGCAGAACACGAGAGAGGGGGATGTTCTGCAGATAGAATGTCGACTCTGACAGAAAGTACTCATGTTCAGTAGAGAGTCAACCGTATCATCAGGCTCTTAATATCTACACCCCAAAATATGCATAAGCTTGTGACAGATAACTAGATCTGAAAGTTTCTGATCTCATTCCTCTCGAAGGAGTCAGTTTACCTTCATTATAAGAGCTCCCGCTCCTCTTTCTTATTGGTTTGTTGTTTGTATTGAACCTTGCCCCCTGAAGCGGCACGCTCTGACAGGCAATATAGCGAAGTGTCAGGGAGGCTCCGGGCAGCAGGCCGAACCGCTGCGCACGCTCCCTCTCAGGCCTGCACGAGAGCAATGATTGAGGATAATGAAGCATCTTCTGCATTTGTAACAACAAGCGTCTCTTGCCACATGCGGCTGTTGGGTGATTCGCTTTACCTCTAAAACTCAAAGTTTCTGCTTTATTTATCGACCCTTTGCTGACGAAAAATCGGTCGGTAATAGATTATTCATTTGTTCACCGGCCAACAAATTCTTGTTTGTTTTTTCCCTGTTTCTTATCATTGTGTCCTGTGCACTCTTGAGGTTCCCAGGTTTGAAACGCTTGTGTGCTCTGCCCATCTTTTATGGCTCTCTTTGATGAAAAGTGAAAATAAAACTCTCAAAATCGGGAGTGGACATTTTTCTCACGTGCTTCTTTTTTCCGCCCCTCCTTTCATTGTTTTACTCCATTAATTCCAATTTTCCCTTAATGGGTAATTGAGCATTCACTGTTATATTAGCAGCATGCTTCAATCTGCATGCTTTAATTTCGGGCCATGGTGCCTGAGTACGTATGAATACGTTTAATTAATTCCGCATAACAATGCATTAATAAAAATGTTTGAGCTCAATGTCATCCTTTCTCTGACAGGAAATACTCAGACACATTTAATTAAAGACTAAGTGCTCATGCCTGCTTGTCCAGTCAAGTTAACTGTGTGTCTAACAGCCTATGCATATGTTTGTGTATGTGTGTGTGTGTGTGTGTGTGTTTGCTTGTGAATGCATCTTTATCCATCTGTCATACCTGGAGAGTACCAAGGCGTCTGTTTGCTCCTGTAGGAATGCTCCCGTCAGGATTTCTGAGGCAGATTCACTGATGATGCAGGTTCTGAATAAAGTGTAGTATTTTCTATTGGATATAAACATTATTGACACTACTATATATCAGTATGTAAAATTAATTGACAAGGAATTACTCTGAATGAAGCTTATTCATTGTTTGGAAGCATGCGTGTCATATTCCACTATTTGTAGAGTCAGATCTGTCAGTGGATAACAATCTGTGATCGATTAGAGAGCTCTTACATCAAACTTATGGTTCTGGTTTGGTCCCTGTCTCAGGATTTTGGGGGCCGTCTGAAAATACGAATGTTGGAGGAGATCTTTAACTACATCTTCTCTTCGGGGCCGAAGAAAGATCCTTGTCTTTGCTCGCGACCCTACTTCATTCTCTGACCCCCCCATGAGTAAAAGTGCTTATCTGGCCTTTCCTGTAGTACAAGACCTGGCCAGATTTGGGAACATTGCTCTCGCTCTCTGCTCTCAGCCCTGATTTTTCCATCACTTGTGGATTATATGCACTGCAACCACAAATTTCCACTGAAACTACTGTGAAATAGGGTTTGCTACAGTAATAGCTGATGATTTATGATAATGCAGAATGGTAATAAGTGGTCCTTAATTGGCCATTTGAGAAAAGGAGGAGAGATGTTGGTTGAAGAAAGGATGGGTTTTAGCACAAAGGAATAAACCCCTGAAGTCCAGCCTCTTTCTTCTTTTGTTTTTTCTGCTCCATAGATTGTGCTTCTTCGGTTACCATAGCGACTAATGTTGAAAGCCAGCTGTGGTTTTGTCTTGGAAGCCCATTAGTCTGGCTGGAGCTTGGTTGGCACTCCTCTCTGTCTCGCTTTTCTTTCTGGCTTCGCTTTTGCTTCATTGTAACAATGACAGAAAAATATTCCCTCTGTGTTTAACTTGGGTCTGTACTTCTGGTCGTGGGTCAAACAAGGGTTGCAGTTTCCTCTGAGCTTTTGTTTCATTTTGTTTGAAGAGCTTAATAGTTCTTTCTTTTTCCTTTTAATGGCCAAGTTGGCCACATGCAGTGGCACGGTTGGAGGACAAGCTCACAGAGTTTTAAATGATTTTTGTCACCGTTACATGTTAGACCCACCTTATAGCTGGACCAGGTTAAAACAAGTGCAAACCGTTAACTGCATTATACCACATTGCCTTGGTCAGTTTGATGGATGGGAGCATGTATTATTCCACATTGTTTCTCTCCCCAAGTGCTGTTTCTTGCCCCAGATCCCTTATTAAACATGGCTCAGAAGAGGGATCTGGGTATTGCCTCTGCTGTTGAGAGCGGCTTATCCCTGCCCTGAAGCTCTGTCTCCCACATTCCTGATATTCAAGCTTCTAGACCCTGACCCAAACACATCAGTCAGCGGGACACTGGTGCCGTGTGACACAGCCAGGAAGTGGGCTGGGGCAGGAGGGGAAAACGATGGTTGTGCAGCAGAAAGATCAGGTGTCACAGGACACCACCAAAATATCAATCTTTATGACCGTACTCTCAGGCCAGTGTGTGTGTGTGTGTGTGTGTGTGTGTGTGTTGTTGTTTTTTGGTACGGGCAGGGTCAGCGTTAGTGTTGTGTGTTTGGGGCAGCGAATGCGAGAATCAATGGCTGGGTCAGAGGGTAATGTCTCGCTGAGTGCTGAGTCTATACACAGCCATCAGATGGGATCACTATCAATCATGGGAGAGCTTAGGGAACATACATTTTCTTTTTCCTCAGTGTGTCTCTTTGCCTCTGCCAGCCCGGGTTTCTGAGAGGATCACCATTGCTCATGTACGGGCTTTGGGAACAGACAGAAGGGAGATGCAGGAAAGTAGAGGGATATAGCATCCCAGGAAGGATTCATTGGAACAAAGCAACAGGGTGAGAAGGAAAGATGGGTTTGTATTGGTGAATACTAGGTGAATGACACTTGGGAATTAAGAGACAAAAAGTGAAGCCCTTTGGAGCGTAAAATAGCCTGTGTGGGTGTGATGGGAGTTGAAGACAAAATCAATAAACACACAAATTAAGGCTAAGGCCGCAGGTTCAGGTCTTATTCACAGGTTAAACAACATTTTTCTTAATTTAAGCGTTCTGTCCCCTCTCCTCCTTGTTCTTGTCATTCATCCTTTCATCTGCTCACGTGTCTGATCTCTTCTCCCTTTTTTCCTTCTTGTGACTTCTGAATGTGTTCCAGCCTTAGCTTTTGCCATCTGTTCTTTTTCGGCTGTTGCTCATTTTAATTTCCTTTCTCCCATCCATCTGTGTCATGTGTATTCGGACAAACCCCACAAAAAAGGCACGTGTGATTGATTGTGGCATCGCGCACGTGCCGGCGAGCATGCCGAATGTGTGCACGGTGGCTTAGAAGTGTGTGTTCGCTTGAACGCGGCCCCTGTGTGAGGGTGGGAGATCTGGATCCAAAGGGGTTAATAATGCCTGCCATTTGGTTTCATTCTACTCGCTTCTGTCACACCGCACAGCCAGTATCCACAGGCCAGTGGGAGGAGAGATGAGTGATCAAGAGCACGCAAAGACGGAGGCAAGAGCCGAAAAATAAAGCAAATAAGGGCAGAGATGTAAGAAAATAGAGAAGCAGGAGAAACAAAAAGCTTCACAGATTTGGGGATCATGCGTGTGCTCCATGTGAGTCTGTGAGGCAGCAATCCCTGTTAGCTTTAATGCTTTGATCAATTACCAATGATGGACCGATCCTGAGCAGGCCCGGACCACTCCGTGTGTCAGAGCTCGTGTGCGTGTATGTTTGTGTAGTGGCCTTGAGAGAAGGCAGCATATCCCAGTTTGTTGGACTCACTCTTGACAGGTATTGATTTTAATGGAGAGAATTTAGAGCCAACTCAACCACTGCCCCCCCATCAGACAGATGTATGCACACAAGTTCTTTATCAACACAACATGCTTTCTGTCAGGCAGTACTGAAAGTAGATACAAATCAGAGAGGAAAAGTGGGGTTACGGAGACAAAAGAGAGGAGAGAAAAGCAGGCAGAGAGAAGGAAGAAGGAGGAAGAAGATACAGTGGGAAGGTTCCCTGTCTGTGTTTGATGAGAGCCTCATTGATACTACAGATCACTGGGAGTCTCCATTCAGCAGGGGACCCATTCAATTATACCTACCGCTCTGCTGGCTGATTGGAGTCCTCCCGCAACAATGTTAGCATCTCTGTACCAAACTCAGATGGGATTAAGATTTCTGGCCTTAGGAGGCAGAGTAGCTTTTAAGTCCTGATTGGCAATCATTTGTTACACTGCTGGACAAGTTTTAATCCAGCTGAACCTCTTGCCCATCAGCAGTGCCTCCTTTGATTTCTTTAACCTTGTTTTATCTTGGCATATGTGTTTTTTTTTTCTTCTTTTCTTTTGGCAGGTTGCTGACTCTCAAACCGTCGCGAACACCCACAGCAGCCCAATCAGCCACCCGTGGTCTTTAACTTTTGATGGAGTGCCAAGCAGATAGCAATAGTGAGCAGTGAAAGCAGGGCACCTAAATAATTTTTGTCCATTTTTGCCTGGTCAGACTGGCTGGATATCACCAGCTTGGATAAGCTTGTGTATTGCTCACCAATTCAGGTGGCTTCCTCTATTGCCTCTTGCAGGTTACGGCTGAAAATTTATTTCGCTATGGGAGACATGCCACCTAACCCTTTGCCAGAAAACACAGATTGTCTTTATGGCTAAAAAAAACAAAGAGAAACATTGTCCTTCACTCTATTTTCTAAAGGGTCAGTGGGGCAAAAGCTATTAATGTCAGCCATTTTTTCACCTTATTGGGAACGCAACCCCCAGTAGTGTTTCAAATTCAGGGTTATCCAGTGCAAATGTTGGAAAACATGCCTTCATGTTGCTTTTATTTTTGTCGTGTATCTTTTTAGATGAGAGGAAGGATGGGAGAGTGAGGGATTGAGAGCAGGGATGGCCTCTCCTCTGGGAGAGCAATTAAACATTGTCATTTGGCTGTGTAATCGTAGCATAGTATTATCTAAATCTATTTACTATTCAACTGAGTTTTCCTGGAAATAGATAGTAAAATCACTAAATGATGAAGTACGAGTGATGATGTGACTGTGGCTCTTGCCTTTGCTAGTATTGCTAAATGAATAAGCTTTCAGTGCTAATAGTTTAACAGGTCATTACAGAGAAAAAAATGGTTGTGGCTAACACCTGAGACCCTGGTCTCAATTCTCAGGCACAACATCAGACCAAATAATATGTCTACACAGCAGCTTGTTACCAAACCTTAATAAGAGCGAGGTCTCCCATTGGACGGCTATTGGATCGTGCTTCCATATGTCTTTCCTTCTGGTTTCTATGAAAAATGTTCAAAGCTGCTGAGGTTATTTAAAAAATGCTTCGGAGTGCCTTTATCCTTCATTTGCTGACCTGTCATGGGTTTAATAAGCCATGTAAAAAATGTGCCTTAATAAGAAACCTCACTGAAGCAAATTTGAGCTTTCACATCCTGCTTTGTTTGAAAAGTCCTGCTTTGGAACACTCATTACAACCTTAAATCACAAACTGGTGGGGCAGCGAAGTTTTAATCTACAAAGCTGTGAAAAATATTTTCAGGACGCATTATGTAGCTTCAATATGGTTTAGCGGTGTGGACTGACACATCATGGGTGTGGAAACTACCAAACAACTTTGTCTGTGACAGAAAAAAAGGAAACCACACTCACTCGCTCGGATATTTGAGCTTCTAGTCCTCCTAAGTGCCCTCGTCTCACTACAAAGTCTCCCATATAACCCAACAGAAAGGAGCAGAAGTAAGCCGGTTTTCCATCTCCTGTTACAAAACGGAATGATCGCTCTCTCTGTCAAAGTGTTTTATTGATGTACGGTGCTCAAACAGGCCAGGCAGATAATAAGCAAGCAGGGGGTAACTCTGTGGCATTATGTTGCCTACGACTGATTTATATAGGCAACACACTCTCTCTATGTCTCTCTCACATTCTCTGATGTGATTTTACAGTAGTGACATTGATCCAGGCCCACTTTGATCTTGCTCTTAGCTGTTGCTCCTTCTTGCTATCTCTCCCTGCTCCCTGGTGGCTACACTCTGCTGCTTTTAACCCCAACTACCCCTCATCTCATCCTATAAATCCTCCCCTCTTTCCCTCTAACCCTCCATCTTTCTATCTTGCTGGTGGATCTGTATATATAAGTGTTCATTAGCTCGGCTCCTCTGACTTGTGTTGCTAGAGAGATGCCTCCCCCCATTTCTCAACTTGCTTTTATCAGCCTTGGCTCACCAGGTATTGCTTGTGAGACAGAAAAGTCAGCAATACACCTTGACATATCTGGACTTTTCATAACCAGCTCTGTTTTATTTCTGTGTCTCACCATTAGTTTTCAACAGAGACGACAACAACAAAGGGATGTTTGGATGAATTGGCCAGTCAGATCGACTTTGATTGCTGTACATTCTTCTTTTTTTTCTTTAGATAGTTAAAATGTCACTGGGATGACACTGCCACAGCTACCCTGCTTTGGTAAAGCAGAGTATTTCCATCATTTCAGATCCAATGACAACTTAAATTGATGGAACACTTTGTTTTGTGTTTTATTTTGATTTTTTGTGAGCAAAAAATCTCATGCATGTCATTATTCCATCAGTTTTGTCTGATGAAGTTTTAACCTCACATACAAATTCACAAAAAAGGTTCTTGAAGATCTGTGTCACAGATGTAAAGTTAAAAAGAGCTAGTCCCAACTGGCTGGTTAACGTCTGTTATGACAATTTTGAAATATTTAATCATTTTGGTTATGAACGTGCAAAGCTGGTAAAGCTATATTATGAACTGATTTGAGATTAACTCTAACATCACATGAAATTGATAACCTTGCTATGTTCGACCCTCAAGTTTTTTTACGATGACTCACACATTGTTCCCAATATCCGTGCCGTGCAAACCAAAGTGTTTTTCTCATATTTCAGGACATTTACAGCAGCTATAATTTTACATTTTATATAAAACAATAAAGCAGAGCAAACACATTCTGACTGGATCAAATCAAGTACCAATTAGATTTTATACTTAATGTTTTTACCTTTAAAATCTGTTCCTTTCTGTCACGTTGACAAACTGATGGAGGTTATTATGATGCCTGTTTCTCAAATGTGAAGGCTTAACCTCAGTTACACGAATAATGATATTAAAGATTACATTCCAATGCTGTGACAATTTATGTTATTAAAGTTACAAACAACCTGTGTTTAGCTTTAAGCAGTCACAACCGTTACCTGCACTACCCCTCCACACATGGCACAGTACTATATAATGTCACTCTTAAATTGCCTGCGCCTACATTTTTGATTATCCATAATATGAATCTAAAACACATTATGCGTTATTATGCCAGATTCAGATTGCTTTAATTTTTGCTATAAATCTCAAGGAAAATGACACTTTATCTTCTTTTTTATTCTGTAGGTATAGAAAGGTGACAATGAAATAATGTGTTGGAAGAGCGTAGTACATTTGGGCAGCGTACAGAAATACCGACTCGAGCACAGAGTGGGAATCTTGAATCCAGCTTTCAGCTGATGGAAATCATTCTGATTAGAGATGCCCTGAGCTGCCCTCCCCCTCATTTTTCTCACTTTATTTCCCCATTATCCATTCATCTCAGAAACGGTTGCATGAAACTCTATTTCTTTATTTTTGTGTGGCACATTATGCCTCTTGTTGCTATCTTAGTCCATTTTCAATCAAGACTCCTGGTGAAGACTCCTAACTCATTCCCCACTCATGTTCTTTGTTGTGTTTTTATTCTTTTGCATTCCCCAAGATTATGAAAAAACCCACGCTCACGCTTGTTTTTTTTCTTCTTCCACTAATGCAACCAGAAGCAAATCCCCTCTTCAGGCTACTATATGATGTAATGAGAGAAGGTGAGAAGAAAGGAGAGGGCTTGAAAAGCAGGGAATGGATGTCAGATATTTCATCTTTCAACCATTCTGGTCACTCTCTGAGAAACGGGTTAGAATAAAAAGGAGCAATATGACGAAGACAAACTCAGGAAGGATTTTAGGGGAGTGGTGAGAGGTAATTGAGAAGAGGAAGACATTGGGAACAGAGTTTCGATCTTCATTTAATAATTGAATAATAATCTCCCTGGAGACATGACCTAGAACTGTAGAAGTGGAGAGAAGCGGCACAGGGCAGAGGACGACCCTCTGCTGCCCCCTTGTGATGATAAGCTGTCGCCACTACATCCTCTGAGAGAGAGACAGTGTGTGCGCGTCTGTTGTGTGTTCACGTGCTCATTGGCGTGTGTATGATTTACAACTACAACCTGTCTGTGTCACACAGATATGGGCTTGTGTCTGTGATGGGGAGAAAAAAAAGGGCTTTTGGATGTCAGGAAAGAATCTATTTCACTTTGTCCCACATCAGACACACACACACACACACACACCAACACACATTCACTTCCAGTCACAGAATCAGACCTTATCTTCTTGTCAAGTCGAGTCTTTTTTGGGGCTGACGCTGATATATGAGCTTTGGAAGGGGGGTGGGGGGGGGGGGGACGGGACGTTGCCAGGACGTTGACGGCTGACGTGAGCGCAGCGTTGCTCTCAGGTTGATGTATGAGCGCTGGGGTTAGGGGACAACACTGTGCTGACACCAAAAGAAGGAGCTCGTGGCCCTGGGGCCTTGACTCCGAACTGAAGAGCCAGCTCCACATTCTTTGCATGCAGCAGCCCTGAATCCACAAATACACACGGGCACACCTGCTTTGAGTTATTAATAACTCGATAACTCTCAAAATTAGTTTGACACGAGGTGAACATTCCAGAGGAAAGTGCAGGTTGTTGTTGTGATGACAGCGGCCGCTGCGCGAACGGCCGTTGTGTGTGTGTGTGTGTGTGTGTGAGCGTGTGTGCAAAAACACTCGGGACTTAAAGCTGACCAACATCCGAGATCGAAGTGGAACGTTTTTTTTGTTCCAAAATATCAAATCGTGCACATTTTGACCACTTGTCTACAGCTTACGCCCTTATTCAGTTAAATGTTTTAGAATGAACCTTTCATCACACATTTGTGTACTTCTGTCTTTCCTTGTACTGTTAAATTGTTTGTTGACGTGTGTTTAGCAGCATTAATGTACATTCCATGCAATAATTGAAATATGATACGTGCCAGAATCCGGTGCCAATGTTTTGTTGTGTTTCTTTGTGAGAAGCGAATACACTAAGATGTATTCATTTCATATTATCTGTAGAATATGGCAGGCCATGCAAGGATATAGAATATCTGTTGAGACAAATACGTTTAAATTCCAGTTTTTGTAATAATTTTTCTTGTGTCTCCTTCTGTCCAGTCTGCGTAGGGAGGGATACACAATGCAGGTGAACGTCAATGACTACCTGGATATCTACTGCCCCCACTACAACGACAGCCAGCGCATGGTGGGCACCGGAGAGCAGTACGTCCTCTACATGGTCAGTTACCGTGGCTACAGGAATTGCGACCCGCAGCTGGGCTTCAAGAGGTGGGAGTGCAACCGGCCTCACGCCCCGCACGCGCCCATCAAGTTCTCCGAGAAGTTCCAGCGATACAGCGCCTTCTCGCTGGGCTACGAGTTCCACGTCGGCCAGGAGTATTACTACATCTGTGAGTCCAGCATCTGGAGCTGCCGCCATTTCAGTTTGTTGATAAAACCTTAAAGCTGATAAAGCCTTCCGATGTAAGTGAGAAAAAGGGAGGCACAGGTTTCAGGTTAAAAAAGAAAACAGATTGAAAACAGTATTTTTTTTTTCTAGTTGCAGGGGTTTGATGAACACTCATCTCAGATTAGCCAAAGTCTGTCCTTGTGTAATTTCAGGATAACAAATTGCTGCTTCACATCTAATCACGTCACCCTGCAGCCAAGCAGCCTCATCTATTTTGTTGACTGCTAATCAAATTAACTCAGGACAACTCATGCCAAAGCGACACTGCATGAGTAATGAACTTTTAGCCTGTCATGAAGCAAGGCAAAGACAGATATCACCGAGCACGGACTAGATCATGAGTGCAGAAAGTAGGGCTCCTCCACAGATCCCAAAGCCTCTTCGTGCTGTCACAACAAAAGACGCCTCTCTGTTCCTCACTTGCTGTTTGAACAGAAAACAAAACAATACTCAAGAATATCTTTCAATTATTTCAGCAATCTGAGCCCAGTTTAAAAAGTGCATGAAGTTCCTTGATTGAATTATTAAGATGAAAAATATGAACTCTAGGAGAAGAGATGGCAGACATTTTACTTTGAGACAGGAGGATAAAGGCAGGTGTTACTTTTTTCTTAATGAGATCTCTTCTCTGTTTTGTCTCCCAGTATATCACAATGAAACATTATATGTAAACCTTTCAATATTGTTATGCATTTTATAAGATTGTACAGTTAATGAATGACAAAAAACTAAAAGCCTAATTTACAAAAAAAATCTATCAGTGTAGCTGTAAAGTCTTTACAACATGACAATCCGATTCCAATAAAATAAAATGTGCAGTTATTCTGACCACATAACTTCAGATAAATTGTGTTACATGTCTTTCCAGTGTGTGTTCAGTACGGTCAGCATGAGCACCATTGCAGATCCAGTGGTTTGTGCTGAAAGATCTTATTCGGAAAAAATACTCCGAAAAATATCAATGCAATAATATCCAAACCCAGCAACAATAACATCTGACTGTGGTGCTTAGCAGGGCGTTGACTTGTTTTGTATGTTTTGCTGCACAGCGACGCCCACTCATCACCATGGACGCAGCTGTCTCAGACTACGGGTGTACGTCTGCTGCTCCACCAGTGGTAGGTCACCCGCTGTGTGTGTTTGTTTGACTTGCCACGGGGAGCTTGGACCTTTGCCGACACTACCTGCGTCCATTTGGCCACTCGGCCCGCCTGGAACACACGGCGCTTCCTCACATTCTCGGCACGGCGGCTGAGTTTCTCCTGCAGCATTTGAACTCGCGGCATTCTCTCCCTTTGCACCTCTTTCTCTCCACATCTCTCCCTTCTTTGTCTCATTCTTCATAATCTCCCCCCTTCTACCCTCTGCTGCACCAACAGGAGCAGCCTCGGGCTTTGAAGGGCCTCACCTCCACCGCCCTGCTCTCCTTTTCTCTTTGCTCCCCTTTCAACCCTCCTCCATCGCTTCGTGTCAGAATCCATTTATTGCTGTGTGCGGTCAGTGGGTGGCTATGTATATGTGGTGTTAGGGGCTCTCACTCTCCTGCCACCCTTCAGTCTCTCAGCCCACTCACGCACACACCATCGCACACACTCTCACACTCGTGTGCACACATTCTTTGATCCCTGGCCTGTCCGCTCCTTTTAACTTCCACAGCCCTATGGCATTAACCTCTCCTCCCTCTTTCAACCCCGCAACTGCATCTGTCTCTTCACACACCGACTCCCCTCAGTTTGATCTTCCTCCTCTGACCAGCCCTCTTTCTCTTTTCTCCATCTCTTTGTCAAGACCGCTGCTGATGTTATGGCTTGTCACTCTGTCTGCTCTGGGCTTTTTTAACCTCTACACCCGTGTCTTGCCACTCTCTTGCAAGTTCCTCTCAAGATGTCAAGTTGGATGTAATTAAATTCCTTAAGGCTGAAGCTAGTGCTTTAACCCCAACCCCCTGCCCTCTCGCTTTTCAGTCTAACGCAATTTCCTCTCTGTCTCTTTTTAGCTTCTGCTGTTGATGATGATTCAGAGCCCACAGAACCAGACTACACGCTGAGACCAGGCCTAAAAATTGATGATATCGGTGAGTCAAACACATAGTCAGAAAAGAACATGAATAAGAAATTGGGTAAAAGTGAAACCGATCAGCCAGTGTCATCCTAAAGTCATCTGTAAAAAAATACTTTTTTTGGCTTCATTTAATGTCTCAGTGATGACATATACACTAGCTTGTTTTTATTGCGGTGTTTTGGGTTTTCCATCATCATCAGTGTGGGCATCACTTCCTCATAATCTCTAAGGTCTGTTATGTTACTACAGTATGTCCTTTTATTCCCTCATGGACCTTTGTCATTGTGTGTAACTTTTGCATAATATCGTCTTTGTGGCTAACCTTAGAGCTGTAATCCACCTATTGCTCTGCTACATGGACACTCTACCCTTCTGTAATAAAACAATTCGCAAGATCAGAAAAGAGTTAATAAATGTATCGTACACTGTGAAAAAACTGAGAAAAATATAGTAAACTGGGGAAGAAATTAATGTAAACAAAGCCAGTTTTCATTTTCTTAAATAAACCACTATCAACAAACGAAGACATGTCGCCGCTGTAGTACGAATAAGATATGTTTGACCATCAAAGCATGTAAAACTATTCAAGGAGGTCAGAAAATCATACAGGTTTTGAAAAGAAAAGTACAAGTTTGTAGACTGTAAAGTTAACACCACTTTTGCTATGTTTGATTTATTTTTTATAGTTAACTGATGTGTTACGGCCTAAAGGACTAATTTACATAATTTAATTGTAGGCAAAAAAAACAAGAAATCCAAATGTTCACATAAATAAGCCAGGATAACATCACTTGTCACAGGATAAAATAGATTTAAGACTCCCAAACCTGTGGGTTATGAAAGTATCCTAAAATGTTTGACTGACCTGTCTACTTTTGCATCTTTGTAGCAGAAATAGTTTTCTTCGTGTCAGGTCTTCAACCCCACGGAGCTTCCTGTCATCCTGCATTTAATCTCAGCTATCGTCTCGGGTTAGATATTTGAAAGGACAGCCCGTGTACAGCCGGGGAGCCAGGTGCACAAAACTGTGTCGCTTCATGACAACATATAAATAAAAAAACTTATGTAGGCACAAAGATAGAAATCAGTTCGCATGTTTTTGTCAGATTGTTGAAGCCATGTGTAAACATACCTAAAAATCCTAATGATGAACTGTGTTTGACTTTTTCTGTATTTCCATCTTTCATCATAGATAGGTGCGCCTCAGTTCACAGTGTGACTGCAACTTCATAAATAAGATAAAAAACAAAGCAAAACAAAAACAATGAAGCACCAGTTGCTACTTGAAATGAATCTATGAACCAAGCTCAGAGACGTCTCCTTCTCATTATTAGGACCCAGAGAAAATATAACAGAAACTGAGTCTCCAAATTTAAAAAACAAATCCTTTAAAGGGCTCGACAAATGTTTCATTGATATAAGAGAGCAGAGTAACCATGCAGCATCAAAAGTAGCCAACCAGAATGAAATGTGCTGTTTCAAAAATTTATATTCAGCGCTGTCTAACTTCACGGCACCAGCTGGCTTGGCAAGCTGCTGATCCCGCTAAACAACTACATGAATATTCATATCACACGTTTTCTGCTGTTTTCACTCGGATTAGCACAGAACACAGAGTTTCATGGCCATTCACCACAGAAAGTGTAAGAATTCATTCAGAAGAGGGAGGTTTATTCAGGTTTTCTGCAGTTTCTCAGCCCCAGCTTTGCAGGTGCTTCCTGTTTGTCTCCATGTTGCTCTAATTAGGTTTTTATGATGAAAGCTGTGGTAATCACACGAATCGTCACAAGTCTGTGCTTGCAGTGATTTTAAAGATAACGCAGAGCAGCGCATCAATAAATAAGAACTTTTTGGCTCGTAGCTCAAATAGATCATGGGGTTATGGTTATTGTTATTGTTATGGCAACAGCACAGAGACAGGGAAACAGTATGCATGCCTAGCTCTGCTATTACACGAGCAGTCATGCTGGCATAAATCATAATCCTGTCCAGCTTGCACGCTCTCTCTGAGGAGGTTTATAGTCTGTTAGAGTGTGTTGTTACCCCTCCCAGGTGTTTGTGTGTGCACATGGATGCTTTTGTGTGTCTAAGAAATTGTTCAGATAATTGCCTAAAAGAAACACTTTCAGTTAGTTAAAAACTCCCTACTTTAAAAAGAAAAAAAAAGTGTTCCAACCTTCTGAAATCATCTCCCTCCATCTTGAGTGTCCTCCCCCTCATCCTCAACCTCCTGCTCCCCTATTCCTATATTCCATATTTCCTCCCAGAGCACAAAGCAGTAGAGGGGAAAACCGTCTAAACTCCGTTTATTCACCTTTTGATGTGTGAAATTGAGTTTTTCCTTTTTTGATATACAGTCTCTGGCTATATACTTTTTTGCAAAAGATGTTCTTTTTTTTAGCATTTCAAGCTATTCTTTTTTAAATCTCACAATTTCATTTTGGTAATTATTTGTGTTTTTTGTTTTTTTTTGTTTTGTTTTGTTTTGGGGCTATCTAGTTTGATACCAAGCTTTTTTTTTTAACCATAAATTCGGATCCCATTTTTTGAGATCTTCTTCCCTCCGTTGCTGCAAATAGTTTTAAAGGAGCATTTAATCCCAAAAAGGCCTCATGTTCTCAGGGTTTGTTCCAGTGACTGGCAGAGCAGTAGAAAATACTGTGGATGCTTTGAGAATAGCTAACAGAGAAGCAGAGCACAGCTGACCCGTGCTCCAGGGTCATTTTCACCTGTAGCGCCGTGTTGCCAATTAAGTTAATGGTGAGGAAGTGAGGAAATCAGCACAGAGTTGTGAAATGAAGTGCGAACAAAAAGGCAGCACAGGTTCCCGCTCCCCTCCGTAATTTGCATCCCCCTTGACTGCCAATTAAACTTGTAGCATCATAGTCTTAATTACTGTTATTCATCGTTAACAGCCAGTTCATCCAGCACAAGGCAACTGAGAGACTACCCAGCTCAAATCTGTGCAAAAAGGTTTAACTCAGCCGAATGTCGGAAACTGGCAGTGTAAACCTCCTGTCTTTTTCTGCCCTTCACTGCTCACAGTTTATTTCCTGGGCTCTGCCCCTTTCAATCAATGTCTACCGCTCAACAGAGGTTCCCCCCTGAATACGGCCTGTGGTATTAGATTTCATTTAAATCTAATTTACAACGCAGATGGAATGGTGCGAGCAGCTCCCCATGCAGTCATGTGATTACTGATGGCTTTCAGTGGGAGGATTCTCATTTACCCACCGTGCTGGTGAAGATTTCTGCATCTGACAATCAGACCCAGCCATTAGTGGAGAAATCCAAAGCTTTTCCTTTAATGGGGGTTTATCGTAGCAATTACCACTCCTTTGAGAATAGTGTGTTCGGGGATACTTAGCCAGGTTGGATGTCAGTAGTGAAGCGCAAGCTGTTAGATTCACTTAGCTCTGTTTTGATTGTATTTATGATTTGAATATACACTTAGCCTAGCAGTTAGGTTTTGTTGTTTCTGCTGAAAATGCATGCGTTGTATTTGAAATATATGACTAGATACAAAAAGTTCTAATTAAGTGGTCCTTTCCTGGACAATAAGCACTTTCTATTTGTCTAATGCTGGTATGCCACTGATTTCAACTCTTAATTACTCCCCACAAGAAGGCTTCTTACCTTTTCAGCTGAGACAGCTGAGTACTGTCCTCTGTTTCTCTGCAGGATGTTTACATGCCGCTGAAATGAACATTGACCACACTAACACGATCTAATAAAATATTCAGGTGTCATGATTTTGATTTTATATTGTAAATTTCTATTTACATTTACTATTCACATTTTCTATATAAAACGATCAGCCACAGCATCCAGAAAGTGTCACTCTTGACATATTTCTTATTTCTGAACACATTTCCAAAAAGCTAAAAAGGTTTTGGAAAGAACTTTTGGTTTCCCAACCAGATATAGCTACATCTAAAAATATATATAACACAGTAATATCACAGTTACGAGTGTCTCTTTGGCTGTGATCAGTGGACGTGCTATCTAATGACACCTTTCTCATGATCTTACAAGTTTCCCTTGAGAGTTTTGTGGAAACTGTCCTGACGCTTACTTAGGCTAAATTGTCAGAGTTCAAATACATTCAATACATAGGCTGCATGAGATTTGATTCAACATAAAATATCGTAAAAATACTGCCATTATCCAGCAGGAGCTTTTGACCTACATACTCGTATTATGAAACTCTATTTTAGCTCAGATGGAAAAAAAGTGAGACTACATCACATTCACAGGTAGAACATAGTCGGCATTGTCTGTTGGTATTTTCAGTTCCCTAATAATCTGAGCCTCCTGATTGTCAGGTTGGTGTACCCTGCCCATTGTTCACTGAAATGTGATGGTAAAGGCTGACACGGGCGGACCCGTTAACGGCTGCTTGGTTTGGCGTGCCAGAAGGTCACACAGTGCGTCACATGGCCCCTGCACAAACATCCCGCCAAAAATGTGCGGCGGTGATTACATGCTTCCTGTGACAGTTAGCGACAGACTCGGGGTGTGCGTGTGGACACGTGTATGTCAGTGTGTGTAGGTGTGTAATGAGGCACACGGCCACACTTTTACAAACCGGTTGTGCGAGATTCTCCTCGGTCTGCTGTTTGTGTCCTCAAAACCACATTCCTCTCTGTCAGTCAGGCCCAAGGAAACACAGCGAGGTGGCGCGGCGCCCTGACCCTCGGCCGCTTCTTCGGTTACAGAGCGGTCAAAGCGTTTAACCCGAGAGCCTCGCCTGCATAGACCTCATTAGGCTGGCCGGCGGAGCATACCAGAAGAGGCCGGCTCTAAAACCAGGTGTCGGCCAGTCATTACTCTGCTGCCCGACCCACGGAGCAGCTGGAAGTATCCTGGAGATAGATACGGGACAGAGTGGAAACACTGGCAGCATCCTCCCTTTATTTCGATGCCATTGGACCATAAACAGAGCTGCTAATCAGCCTCAGCCGACTTCTGTACAGACAGAAAATTGTGCTTCTGTCTCATCTGCAGTCTCATTGATCAAGTGATTTCAGAGGGTGTGTTTGGCTGCACGTGTGTCTCAGAGGCGCAGGCATGCGGGGAGCTGTCTGCTGGGGGTTTTTGGACATTGACTAGACAGCAGCATTTAGTGTGCAGCCCTCAACAAAAGACAGCAACCTATTTTTAGAATAATGCCAGGTGTAGGTGATAAAACAAACAATGTGCTTCTGTCTAAAATGTGCGTGTAACTAGGAATGTGCCACTTTATTACACCAATCAGGGCTGTCTGTTTCCTGTGAGGTGCTGTGCTGTTGTCTTGTCTTCGGTTCAGACTTGCTCTGTTTCCACTGGTGTCAGACTGCCCTTTGTTCAGTCAGAGGCATGTCATGCTTTCATTCGTTTTGCAGTGTTAAGGTGATAAATTAAAGCACTTCAATGACATTAAACAAAAAAATCCCCAAAAGATTAACAAGTTGCTGCATCTGTGTTCGATTTTTCAGATGAATTTAACCCTTTCGTTCCCAAGCTGGAGAAGAGCGTCAGCGGAAGCAGTCCATCCAGGGATCGCCTTCTCCTCACCGTGACGATGCTCTTTCTGGCCGCTCTCTTCATCTCCTAGCAACGGCCATCCCATCAGCATCACCATGCCAACCAGCCTTGGGAAGGTGTACACTACCAATGGGCAGGAGAGCGAGGAGTGGGTCAAGAGGAGCGGAGGAGCAGAGGAAGCATGAGGAAAGAGGAGCAAGATTTTGAAATACATGTTTTCAAGCATCACCGTGTGAATGTGTGTTTGTACAGCTGTGTGTTTGAGGGAGCGCGTAAAGACCTTTAAGCACTCGATGACACAGACTGAACTATATATTGGATTGATGTCTGGCTGTGCTCAAAGGAGCAGGTGTGCTAGCCTGTGTGTGACTGTGTTTTTGTGTGCATCTGCGTGTGTGTGTGTGTGTGCGTGTGTGTGTGTATGAGGACAGGCCACAGCGTGAGCTTGTTGAATCACGCTCACCACTTAAAGCATTTATACAACAGGGGAGGTGGGGCTGAAATCCTGATTAAAAAGAAGAAATCCACCCACCCAATTGAAAAGCATTTGAAGACTTTCCCTTGGATGTGATTGGCTGTAACACTTCCGTAGGGCTAGTTGCCATAGTTTCTTGCACCAAGACTTAAAATGAACTCAAACGAACTTAATCTAATAGATTTTCAGCTGAATTGAACTGAAATTGCCTTTTTTTTTTGCTGTTGTTGTTGTTGTTGATCTTGATGCTGGGAACTTGTTCCAGTCCACGGAGGAAAAAAAATAAAGAAATAACCCAGCCAGTGAGCTACACTGGGCAGGGGTAGGAGACGTGTCAAAGTAGCTGATAGTTCATACACAAAAACACCCCAGGGCTCAAGATGCCAGTGTTGTAGTTGCCATCTCCACTTTGCTGTGTCATCCTATATTCACTGTCTGCAGAGGGCAACCAGACTGGACGCGGTCAGGGGGAGAAACAGAGCATTTCAACCATAAATCATTTGTTAGAAACTTTTCTTGGGGGTTGGGGGGGGGGGGGATGTATGTGCCATTGACAGAAGCTTCATGGGTTCCTTGATGTTGATGTTTATGTTTTAGGTATCTGTGCTACTTTTTTTCTTTTTCTTTTACCTGTCCGGTGCAGTAGCCGATCGGTCCTCTGTCATCGATGAGGTTAACCAAGCACACTGTGGCTACGTAGCAGCCATGGATACTCAGCAATACTACCCTCACAACTGACTGATCAAAAGAGGGGAAGAGAAGCGTGGAGGAGGGAGGCGAGAAAAGGGACGGTCCCTCACAACAGGCATCTATGAATAGTTTGAAGAAGCTCCCCACTGGTCTGTGTTGGTTTAGCAGTCTGCTCTACCGGCCCAGTTCTCTGTAAACCCACGTCAGATGCCACATGTAAACGGTTTTTCTGTTTCTGTCTGAGTGTGCCTGAGTCCAAGTGTGTCTCTTGAGTGTGTCGTAGAGTGAGAGGAAATATATTAAATGGTACTAACAGCCTGAAAATACATGCACATTCTGTACATCTCATAAGTATGAAAATGCAAAATAATGAAAAAATATGTTAAAAAAAAAATATAAACATAACTAAAGCAACAAACAAACCAAGTGCTTCGGTGGGGAGGAACAGCATTTCAAAACACAGACGCAAATGTACCAGTCAGTTACTTCAAAACAGCATTTCCATAGCAACTAGCACCTTATTCACCATGGTTACCCTACCCTGCCAACGATGGACTCTTGTAGGGCATGGCTTACCTTAGTAGCTGATAACAATGTTCAAGGTGACGTTGATTCAAATGATGAAGATGATTGACTGTGATCAGATGCTTGTTCCAAAAGGTCAGTCAACGGCTCACCCACCGGCACGTGAGGCGTTCAAGCACTCATGTAAATGTGTCAACGGACTAAGAATGGATTCTCAGTGTTTTGAAATTTCCGGAGTTGAAATGTGATGTAAGCATTTTTATAAACTTGAAGGTAATTTTTTTTCTTTGTGGTTGTGTTTCATTATTTTATATTGCAGATATGTTGATTTTGCTATGGCATATAATTGATTATCTTTAAGGGGAAAGTGAAAACTAGGGGGGATGAGCCATATTTAAACCTGAGCTGCTTTCAGTTTATGATTTCTGTTATCTGTTAGAATACATTTTAATTGACCGTTACTGTTTTAGATATTTCCTTTTACGTTCTTAAAGGGGCACTCCAATGATGGGTGTAAACCATTGTAAAACATCGTTTTCATAAGATGTGAAAGAAAATCTGAAATGCGAAATCACCAGCGGAAACTTTAAAGAACTCAGCAAATTTGAAGCATTTAACCTGTAATGGATTCAGCCCATGATGCTTGAATATTCACTTAATCTTCTTGTTTTATAAGATGTTCCAAAATTGCCTCAAGGTAATTGTCTGATTCAGATGTAATTATCCAGGTCCCACACAGCTACAGAATCTCAAGACGAAGTTCCTGGAGTCACCTTATAAAACAATGCAACCTCTTTCTATCCCATGTAGACTCTTAAATTAGTCATACAATTCAAACCACTAGCAGTCAACGTGAGTAACACTGAACATAATTCTGTAGAGAGACTGGGATTTACACGGATGCTTCTTTAAATAAAACTAAATCCCAAAGATGACACACCACAGTTTACAACATGTTGAATGTGTCAGAATCGGCCTGACTAACAGTGGCCCCAAGTTTGAACAAATAAGTCAATATCCTTGGGCCTGACACATGCTGCACAATATTAGGTGGCTTTAATGATGTGGCCTACTGTTGTATTGTTTTTTAATTATAATTATTACCTGATCAGTACTGTTTTCAGATGTCTACATGGATGCATTGACTGTGGGGCCGGGGGTCTGTGGTATTCCAAATGATAGAAGTTATCTTCTTACATTATTGTGTCGTCAATTTTCTTTCTCCAAAACCTTGAAAACGGTGAAAACATGTGATTAAACGTGTTTGTCATCCAAACAAGAGATTGTGCCTATGAAAATGAATTCAATACAGTGTGTGGTCCAGCTCAGGTGTATATATGGCTCTCTGTGGGGGGTTGGGGTTGCAGTTAAGAAAAGTTTAGGTGTGATAGGGTAAATCACTCTTCATGAAGTTGCACTTATGAATTTAGTCATGTGTGTGTGTGGGTGAGTGTGCGCGTGTGTGTCGGAGGGGGAAAGAGTCAGTGCCCTGCTGAGCACTTTGTGGCTGTGGGCAGAAGCTCCTGTCTCCGTGTTTGCTTGTGTGTGAGTGAGTAAATGAACAGATTAGAAAGCAAGAGATTATATGTCTCAGATTTTGTTGATATCCAAGTGTGCATGGGTGAGAAAGTGTGACCGATTGTTTTCCTGGCAAAACTACAAAAGCATTTATTAGTGTTGGAAACAACAATTACAATCATGTTTACCTTTGACTGGAATGACTTTAAATGAACTTGAAAATAAAACTGTAAACTGAACAAACCATAACAGAGGTTATAACAATAATCATGATAACAAAATAATAAGCTTACAAATGTTACTTTTAACAAGCTGTGTGTTTGTGTCTTTATTTCCCCCTCTGACCCCACCCCACCTCCCTGCTCAGTCTTTGAGGATATATTTTTAAGAAATGAATAAATGTGGAGCTAATCCAAGACAACAGATAGACGTTTTAGGGGAAGATTTTGACAGGAATAGTCAACTCCGTTGAGCAGATGTGATTTTCCATATCAAAGTTAGTGAGGTCTGGTTCTCCCTCAGCAGTATTACTTTTACACGCTCTGATTAGAAACGATAAGCACTTCGATCAAAGGCCCAGCATTTGAATGACAATTGGACAGTCCCACAGTGTGTACCTGTACGTCTGGGCTGGCTGATGGAGGGATAAAGCTGCTTCTGATGTCAGAGTGCAGCAACACTGATTATGATCTTGCGCAACAGGTCTTTGTCATAGGTGGAGACACTGTCTGCGGACTGCTGGGACAGCATGAAGAAGAAGATGCACAGATAAAGCTCAACAGAGGTTATTTGGAGGATGGCAGACAAAGTTTTTGGGATCTATAGCATTTAATAGATCAAAAGTAGACACGGTATGTGCAGGATTTTGTCTATTAGAGGGTTTTTTTATAATAAAGAATTACATTTACTGTCGCACATTCATTGCTGTATCAGACAAGTAGCATAGTGTGAGATAGTTAGTTGGTTTATTTTAAAATCTATTAATCCTAAAGTTGCAATCACCCATCCTTACCCTATGCTCTAATTCCGATTCAGGGTTACTGGTGGACTTGACCCTATTCCAGCTGTCAATGAGGGGGATGTTTGGGGTGACACTAGAGAGAGAATGATTAATCTGTTTCTGGAATTTAAGATATAAAAAATGAATGAATTCCTGGAGAAAGTATTTAACAAGAACATCCAAAAGGATCAATTCAGAATTTTTGCAAAGCTTTTAAAATGTATTCTTAGAAAGAAAACATGAAAATTTGAAAAAGCTTTTTTTTCCAAATGTCTCTTTCAGTAAATAAATCACATGAAAAAAGTGCAACAGACTGGAAATGTCTCCTTTTATAGAAAACAAACCTTGGTGGAAGATTTCTCAATTCATTTGATGAAGCAGTCAGTCCACTGCTCTGGTGCCTTTATGAAAGTAATTGGATCGAGGCAATATTTTCTTTTAAAAATGCTTGCTGCTCATTTTGATATTTCTTTTTATGAAACAGTCCAACTTCTTGCTTAAAGAGGAGAGGGATCATTCTTATTCCTATCTGTACAAAAGCCACCATCTCTGATGGTTCTGCATATGGTGTGCGTACCACAACTCCAAAGTCATGCTGAAAAATATTCAGACGCAGTTGTGTGCTTTGCGTCACACAAGAAGGAGCTGTCTTTATCATCAGCTGCTCCTTTGTGTAGTCATCATTTCTGATTGGAAACAGACATATAATCGACTCCCTGGAGCATAAAGCCAGTGATTCAGGGATCAATGCTCTGGATGACGCCGCCCTTTGAAACTTTTTTCTGGGAAAAATGCATCCTCATATCCAGGAAAAACAATTAGTCAGTCCTGACATTTTTGCTTCTTCTCTTTTTATACTCCCTTTTTTTTATTAGTTACCTCATTGACTTGTTCTTTCGAAAGAATATGTTGTGTTAAGGTTGCACAGCCAAATCTTAGATTTACAAAAACAAGAACTGTTTCAAATATCACATTTGGCTGACCGGGTCAAAAGGCCCAGCTGACACGGAAGGTTTCATAAGAGGGCTCACAAATCAGAGCGGCAGTGGGGAGATTCGACCACACAGTGTCGCTGTTCCGTCACAGCTTCGGTGAGGCGTGCAGCAGGGGGGCTGCTCTGTAATGCCTCAGACTTGTAATCCTTTCTCAGAAGCCATAAATCTATTAGAGCCACAATGTTCGTTGTGTAACTGCAGTTGTTGGATTAAACACTTTTATTTCTCGATTATGATATAACAGTTTATTTTTACCCCTTGATGAAGGCGTGTTTGAGGAGAGGGCTTTGTTTAAAGTGGAAATGCGACCGTGAAGGCCAAGGACTCACTCTCACATACTGAATAGAGAATAACTACCCATGCATTTTTCAGCAAACCACTGAGTAAACTCAAACTCCCCCAGTCATTTCCTTGAAAGCAACTTTTTCCTTGGTGCATTCATTTATCACAATGAGCGTCCATGAGGAGATAAAGCATGCACTTCTTCTGATCGTGCTTGATCATACTGTAAAAAACTCTGTTTTGCATGGCCAGACTTATAAATAAGAAGCCATATGCCATTTTTAGGCTCGCTATACCAATGTTTTGTTGTTCAGCTGGGAAAGCCTACAATGTCCCAATGATCTAAAATATTGAAAGTGTACTGAATATCAACAGAAATGCAGAGAAAACACTATTACTAACAATGTCTTTGATGCCTAAAGTTGATCTTAGTTCTTCATTATATTCAGTTTAATTCTATTAATCTGTGTAGTGCCATTTAAGGAAAAATACATGTGATACTGTCTGTATAAGTCAAATGTTATCAAAGAGGTTGTGTAAGTAAGTTTTTAAGTTTGAGCTACCACCTGATGCTTTATGCACAAGTTGTCCTCTCTTTTCATTTTAATTCAATTTTGAAACAGGTGGTCAGACATATGGAAATCAATGCAATCAAGTCACCTACAACCCTGAGTCTTCATCGCATATGAGGCAGATGATTTTCCACTGACACACCCTGCTCCCCACATCCCCACAGTCATGCCTGTGATGTGTTGAGTCTTGTGACTGCATGGCCACACAGCAAGAAACCCTCCTACTCAGCCTTACAGCCCATTTTTAAAGACCTGCTTCTTTCGATGAGAGCGTACCCTGGCGTCTGAATAACATGTGCTTCAGCTCGATGCGTTGCACTGAACATACGGGCGGCTGCGTCAGCATGGATGATGGGCATCTAACATGTGCCCACGTTCGATGTGTGTCCCCGAGCATGTGCTTGTTCATTTGCAGTGACGCAGCAGAGCGCATTCGGGAGGTGAAAACAAAGCTGAGTCACCGTCGTCACGTTGTGCCACCTGAAACCAAAATCATTCACCTGCTTAATGATAAGGGCAATGGGGTTATGACACCAAGGCGTTGATGAAGCCACTTCACCGAAAACTACAGGAGCCTCTCACTTCATTCAGATTAGTGTATGTGAAGTTTAAATGGAATGCTGGAAATATGCAGGTCAAATTGGCCAAGAGCCCGCTTTCGCCATTTATACAGATGGAGGCTTACATACAGTGTGTGATAGAGAAATCTGACACATTGCAGCTATTGGTGCACGATTTGCCCACTTTAGGTCAGTTTAAAGGCAGGAGTATTATGATTTACTTTTCAGCTATAATGTACAGCTGGATTGCAGGTTCCATGAGTGAGAAAAAATCACTGATAAATCACTGTTGTTTTTTTTGCTCTTTTTAAAAAAAACTCTTTGCATCTGCCTCTAAAATTTATTTAACTGAAAAACAGTAATCATTACTTCACTCGTTTAAGTTTCACACATGCTTCTGTGCGGAATCAAGCAAGTGTTGATTTTTTCCTACTGTTGCTTTTGTGCACAATCACACTGAACTTGAAGTAAAGCAATCAAGATGATAACTTATGTTCTGGCTTTCATCTCTGCAAAAATGTTAAGTCAACCAAGCAGAAAGTGCATGGTTGAAAGATGAAAATCACTGGAAACCTCTAGAAAAAATATGGTGGACCACATTTTGTCTAGTTAAAAGACTTTATCAGAACAATGGGAAGAGAATAAATACATTTTGGTATCTGCATATTTTGTACAAAACCTTTTGCTTGAAAGTGTATTGAGTACTAAAGTACAGCCCCAATATCAAACAAAACTCATGATAATCATCTTTAAGGTATCAATAGAATATTGTATATTAATATAAAACACCAAATACAACAAGAATTCTGAGTCCAGAAACTGACTGTTCTCTTCAGTTGTGCAGTTGTTTCAAGAAGTCAAAGCTATGTCACATTTATACTGAGAAAATGTATTTGCCTCTGTATGCTGAAAAGCTTGAGTCAACCATGCCTAAAGTTTTGATGATACAGGAATGGACGTTACAAAGATTTGTTTAACTACCTGTTTCCCGCTCAATTGTGCATTTTCCTTCCCTGGCTCATCAACCCCCTCACACTGCGTGCCTTACTATTTCTCCATTTTCTCCCATCCTCCTTCCAAATGGCTGCTCTGTTGCTGTCAGTCCCCCTCTTTAAGTGTTAGCCACTGCTCAGCCTGCCCTTCATCCTCTCATCACATGGCAACATCTCAAAGTTTTCCACTAATCTTCTGTTTCCGGACAGCATCTGCACTGCCCCAACAGATGGGATGGTTGTTTTTATGCTGCCTCACTGTCAGACATCAGCATACATGTTCCTTTACACAGAGAGATGAAAAACGTATTAAAACCTTGGTCATTGTGTTGCTGAGTGGTTGTGCCACGTCAAGATACAACAATAACTCTTCGCACGTATTAGTGCAACTGACCTAAACTCCAAGGGCAACTGAAGGGCTGTGAACTGGTCTGAACCTGTCTGTCCTGATGATGTTTTGTTCTTGGAGTTTAGGTCAGGGGAGGTCTTCAGATTGACTTAATAGAATTAGGTCTAATTGATTATCTAGAGCAGTGGAGCTGGAACTGTACGGCTAACAAGCCTTGTCCTCTTTTCTTATCCCTTGGATCACCAGATTATCTGTCTTAAAATTTCCGAGGGGATGCTGTCTTAACTCAGGATTTTTTTTACTCTTAATGACGACAGCAACTTGCTCAACCGGTTGGAAAACAACACAATAGTGCATGTAGATGTCAGCACATTTCTTTGTGCAAGTTTTGAGATTGACAATCAATGATCAGAAACTTTGTGTTTCCCTAACCCTGACTTATAGTATAAACAAGAGTCACAAATAGAGAGCCCAAATAGCCCCAAATGAACTAAAAACTATCAGATGATTCTTTTATATTTGACCAAAATACCAGAATCCTGCGTAGTGGTTAACTTAGTCTTTAATTAATCATACATATAAACATCAAAAATTGAGATGAAAAACTAACGTTCAATTCATCTGAGGTCCTTTCAGACTTTAACTGCTACTGCTTTAGCTGTTTTACCATTTTTCTTCCTATCTAATTTAAATATGGGATGCTAGTATGCAATGATTTAAAATAAATCTACAAAATATAAAATAGCATCTTCCTGTGTTGGCATTTCGGATCATTTGTTTTGCTACATTTAGTGCAACATCTTCAATCTCCCCAAATCCAAAC
This sequence comes from Menidia beryllina, assembly GCA_013363375.1. Classification (NCBI taxonomy): domain Eukaryota; kingdom Metazoa; phylum Chordata; class Actinopteri; order Atheriniformes; family Atherinopsidae; genus Menidia; species Menidia beryllina. The sequence goes on from JABUIW010000019.1 coordinate 6,130,665, forward strand.
TGCTTTTTCTCATAAGAACAAAAAAGATAAATAAATAAAAACATAAATACACCATCTGAACTGATAGTTGCCTACATGAACAGAGATACAGACTTGTAAATATGCACTCGTTGCTGCCATCAGGTTGGACATAAAGTGTTAGTTGTTGTCATCAGACAAGTAAATGATTACTTGACATGTACAACCCGTGTATACACATGTAGAGCAAATGCCTGCGGCATCCATGTGGTTATTCATGCATTTCTTCATGTCCTATGTAATTAGCTATGATTATCTTTCCTTTATGAGAGTCATGTCAGAATTTGAGAAATTCTTGAGATCTTTTAAGCAGATGCTCTTCAGCTATAAAACATGACGAAAAGTAGCCTTTTTGTTAAATGGTGATAACTTCCATGCAAATTCTCTGCAGCAAGTTAAAATCTTCTCATCCAAAGTTGCGATACACATGAAGAGTTTAAAAGATTCTGAACCCAAAGTTCATTATCTAAATGTCAAAAACTCATGCAGCCTCTGCCAACTTCAAAGTTGGATTTAATAAAATTTTTACCTCCTAATTTGAAGAGAACAGCAGCTTCGCTCAGCTTGGACTCGGTTTAATGAGGTGCAACATGGGTTTGAACTGCCCTGAAGGGGCAAGTTTGAGAGCATGCATGTTTCAGGGTCTTCACATTTACAAGTTAGTGACTTATCTTATTTCAATCCTGTGCCTCATTATGTGGAGCTGTTTCTAAAAAGAAATAAAAAATGACAACAAATTCCCTCAATATTTTCATAGCTTCCGTTGTGTTTTCATTCACTGCGATCAGCAACATTTAATTATAAATCAAACAAGGAAAGGAACGAATAGCATTCAAATGATTAAAAAAACAAAAAATGAGATGAACAAATAAATCTAATGCTGCTCATGAAGTGATATTATTACTTCCGAGCTGCAGCTTAGCCCGTCTGTTGGCCACCATCTTCTCTGCTGTCTCATGTGGTCAGCTCCCTCTCCAATCCTCACAAGCACCGAGCACAGAGGGTAGGTTGGTGGATTTGAGTCTGATTTCAGGAGGATCTTGGCATGCCGTTGACCTGCTAGCATCCCACCTCTCAAGCTGACACATTGCCGGTTCCCTTCTCCAGTTTTCTGGCCAGCTACCCACCACCCTCTTGCCTGATTGAGTTCCTGGTTTGGCTAATGTCACAGCCTGCAGGCCACCTGCTCCGTCCTGCCTGTGAGCAGGCTACTGTTCGCTGTGACTTGTAAGCTCTCAGCAAACCTCCCAGCCTGCAAGTAGGCAGCCAAAAGACCTCCTGTCTGCTGGCCTCCTGTTAAGCCAGTTTACACAAATGTATCCACCCGGGGAGCTCTTTGCATCCTCTTTTCCTTTTGCTGGGCTGTGCACGGGGGTGTGCTGCAACTGAGGAGACAAGTGTGTCCACACACTCTATTTCTTAAGGGCACATAAGAATCGAAATATTCAAAATCTCGACTAGATGACATCAGGAGCAATATAATATTCAATAGCAAAATCATTTTAATAGGGAACCCAACAATCATCAATAGAGCCAATCATTTAATGTGAATCCATCCATCCATCCATCCATTATCAATACCGCTTATTCCCTGTTGGGGTCGCGGGGGGAACTGGAGCCTTAATGTGAATTTAATCAAATAATAAAAAAAAGAATGCACCGGACTGACAATGTAATCGATGGAAAAAACTTTCCTGATCTTCCTTTTTCTATCTTTGGTGTATTTATTCTCATGACAGAGTTGCCAGATTGTTGAAACAGTGTATTTGTATGCACAACTTGCATTTATGGCGCGACTATCTCTTCCCTTATTTTACAGAGCGAAGATACATTGGCCACATTTCATTTGTAGGGAATATGAATGAATGGATATTTTTATGGGCTTACACTGCTTGATTTTTAAACCCTTCGACTCTGCCTGAGCCTGCTCCCTTTGTTTTGTTTTCCCATCTGTTTTTGGTAATCCTGTACAGCTTACTGTGAGTAAAGCTCACCTTTACAACCTACGTACGTGTCATTTTTTCTTAGTCCTCTTATTTCAACACTGTCAAATTACATGAGAGCTCCTCTCCAGGGCACTCACAACAAACTCAAGCATGCCTCCTTAGGAGCCTTAAAAGATCACTCAGAATTGATTTTGGTCCCTCATTTGCAGCTTAATTGCTGCAGTTCAGGCTGCATGGTGGCGTGGTGGTTAGCATCATCCAAAACTATCCATGTCAGAGTCATTGGGGGCCCTAAATGGCCCCCAGGAATAAATACGAGTGTGTTGGGTTGTTTGTGTGGCATTGTGATGGGCTGGCCATCTGTCCGAGATATATCCCCCCTCTCCCCTCTGTCAGCCGGGATAGTCTCCAGCCTATGTTGCAATTTCTATACTTTGGACTGTTTGCTGCTAAGAACTGTAAAAGTGCTGCCAAGCAATTTGCAGGCTAAGCTCATAGTGGTACGTCTTAGCCTCTTTTTTTCTAGGTTGATCTAACTGAGGAACATCTGAGCAGAGTTTCCCAAAATATCAAAGAATTCCCCTTAATATTGAATGATGAAAGATATATTTTAAGCCTTTGGATTACTATTTGATCAACTATTTTTGAATGATATTTTTCTTTGAAATCACATGTAAGGTACTTCAAACGAAAACTGCATGTGGTCATGTCCTAGTAATTTATCTGGAAATGGGAAGAAAAATAAAGGGCTTAAGGCTTTACTTTGGTTGTTGCCTTGCATGGGATGAGCTTTGGAAATCCATGGCACGCATACAGTCTAAGAGCAGGCTTCACTGAAGTGTTGGGTAATGGGACATGGGACATATGGTGTGCCATCTAGTTGCTGTTTTCTCCCTAGATTTCCTCTAAATCTCCTTTATGCTGCACTTTGATCCGGCCTTTCCCCCCCCCCATCCTTCATGAAAACCAGAGATACTGTTTTTGTCCATGCTCAAGAGTCTCATCCCCACTTTTATTCCATGAGGTTGCTCAAATACGCAGCAACTTTGAACCAGACAGCTGAGCCGTCTGGCTGAACAAACGGATCGAAATGCACATGCAAGCTGATGAGCATGGTTGAAGCTGTGAGCACGCAGCTACTTGCTAAGTACTGCTCTGGCCAGATAGAGGAATTAATGAAGCAAAAAAACAACAGTCTGTCCTCATGGGACACAGTGGCGATGTGAGACCGCATAAAAACATCAGATCTTAAAGACTATGATACACAGACAAATGTGAACTGTAGCCTGTCATACATGATCCCTTCAGCTCAAACAGTTCAATGTCTTTCAAATGCACCAAATTTTGTAAGTTAGTGTTACAATAACGAAGGTTTAAAGGTTTCTTTTACCCTGACCTATACTGGTGATCATGGACTGTCATAGTAATGCACATCAACCTGGAAATGCCCCCAACAGAAGCATGTTCACAACATGACAAAATGTATCACTCTCACGCTCTGTTTCACGGTATTTCTCCCTCATTAGTAGTCAAAATTCTCCCTGTTACAGTTTTCCTTCATTATGACAAAACAGTTGCTGTGTTGCATATCTAACTGACAAACAGTAATCTAGAGAAAAGAGAGAAAAAACTAAAAAAAATCTGACATCGTGTCACTACATGTGTCCATTTGAGTTGCTTCTGTGATTTATAACACATGTTTTTGTCAGAACATCCATGGACGGTGCCCTTCACTATGCTTGGAAAAAAAAACTCTCATTAGGTCAAGACATGAGCTAAACCTCTACTCATCTTCTTATCTCATGCAATCACATTTCATCATGGGCCTAATGGAACAGGATGTTCATAGTTCAGGTCCTCTGTGCTCTTCTCCTCATGTCCCAAGCTGCCCTTTGCTTTTGGGTGGGGGTATGTTTGCTCAAACCTGAAAATCTCTTTTTTGTGTGTTTTTTTTTCTTCACTTTTGTTAGATTTTTTTACCGATTCACTCATGTGCTTTGTATTTATTTTCTTATTACACAGTTGTAGTTAAGACTGATGCCCGAGTAAAGAGAGCAGTTGTAAAAGAACTGTTTCAATGTATGGAAAAGGGATGTGATGGAATGACTGTCTCTACAAATTCGATTAAATTTTTTCAGCTATCTTCTTTATTATTGTGCATGAATCTGCTGTTGTTAGTCTTCTCTTCCTAATGGGATTTGTTTGTTATTTCATAACTGTGCCTGATGGCTTTTTTTTTTTTTTTTTTGCTTCTCCGCCTTGCTCTGCCCTGGTCTGCCCTGACCTCTGGCCTCCACATCCAACAGATGCCTGAAATATACCAACTATTTTGATAATGACAATGAGAACTTGGGCGTTATGGTGACCATTGTATAACACGGTTTTTGCCATCACTGTGATAAATCTCAGTGGACGTAAGCTCTGTAACCGGTGAACTCAGGTCACAGATTTTTATTTTATGGATTGAGCAATTTATATACTGTCCCATTAAAAAAATTACCTACAAATAGTGCCACTAGTTCAGAGGTCAAAATAATTACAGGCATTGTTTTTGTTTAAAAAATGTCATAGTTATCCTGTTGGTGGATATGTTATCTAATGTTCACTAATCCATCACACATAACCATTACTCTGATCCTTCACATTCAGATAAAGTTTTGGCTCCATTCCCTTTCTCATTCTGTTTTCAATTTCACATAAGGGTTGCTCAGCTACTACCTTCCAAATACATAGTTACAAGTGTAGATTTCATCAGCAACATTCTTTTTAAGCTGTCAAACTATTTCCCTCAAGTAAGTTTTAAAGATATGCCTCTCCAAAGCATACATTCATTTTCTGTCTCAGATTATGCTGAAATACGAACAGTTGCTGTGGTGTGTGCTCTGGACCAGATGATGCAGTTCAGCTGATGCTGTCTCTCTGTTCTAGGATTTTGAAGCTTTTTATCATTCTGGTCACAAATTAAATAGAGAAGCCTGTCACATCAGTGAAGCGGGAAATGTTTCAGCCAATAGTCAAAAGATTTTCCGCCTCCACGCACTCCATAAACTTTGAGCGCTGACAACTTTCGAATGTCAAAATCTGAGGTCTTTCCTTGTTTTCCTCCCCGGGTGGAGCAGATCCCGCATTAAAAATCTTGAGCTTTTGTATCAAAACTTAGAACAAACTCTTTCCATAACTATCACATGTACATGCCAGGCTAGTATTTGAGTTACTAATGTTTCTAAACTATAATTACTGAAATGTCAGGAGAAATATGCAAAATCTTTGTCAAAGGAAAAAGCTGAGGGGACATTCACCTGCAAAGCATCCACATATTTGCATTGCAAGATTACACCTGCCTCATCCAGTGAAAGCGCAGGAAAATTATTAAAAGACAATACATGAAATGTCAGTTGCTACTGTTGCTCAATCTAACAATTTCAGCTTGTTTCCTTCAGTTTTCCGGTATAATCCCGTGGAGACAGGCTTACTTGGTAACTTTCAAATGCTACACTGGGTGCAGGCCTTCACTGCCTCCATGTGCAAATGAAGGGTAATAGGTCTCTCAAGACTACTTAAAGAAATGATTCTGAAAAAAAAATTGTTTTTGAGAGTTGTAATAAAGGTGCTCATAGCAAAAAAAACTTACTTGAAATGACTTCACACTGACTTACTATTCAATGAGTTAAAGCCACACGTTTAAAGTCCAACATGTAAGACCTGTTGTGGATCAGATGCTCATGAACATCTGTGCTGATGTTGTACCAGAGTGATGTTTTCAAATCCACTCTATCGCAAGCTGTGTGGCTTTTCAAAAACAGATGGATTATGATGATTTTGTGTCTGCTTTGAAAATGAATGAATGAATGCATCTGAATCTTTTACAATAAAACTCCATTTACACCGCTGAATTTAAAAGGAAGTAAAACATATGTATAAAAAGACTGACTGTGTGAAAGCTCCGTGTTTGCTCAGCTCAGAGAAGTTTCATTGTGGCAACTCTCTGCATTCACTTAATGACAATGAGTGATTCCTTTTAAATATAGGGTCTCTTTTAATCCTGCTCCTATCTTGAACAGAGAAGGGCTTTTTCATAAGTGCTGCATTGGGTTTAGAAAAATAGGTTACTTACAGAGAACAATTTATGCGGCGTACATGACACTTTGATTCCACAACTGTCCTCAGGGCTTTTCCGGGGATGAGCGTGTTTGGAAAGCTTTGTAATTAAAACATGGTTGATGGATAAACACATTAAAAACATGCAAAATACAATTTACACTCAGTATAGTACGCTATGATTATTTTAAATACCTCTTTTACACACATCCTCCAGGCTATTCTTAATCAAACAACAGGTTAACACAGACAGCTGATGTTGGCCTACCTTTCTAGTATACAGGCATGAAATACGCTTATGTCCAGCTCATAAGTTATACAAGACGATTCCAAAAATAGCAATTGAATTAGAGAGGAGATTAAATGGGTGATGGATAGACAGATACATCATGATGGTATGGCAGTGGGAGAGAGAGAAAAGGAGATAAAAAGAGGGGATTACACATATCAACAGCACCAAGTCAGTGGGATGACACAGACAGGGAGGATGATGGATGATGGAGAAATAATCTGGCAACATCTGGACATGATTTCTCAGAGCTTGTGTCTTGTTCTGAAAAATGTGGACTCATGAGCATTGTCCCTATTGTCGTGCTAACGCAGAGAATCAATAACTTGACCCAAAAAAAAATTCTAGTTCATCTCCTTTTTTTAGGACACTGCACTATATAGTGTTGCCATTGTTACTTAGTGTCTAATCCTTCATTTCAACAGACTGAAAAACTGGTCCTTCTCTACTGTAGTGAAATGGTTTTATTTTTGCTTGAGTAGAAATGTCTTTTGGAGTTTCACTGGGCTCCATTCTGGAGCCTTTTCTATTCAATTTAGAACACCCCCTCAAACTCAGATTATGCAAAGCCACTTAAATTCTTTTGTTAATCTATAAATTCACATTACTGTATCACTCCAGAATGGTTCGTAATTGTTTTGCCCTTTATAACTTTTTTGTATAACTTTTTTTTTTATAAAACTGCAATTCTCAAATAACAGTCACCATACAGTGTACTCTTTTTGGATCTTACTTTTCAATTATTTTGCTCTCTTTCATAGTTTTACTATAAAAAACATTTTGATGTTTAAACCTTTTGTCTGGTCTAAACCACTGTAAATCTCCTTATATTTGTACTGTCCTGTAAAAATGAATATGCCTCGCCTTTCCCACTTTGTCTGCTTCCTGACATGTTGTGCGACAACTCATGTTATAAAATGCCTACATTTCCCAGAACCCTCTTAAGCACCCTTCAGTATGCCTGAGGACTTGCCTGGACTTATCCAGCCACTGTTTATATGCAGTTGCAAACTTGAACTGTGACAGCAAAGCTAATCATGAGAACAAGCTCCAGAGTGGATAAAAGTGAGAGTGGTTTATGCCCTTTTGTGAAGACACAAACTCACTTATGACTGTTTTGCGTTGTGATCTACAGAGGTCAGAAGAATTTGCTGTTTTTTGCCTCTATTCTGCAGGGGATTTGTTTCTTATTCCAGCAAGGTGAGTGGCCTCTTCAGTTCTCATAAGGTAATAAAGACTGCTACTTACTTTCCCATGAGTGGTCAGCTTTGTTGATATGACAGATTAACACTGAGCAGTGTACCAGTATGTCCTTACATTTCTTTCATTCACACAGCATTTGTGTTGACTTTAACCAATATATGGAGCATGTGCAGGTTTTGATGAGAACATTGACAAAGACTGATTTCTTTTCACTTTTTTAATGCCAGGAGTGTGGCCATGAGCCAGCTTGCACAATGGCAAGACCCCAAAAGAGAAGTTGTACAACACTCAGCTGTCATTCTTTTCTTTATTTGCACCCACGTCTTTCATACTGAAATCAAAACTATGCTTTAAAGTTGAACAGAACAAGGCCATGCTTAATACAAGAAGTCACTTGATAAGTACCAGGTATGAAGAGAGAAAATGTTTCCTATTCAAAACATCTTTTTATTTTTTTTTTGGTATTCGAGTGTACAAAATTTATAAATTACATTAGATGAATGTTGATTCACAGTCTTAAATACAACATATACAGAGAGAAATCAACATAATTTAGCCCACGTTGTACAACATTAACTACTGATTAGTTTTCTCTGGTGAGACGGGGAAGGCAGAGGTTATGACAAGTGTTATTGAAATGTGCTGCTTGTTAGTCTCAGTTTTCCCTGCAATGGCCTGGCAACGTGTTCCGGGTTTACCCCACCTTCTGCCCTCCAGCCTCTGGGGCTGACTCTAGCCACAAATGAAAGACTCTCACCACAACCACGAATTGAATGAAACAGATGTATAAAACGGATAGATAGATGTTTTTCACTTTGTTTCCACATATGATTAGACAAAATGGTTGAATGGTGGTATCTTGGCCAGGGGCCTCTCAGTGTAGAGTTTTGTATTTTTTCCATGTGTATGCATGGGTTAACTCCAGGTACTCTTCCCACCATCCAAAAACAGGCCAGTTAATCCAATTTGCAAATTTATATATCCCAGGCGGAAGAGTCCGGTCAGCTTGTTGACATTACAGCATGAACAAAGTATTACTTAGAAATGGCTAGGTAAAACATATTTCAAAACTTCTATTTTAAGTATTCCTCAACTCCTTTCTCCTTTAGGCTGCTCCTTTGTACTCTGAACATAGCAAATAACTGACAACTGCCAAGCAGACGATTGTCAGACAACAAAAGATTTTTTAAATATGCTTTTTTTTTGTTACCTCTGTTTTCTTCACTCATTTATCTTCATGCATGATGATCAAAGTAAATCAGAGAAAAAGCTGTTTGCAAAAGAGATCGAGCCAAAAAGCTTCCAAAGTATAGCTAAAATATGATTTGTTGGCTGTGATACTGTATGGGAATATCCCTTTGTACTGAAATGTAGCTTTTTGCCTGGCGGCTTTTTTTACCCAGTAGGACTTTAAATGATAGAAATAAATTACTGAAACATATGTTTTTAATATTGGGCAAAAATGTGCCCTGTGTCCAGTTTTGTAAGCTGATATTGGTCACAACAGCTGACTCAAAATATGAGAATCTACAAACTGACCAAACTGATTCGTAAATCTTCTGTAATCATAAAGCTCACACAGTTTCTCTCGCCTTCCATACACGTTTACCTCCACTCTATTCATTCTCACAGTTTCACTACTTTTGTTTTTTTATGTCGTTTATGTCGTTTTTGTCTTTCGACTAACAAATGGTCAATTAATGAGTTTGCTCAGAGCCAGCCTTGAATGCTTGCTCTTCCCACGATGGTACACATACCCTCTAACCCAGCCATACAGTGCTCTAATTGTTTCCCGTCGGACAAAAACAGAATTCTTTTTAGATCCAACGCCGAGCAGAAACAAACAGATTGTCGACAGCCGGAGGAAGCTCTGTGGTACAAGCAAACCAAACAGATATCCAGTAATTGAAGAGAATATGAAATGATTTGGAAGACAAGAAAGAGCAGGGGAGAAACTTTGATCTCCCCTAAACTAGAACTTATTCCTGCTGACTGAAGCTGTGCTTGGATAGATTAGGGTTCTTTATGTGAACCAGAAAAAAAAGTAATTTGAAAAAAGAATGTACTGACAGTCAAAAAAAAAATCAATAAACCATAAATGGTCATTTATCAGACCTTTAAAAGAATATTTAGGAATGGAATAGAAATGTTGTGGAAGAAGCTACACAATTCAAAGCTGAAAATGTACAAAATTCAAATAGAGCTCAAAGTCTTAACCATCTCATCTGTTTTGCCAAAACTGTGTGTGTTCATTTATAAAGAAAAACAACAACCTGATTTTTACAGTGACCCATTTTGTTGCTCTGATGGTGGATTAATGTTCTCTGAAACACTGGTGGATTTCGGTCAGTGTGTTTCCAAAGAGGTCATGTATGAGATCAGTGTGGATGTTAGGGGGAGAGCAAACAAGAGGAGAGATATGTTCTAGGATTACTGGTTGATTTTAGGTTAGGTCGCACTGACAAGCGTTCTCTAAAGGAACAAGGCTCCAGTGATTCATGAAACTGTCTAAAAAATTTTGAGATTAGTTTGAAACATGGCAACCAGGTTGACCAACAGAAGTGTGGCGCTTAGAGCGGAATGTTAATCCAACAGGTCTTTAAAAATCCCAGGTCAAGTGACCAGACTGTCAAAGGAATATGTTTGATAAAGGAAGAAAGCTATCCTCCTCGGGGCTCCTTTGCAATGTTTTTTTTTCAAATTTCAACTTAGAAAATTTATTTTGACATTTTCAGTCAGAAGATTTTTTTCTACATTAAACCTTGGAAATACGAACCAACGCGTTTCTTTTTAAAAACAAACTTTTTTTATAAGCATGATTTGTGCTGAAAAAAGCACCAAGACCTCACTTTGGCCTTGGGTTCTTTGAAAAGAAGTAATAAACGGAAAAAAAGTCCCTCTTCTCAGTAAGTTTGTCGACTGAAATTGCTTTGCAGATTTATTCAATTTATATGTTTGCTCTTCTCAGCCTGCTTGACTCCTGAAACCAAATAAAACCTGCAGTAACAACATTTAAGCAAACAAGAAGAGACCATCTATGGTAAGGTTTATTAGAGTGGAAATACTAAACTGGTATCATAGTCTGTGATTCAATGCACAGGGTTTCAAATATAGGAGTCTGGAATGATGCTGAGAACATCATGGTATCGTAGGAGAGTACAATGTAGCATGCTGATGGATGAATCAAGGGAGGGATCGCTAAACAGGTGGGAGGTAAACACCAGTAAGGTTTCTAGTGATGTAAATGGTGTAGTATCAGTGGCGTGTCTTACGGTCAGGCATGATGTCACTTTGTTTAATGTGTGATAAGACCGATAAGTGCCACAGGGTGTTTCTTTAGTTCCTTCTGGCTCGTCGGCACTAAAAATCCAGCCCTCACTAAAAACCTACACACATGCCATAACGCATGTATGCGCAAACCCACAGGCTTACATATTCTTATGGGTACCTTCCACACCCTGATGCACAATGCAGTATGCACACGCATGCACAAACAGAGACAATGGCGGTCTGATGGAGGCACAATAGTGCCTGTGTAAGCCAGCCGAGCATCGCTGTGACTGTCTCTGTGGGAGTTCAATATATTCCAAAGTCACAGGGGAAGGAAGGTTTCACAGCTGAGTTTACAATTCACATTGTTTGTGCAAAAAAAAAAAAAAACCTCAACTTTCAAAGTCCGCTCCTCAGACGCAGAGGTGGACTTTGCTCATGATATATAACTCGTGTGATAAAAGTTTATTCGACTTATGATAACAATTACAAGAGTGCAAACTCCCCTGCTCTCTTTTTATATCTCTTTCTTTATTTCATATCACCTTTGGAGCAAGGTGCACAGTCACAAACCTTTGCAATGCCCTCACACAGCACGCGGTGTGCCCTGACCAAGCGCACGTACGCTTGTGCATGTGATTCATTGGAGTTATGCTGCAGACATCACGTCTCATCAGCATGCAGCGGGCAGGCCGTCACCTCTGGTTATTCATTAGCATCTTTTGACTCCATGTGTAGTAGTAGGTTTTGACGTTAAAAGAAATCACCAGGACCACATCCCATAATACCAGTCAGCTGTGGCTCGTGTTGGAATGTGTTCTAGACTGACGGGCCAGTAAGAAGCAGGAAATCGTTACAATCTACCACCAACCTCTCCATGCCCTATTTCCATCCCTATAGCTATTCCCTCTTTCAAAATCTATTCAGCAGCCAGTTTGATAAAAACAAGACAGTTTTGCCTTTTTTACAGATACATGTGGCACAACTTACCGTCTGCTCTTTCTGTCTCCCAAACATATGTGAATTAGATCTAGTCTGATTTAGTCTGTCTGAATCCGTCTGATCCTCCTGACCTCAAGAGACCATCCGGCTTATTCCAGGTTCGACTGTAATAACCAGGCCCTTTTATTGAGACTCCAGCAGACTGGACCCTTCATTAAGGGCACGAGGATCAAGGCTGAATGTCTGGGAAAAAAAACTGTCCTTAATACAGTTTTTTTCTCTGACCATCCCTCTGCTTAATTCACAAAGCAAATGGGCAGCATTCATTTTCTTCAACAACTGCATTGACTGTACTTAGATCCACTAAGCTGTGGTAGGTGCCCACATTGATATGCATAAGTACAGCTTAGCCTGCTGTTTCTTGTCTGAATGCATGGACAGTAAGATGTGGGTCAGGGCAGTCAAGTTTGACGTACTATATGTGTACAGCCATCCATGTTTTTAATCAAGTCTCAACTTTATTGGGTCAGGCAGGCAGCGTGAGTGAGGCTGGTCTTGTTTAGACCGCGACACGTCCCCACATTTAGTCATCCACTACAGGAAGGCCAGAGCAGTAGTAATAAATGGTTGACAGTGCCAACAGGCACACTGACGTATGCTCAATACCAGAGCACATGCACCCCACCCAGACACTCCGAAACACACCACCCTGGCCCCACAGACTAATAACCCCTTTGTCTATGTTTGAATTGGGTGTAAGCCTCAACAAACTGTGATTTCATAGACTTGACATTTCGAACTGACATTACCAAGTTTCACATGAGCAGTCATTTCCTTTTTTATGAGTTGCCACTGATTTCTGCTTTTCTCCTTTTTTTTCCCGGTGCTCTCGCAGTCAATCATTCAGGATCATGTGGCAGAGTAATAATTGGTTTGACTTTATTTGACCTCTTCATACAGCATGGCAAGATATCTTACACCCGATTAATCTACTTCATTGCTTTTCTTTTCGAGGCATTTGGCAATTAAAATTTTGTTGCTTTTCACTCTCCGATGATTATTATCTAGCATTCGTGTTTTCCCTGAACTCTTTCGACATCTCTCTTCTTCATTGGTGGTCTCGGCAGTTTCTCTGCGGATCTGCATAGCGACACAGAGCTGTTTCTGTGCCTGTCTGAAATATATTTGGCTTTATCAGGGCAGGGATCAGGTTACTCTCCTCAGCCTTTCCCACTTTCATGCTCCCTTTCTTCCCTCTGTCCTTCGCTAGGTCTCCACCTCTCTTCCTCATTCAACCTCTTCTTTTTCTTTCATCACTTTAAACTTTTCCATCCCTACCAATTTTAACCCTTTTATTTCCTCTTTTAAATTCCTCCCTCGTGCTCCTTTCCTTTACTCTCTGGATGCTCAGTGGATTGGGGCATGTTAACATAGATGTAATAATCCCAATCATACACTCTAAATTGATTTTTTCCTAGCTCCATTCATAATGGCTTAATTTAAAATCACACTCTTCTCAGAGTATCGGCACGTATGTGTCACTGAAGGCAAAAGTGTGAAATTAAGCTTGCCAGAATGCAGTAAAAGTAGAGTGAACCCCATACATCACGTGAATGTGTTTCATTGTGTTCCCAGTGCATGTGTGTGGAGTGCACTCATTAGCCCCTGTTCTCTAATGAGAGCCACGGGTGGTTTAACACCTCAGCCCTATGGACTGAAACAGGCTATGCCAAGCTAAGTCCAGCCTGATTGTAATTATGGCAGTCAGTCTGAACAGACCATGGCGCCTTGACAAGTCCTCATTCTACTATCTCCTGTTCTGTAATTAAAAACACCATTGCTAACTTATCGTCATTTCAGCGGTCTGCTTCTCCTGAGACGTACAAGACAAACAACTGGTGGGACTTGAACTGGCAACCCTGTTAGCGGTACATTGATGGTTAGGGAATCCAGTGCGGTCATGATGGAGTGGAAGCCAAGAAAGAGGTGATGCAAAACTACAGGGAGTCGTAGCATGACCTTGAGTTTGAATGTGTGTGCACTAGAAACAGAGCTGTGTGAGCACATGAGTATAGCTCTAAACCACTTTCAGCTTACCACAATGAAGGGCTGCAATTAAGATTTTTTAAGAGAATAGTGAGAAAACAGTTCATTTTTGTACCGACCATATGAATTACACAACACACATTACTCTGTGCAGGACCAATCCAACTCTCATGCTCCTCTTTTTCACAATATAATAGTATCACGTCCAACATGAAAAACATTCTGCACACAGCTTACCGTTTCTTTCCTTATCAGCAGACGCACACGCCTTAAGAGAGCTTTTATGAGCCAACAGGCTTTTCCTGATTAATTTCAGATTCAAGTCATACACCATGCTTGAATTTTGCCACACGTTGACTTCGACCAGCTTTATAAGCTCTCAAAACACACGGCGCACAGTTAGTGACAGCAATGCAAATCCATTTCAAAGCTTCAAATGTTAGTCATTTACATAACAATCTTCTTTGGTCAATCATATAGACTAAATGTTAAATGCAGTTGCGGATTCCAGTAATTTAGAAATCCTTTTAGGTCAAACAGGATAACATAGCAAAGGGATGTTTTTTTAATGAATCATGACATTTTTCAACATCTGCTACACGCCGGAGGACAAAAAAGAGACAGAAACATACTTTTCATTAATTACACATCAGAGGATGGGAGAAGCATTTAGAACCTTTAACTAACAGCACAAATAAAAAGATGTGAAAATATTCAATTAGGGGGATGGATCACAATCCAACCAATGCATGGCAGGGATGTCGTCACGTTTTCAAAACCTGCTTTACATCATAGAATAAACATCAGGCCAACAGCGCCCTGAACCTTACACATAAAACCAACAGATTAGCTCACTGGAAGCAGCTCGGGAGTGTAGCTGGGCATGTCATTCATTTGCCCTCTAAGGAAAAAGTGTTTGACCTACTGCGCTCCATTACATGTGTATTAAAAGGTGGAAATACCCAGTGGGAGGCTATACGCCTTACACCCAAATATATCCTGCATTACACCACGGCTTGTCAACTGAATCAAAAGAGAATACATTTTGCAGAGAACCGTTTTTCTGTTTCTGGACCATGGCTTTGCCTCTGCGGCCGCCAAATTCCCAAGAGTCTCTAGTGTAAAGACGGTCATTGCGTTCATCCACTCTATACTCAGGGGATAGTCAGATTGAATTACACTATTTGTTAAATTGGTATGAACGTCACAATCAAGTATGGCCTGTCTTTGTGTGCTGTGACAGGCATTAGAGAAGCCTGAACTTAACGGAACTTGATCTCATTTGTTGTGAGAGTCTTCCACGTCTTCCCACACATCCTTCTGGATTAACTCTGGACTCTCCTCCTCTTTGGCTTTATAAAGCAAGGTCTTGGATTACTCCAGAGGTTATATGACATGAGATATCAGGGATGTAGATCATTTTGATGTGTCTCAACGTGTGTGTTGGTAGCTTTTTATGTTGGTTTCATGATTAGTTTTAAGGTTTTCACATACCAAGCCACCAACCAGAGACCATGAACTGCGGGGAGCGACAGTCGGTGTTGCTCTCTCTTGTCTGTGCAATTTTGCATTCTGTTTTCGTACATTTTCTTTGTTTCAGACTGCATCCAATTTCGTGGTCCTCTTGCAAAGGCATAGATGAGAAAGGAAAGGGTCTTCAGAGAAAAATGGTTTAGTATGCTTTGTCATATATGTATTCGCTGCTAGTATATTTTATAAATCTGTAATATTAGTATGTGTTATTTGTTTATTATGATTTATTTCAGGTGTGTCATCTTCCTTCAGCTGCTCTCGGACAATATTTCATGGTAGCATCACACTAGAGAACAGCATCTGAGCCAAACTCACACACTTTTCACAGATACAAAAATTCCCATGAGAGGCACACCAAATGACAGTGGTTAGTCTTTTATTTCACTGATTTGAAATAGAGGAGTAACGAGTGACAGAGCGCCATATCTCCAACCATACGACTATAAAATCACTCCCCTGCATCACTACAGGAAATCTTCTTATTCTCTGGTTAAAGCCAGAACTACTCACAAAGGTGTGAGGCGCTGGGCAGATTAGAGGATAAAAGTAAGAGTTTAAAATCAGCAGTGATCTAATGACCGTAGTTTAACATAAGCCTGTTTGGACTCCACTTAGAACACCTTCTCGTTACACATTATCTTCTTTCTAGATGTGGGCACGGTAATGCGATTTGTTTTCGCTGTCTAATTATACAGACTTCCAGGAAGTTGGTAATCCCACCTGGTACTGCTCATTGACTGTTGGCTCTACGCTAACGTTGCATCCTGCCATGATCTCAGGCTTCTAAGATAGATTAGATCAAATGCGTACATTGTAAAGACAGTGCAGGCCATTGAGAAAAAGGAAAAAGGAGGTGAGCTCCGAGGCTTTGTTTAATACAAGATATGAAATACAATTTTTGAAGCCATGAACAAGATGGGCAGGCAAATTCAAGACAAAAATCTGAACGAGTGCAGTATTCATCAATCCTCCATTCAGTATCTCATCGTTGTAGGGAACCATTCCAAAATTCAACAAGTTTGGCTCACAAGCCTGAGCAGATGGCAGCGATCAAAGGCAAATATGATCGCAAAGTCTTCATTTTGGTCAAATTTACCAATCCAGTTTGGACTTTGTTTGAAGCTGACCTTCAGGTTTGAAGTCTCAGGCATAATCAGATTTGATTAACAGGCACATTTTATACAAATTTGATTGCCCAGATTCTTGCTGATTGAATGTAATCCCAAGGTCACTAAATGGCCTCGGCCCCCTCTGTGGCAGGTCTGTAAAAGCCACCACCTGAAAAAAAAGCTTTTTATTTCCATGTGTATAGTCTCATGTGAAAAGAATTTGCCAAAAGGACCTCCCAAAAAAAACTCTCACAACCCCTAGAGTCTCGTACTTGGCAGGATTGATGTGTTTGTGCGTATTTATTACGAAATTGTGGTGCTTTCATTCTATTACTTCACTCTGGTAAAGGACACCATGTGTTAGGCGTTCAGAGTTTGAAAGGAGACCACCACTCCTTGTCCTCACAGCCTGTTTAAACTCCCTCCATCACTTCCAAAGTATGACCTAACCTCTCCACAACCCATGTCATCTGAAAGCTGGCCGTACAGCCTGTCCAGACTTTCAGATTTGGATCATTTCAGTGCCTGCATGTCAATAAATCGCTCAAGCAAAGCTTGCCTGTCTGTGTATATGGATGACCCTCTGCCGATCAGGTTTGGCAGCTCTCCTGAAAATCCCACAGGAACATGGTGTTCATGTGTCCATCTGCCAAGGATAAACCATCCAAACCTCCTTGCATGTGTTTGTGTCTGTTTCGGCTGCTTACACGACTGTATACTTGTGAGGTCTGGCCAGAGCTCATTGATCTTATGAGGAAATGTATGCACGTGTGTCCACATACTGACTTTCAGGTGTAAAAGAGCTTAAAAAGGGCTGTAACTGTGGTCAGACTCAGGGGGTCAGTAGGTTTAATGGAAGTTTTTTTGTGCAAATATTTGGTTGAATTTTTTTATCCTTATTTATTTATTGCAAATTAATCAGAAATGATACGCTGAAATCCTTCTATCAGCCTCATAAAATCTAACCTGAACAACCTGTGCACGATCAATTTGTGTACATGTAGCCTTTGCCGTGATGTGCTGGTGCTCCATTCCCAGACTGATCGGCATTCATGTTATCAGCAACAGTAAAGGCTTCCAGAGAATATTTCCACTGTAATACATGTCCAATACAAAGTCCTACTTAGGATGGAAAAGCCGATGTGTGTGTGGCAGTCTAATAACAAGGCAAGACTTTTCCACCCACTCTAGTCATTTAGAAGACCCCAGTACAAGAGATCACCATGGTGACCACTCTTTGCCAGACACACAATAACACACAATAACACACAAACACACGTCTCCTGTTTGACCAGAGACTGCATCAATTATTAATGAGCTGCTCCCTCTAAATTGATTGCCAGTCCTATTAGACATTTTCTTCCAGAATCACATCTGCTCTTTCACTATTAGCGATTTCTCTTTGTACGATCTTTAACTATCACAAGTTGCACAGGGTAAATGTTGCGAGTTCTTTGCAAACCTAGTCTATTCAAATGCAAAAATGACATAAAAAAGCTGCCAATAGAATCCAGCACAACTAACTGCACAAATAACTTGAATGTGGAAGCCTGTGTGTAGCTGAACGATGTTTTCTGTCATTTAGTTCAGCAGCTTATCAGATTCATGTCATGGATCTCCTCAGTAAGATCAAACTAAAGACAAGAACTATTTGTTTAGATCAAGAAAAAGATTGTCTGCCGGAGTGACTGTATTGTGTGCGTGCTCACATGTAGAGCGGAATCAGAACAGCCCACTGGCAAGGCAAGCGCCAGACTGAAAGTTCTTGCTAATTAAGCAAGTGTGCAATTATGCAACAATCGTGACCGTGCCAGTGATGGACAAAGAAGGAACAGAGAGACGGAACAGGAGGCAACTAGGACAGCGTGACACGGTCAGAAAAAGTTAGTGAGAAGTAACCACTGAGCACAAGAAGTTGTGCTAGTGAGAAAGTAGTAAACTAAATTTGGAATGGGGGTCAAGCACCATGTGTAGGCACCTAAAGAATGCCAGCGTATCCATGACTTACATGCACTTTGACCCTGCACCTGTAACATTGCAACCCTAGCACAAAGGGCATGTGTGTGTCCATGTGTTTGTTTGCGTGCATGTGCATCAGTTACACCTAAACTTGGCAAGCAGCAGTTTTAACATTTGGCTACCCAGACGTAATGACCCTTTTGCCCTATCCACAGGCTCATTTAGCACAGCTTATATATTTGCAAGTGACCAAATCATTTCATGCAATAATCATTCAAATCAGATCAGTCATTTGTATCTTCAATGACTGAAGATACTTGGAAAAAGGATATTGGATTGTCTTGGCTTCAGAGAATTGCCACCATTCAGTACTTGGACATCCACTTTGGGTGTTAGCTGATAGTCCATCTCACAGCAAGCATTTTAGTCTGTATTGGGTTGGTGAATGAGGTTTAAGCTCAAAGCACTGTGGAGGCAGGTGCAGCGCTTGCATTACAGATTTTTTGAGACCTCACAGTATGGGCCTTGTTCTGATATAATTATTTTTGTACATGGGAGTATTGATATGTGGAGCATCTTCACACATTCCACCAATAGATCTGTTTGAAGTTCCTCAACATCTAAATTCTACAACTTTGATTTGGCCAAACCTAAAACGCTGTAGAAATATGTAAATGTTCTGAAAGTGCCAATCTTCAGATATAGACATAAAAAACTAATTAAATCAGATGGGCAAATTTTGTTTGAAAAATGTCAGGCCATCTTTCTGACACAACCTCACTGACAAAAAATTACTTAAACTGAGCCTCTGCAAATTGAGGAAAGGCAAATAGTATGTAGGAAAAAGTTTATTATGAAGCATTTTCAACTAGAAAGAAGAGATCGGCTATTTCCCCTGATCTAGGTGAAAACCTTTTCAAATTCAGTTTTTAGGACATTTGTTTTGGTTTCTTAGCATCTCAGTAAGACTAAAATCACAAAAGTAGTTGTAGTAGCTGGCGGATTCTTTTAAACTGAGTCTCAGAAAATCTTACAGATGAGACCACGTGGATTCATTGTAATTTAACACAATGGTTTAAAATATGAAGTCTGGATGTGAAATCAATATTTCTGTTGTATAAATATGACTCAGACATCAATGAAGAGCTACTTTCTAGTGAAACGCAAAGCAATTTCCTTTTGAACCTGCGCCCTTTCTTTGCTGTTGTTCGATGAATTCCATTCTGCAAAATAGATGAGTATTGTCAAAACAGAGCAATCTGCTGCCAAGGGAAAAACAAGCTGTTTTTCATTCTTACTCAAGTTCTTGTCTAAACCTATGTAGCATATACATGCATACATGTACCAAACAGCCGTGCATGCCCACAGAAACACACACACGCAACCACCCACGCACACCCTTGGAAGAAGACACTCTCACCTCGCCCCCGTAGAGTACATGTCAGTCCATCTGGGATCATTAACACTATGTTAATGAATATAGGGCTGGGGCCAGGAGCATGTGAGGAAATGAGACGGAGAGCTGGATAGAGTTGGATGAGGAACACCGAGGGTGGGAAGATGGAAGAGGATACTGGTATTCTTTCCCCACAAAAGCACTGTCTGAGGTATTTTGTGGGGTAAAAGACACATAAAAGCGACGGAGGAACGGCAGCAACGGCACGGGAGGTGAAACCGAAGTAACAGATCATAAAATCAAAGGAAAAAAAAGAGATGATTGCAAGCATCGCAGTGTGAAAACAAAACAGGAGAATGTACAGTAATCTGAGAGAGCCGGTGCATGGGATGCTCAGGCCTGGGGCAAATGAGATCTTTATGGAAATAACCGAGCAGATGAACAGAAGAAAAGGGAAGGAAAGAAAGACAGCAGAGACGACAGATGATCCAAAAGAACCGGCAGGGAGATAGACAAGTAGATACAGAGTAACAAATGATGGCAGAGGCAATTTGAGCCAAATGGCATGGTTAAATATTTCACCGGGGCTTGTTTGTGCCTTTGTGTGCTGCTGTGTGTGATTGTTTGTGTGTACGTGGGCATGTGTGTGAGTCCCTCGCTGACTGAAAGGAGGACAGAGAGAGCGAACAAGTGGAGTGTGCCTGTTGACTGGGAGAGTTAATGATTCCTGTGGTCTGAATAAGCTGACAGTGTGGGTCCAGGAGGGAGGGAGATGGTTCATTTACCCCCTGCTGACACACACATGCAACATTGTTTAAGTTTGTGTTCGTCCTCAGCCTGTTTTTGGTTCCTTATGCACTGCACAGGCTAAAAAAGCCTGGCCTCCATGGCAACTTTCCAGAAGATGTTCTGTGAGGTTAAGGCTTATAATGATTTTGTCAGGGATAAGGATTTTTTCCCTGTTACTCGGCCAAATCCAGAGGCAGAAGAGTGCCTGTGTGGGTTTGAATGGATTACCACCTGTATGCAGATGAATGGGTGTTAATGGAGCCAAGAGACATGCCTTTGTGTCACCAGAAAAGGAGCAGCTTGTAGAAGTGTGCCACTGAGAACCAGAGGGACACGGCCCTGTAGGAGGTGGGGGTAAAAGGACAGAGGGCAGTAGGGTGTCAAGCTGTCTAAGTGTGGATGAAACAATGCCAAGGGTTAACAAGCCTAAGCCATAAGTAATGACAGAGGATGAATTAACAAAAAACAGCTATTTGAAATACAATCTAGGATCAGCTAAAATCAATATGGAGCACATTAAGGTGACGTGGCCACATTAAGCTAATTTTTGTTTAATCCTTTGTGTCAAATATGAATTCTCCTCATGGCCTTTTGCCTTTGCCAGGTGTTATTTGGAGATGTTGGTTTGTTGACACACAACTCAACAAAAGGGGATAGAATATACAAACTCAAAAAGTTGTGATATAGACGAGAGCACAACACCTAAAACACTGAAATATTAATCACATTATTTGAAAAAGAAAATAACAAAAAAAATCATAAAACATTGTAACGTTTCTCATAGCATGAGAGAAAAAAGGAGCTTAACAGTGACCTGCTAATGTCTAAAAAGGACAAAACACTTCAGAAAACATGGGTTCAATGTGGCATTTTGAATGAATTTCCAACTGGTGCTTTCAATTTTGCTGTTGTGTTTTCTTTTTTTTTCCAGTACTGCCATGCTTTACACCTCTGAGCCACAGCCTTGATTTAGGGAGGAGAGGCACCAATGTGTTAGCAACAGTGGTTGGAAACTGAGGGCACGGCATGTGATGACGTGTTAGCGTCACGCCAAAAAAACACGATAGACACGTGATCATTAGAACAACGTCTCACCTGCTAATGCAACAATGGATGCAGCATCAGGGATCAGAGCACTCCTACATCTTTGAACTCCGATTAAAAACCTGCAGGGCAGTGTCTGCGCAGATGTATTCACACTCAAATTCAAACAGCCATCAAGGATTTCCCCCAACCGTGTTTGTGTGGTTCGTGTTTTGTTTTAGTTTTGCTTTGGTTCAGCTTACGCCCACTGCTTCCATTCTTTTCTTTCAGTAGAACTCCTCTGTCACCGTTCTCTTCAGAGTTTCACTCCACCTTGTTTTGATTGATTCTCTCCTCTCTATTAAGCCCTCTTTCTTCATATGCCTCCATGGCGTGTGTCTAAAGAAACCCCTCCAAATCTTTACACAGAGGTCCACAGACAGCTCTGATCCCTGCCTGAGGCTGACTGGATGCAAGGTGGGAAAAGCTCAGGGAAGCTGAGGGAAACTTTCTTTTTTTTCAGCATTCTTTCACAAACCCCTTTTCAGCCCTCTGACACGTCTGGTTTTATTTTCTGGATGTCTTCACTGCTGTGTTTTCCCCTTAGTTGAAAGTAATTACTGTTTAATTGTTTCATAGGGTTGATGGAAAACAAAAATCCTACACCCGGAACAGGCAGAACCACTACTTCTCTCTTCGTTCATTAAGAAAGTTGTGTAATCGTGGTGTTTCCACACCATGCCACATAACTTGCGGCAGATACTGTGACACCTGGAGACGAGCCTCCTGGCAGTAAACAAGCCGGTTTCCAATAACTCACTAGTTTGTGTGGCTGACAGGTCTTCCCCCGACTTCCTTTAATCTACTTTTAGAACAGTCGAGTTTTTCCATCTTCTCAAACACTTCCTCAGCCATCTAGTTTCTCTGCCCAGAAACTCAGATCTTCCCGGTCCGTGAGCGCCTGTATGGGCTGTGGGAGGATTGACTCTCACTCCTGAGTCTCATCTGTGGCCTCTCCTGGCAACAACAGTGTCAAACAGCCTGCAGAGACGTACTTGTTTGTGTAAATCAATGGTATGTATGTCACTCGTGTTTCTTGGTGAGGCAGGAGATCCCGGCCATGTGACTGCTGGCTGGATGAGCAGGGAGGAGGTGTGTTTGGAGGTTGTGAATGTTCTAAATTAGGGTCTCAGTCTTGTTACCGGGTGGCCATGTGTGAGATGCGGGTACTGTGTGGAGATCCCGAGTATGAGCAGCGGAAGTCTGTTGGCAGTCGGGGACACTCAGAGGCAACTCCAAGTGTTGGGCGTGAGTGACAGCTTGGACCCTGGCTGGTTTTTGGAGTGGCTGGGACAGTGTTATACATTTCTGTCATTCCAAAGAGGAGAATGGGTTGCTAATCTCCAGTGTTGGGGAGTAACGGATTACATGTAACGACGTTACGTAATTTAATTACAAAAAAAGAGTAACTGTAATTCGTTACAGTTACAATGAGAAAATATGTAATTGAGTTACAGTTACTTCCGAAAATATTAAGAATTACAAATTTAGTTACATTTTTTAAAAAATATAAAGAAAAACCTTTGCGAAATATGCAACTCACTGATAGACGAAGCGTATTGATTTACTAATATTTGACTGTTTGGTGTTGATGCATGACAAGCGTTTATCGATGTCTATGACCTAGCCTAGCCTAGCCTACCTAGCGTACCCACTGTAGGGTGACCAGACGTCCTCTTTTTCCCGGACATGTCCTACATTTCAGACTAGGGTTGTCAAAAGTATCGATACTTAAACAAGTATAGATACTAAAATGTTGTATCCGGATACGACTGACCTGCCGTCGCTGCGCCCCTTCTCTCCGATTTATTTATGTATTTATTTACGTTGTTTATGATCATTAACGTGACGTTAGCCTTGAACTGCTAGCTGCGGCTAATGGCTAATAATAACATGCTAACATTAATCATGGGTTAATACTCATTTAAACCTTAAAGTAATCAAAAAGTAATCAAAAGTAATTAGTTACATTACTTTTTAAAAGTAATCGAAAAAGTTACACTACAATTACATTTTAAACAAGGTAACTTGTAACTGTAACGGATTACATTTTTAAAGTAACTTACCCAACACTGCTAATCTCACAAGACCTTTGAGGAAGACACTGATATATGTGGTTTTGCATAAAAAATTCTAACAGGGAAATTAGAAATACTTCAGAGTATCGCCTGATGCCCTTTTCCTTCTGTATTGCCTCTTCTTTTTGGGAGATGGGTGGAAAACTCAAGAGATTCCATTATCCCCCCTACTGCTTGCAGTATGTGCAGTTGTGTTTGTGTGTGTGTGTGTGTGTGTGTGTGTGTGTGTGTGTGTGTGTGTGTGTGTGTGTGTGTGTGTGTGGAGTCTGAGTGCTACTACCTGTTTGCTTGCTCATCCAAGCCATGGGACAGTCAGGCTGTCTACACTTGGAACACACACACACTCGGAGTCCCCCTCCCGTTTCCTTAAGCTGGTCCCGACATGCATCCACCCCTGCCTGAGGGGAACCCTCTCCCGCTGAGGCCACAATCCCGCAGACACTCCGAGGTCTGGACTTTATCCTCTCCATCTGTGAGCTTGTTTTCTGAAGTTACCTGTGTGGTGACAGAGCAAAGTGGAGACGACAAGATTAGACTCAGTGATAAGATGGTAATAATTCTTTACTATCTGACAAGTGTAATCACTTTACCAGTGTGCCAGAACAACAACATAACACACGAAAATAGTGTACATTCCTGCTAGGAAAAGGTTTGCAAATGGCAGAAAGACAAGCCGTGGAGTAGACAAAATGTCTTTAATAAAATGAAACATGTAAAAAGAAAAAAAAAGAATAACAGTTAAACACAGTGCAATACATTGCAACATAAAGTGCATCACAAAGATATGCAACACAAACTACAGCAACTTACAGAAGTGTTTCAACACAGCAAACAACATAATCCCAAAATAGAGATTTAAACAAATCAGTATCAGCAGGAGGAAACTTCTTGGGTTGGTTCAATTTCTTTGTGATTTAAAATCAAAAGTTTTTTTATTGAGCACTCATTTAAGCACTGGGTTAAATGAAATGCACTTAGAACACAAACAATAACGCTTCTGTATGGCTGGAGATTTGTAAAGTTATTTTTAAAATTATTACGCACTACAGTACTTCATTAAAGATCTACAGCTTCAGACATGGTTAGTTTATGAATTGTTGCTGTTAAGGAGAGCAACTACAGGTAATCATTACATGTTTTGACAGAAGTCATCAATAGCCATGATGTTATGCAGACTGGAGATATTTCATACTTTGTGTCTGTTTTAACTGTGTTTTTTTCACTCTCGGTGCATTCTGTTCTAGTTTACTGCAGAACTTTTTGAGAAGCAGGTTTCCTAAAAACATGTTTTTAGGAAACCTGCTTCTCAAAAAGTAGTGGAATATTACAACTTCACCAATATACTATTCTCGTATTCTTGTATAGATGGTTATATTTTCCTATGTTAGAAAAACTCGCCTTAGCAGTGTAAATGTTTTATCATTATTGTTGTCAGCATTATCTCCATTGGAGTTGTTTTCACGCTCCTGATGTCTGAACAGCCGGAGGGCGCGTTTCCAGGAGCCTGGGTTTAGATTGGTTGGGAGTGCTTCTGGGAGGAGCCATTGAAAGAGCAAAAAGACAAGTTGCGCTCATTGTGGAGCAGTCAACAACAGTGACAGTAGCTGATCAGCCCCAAAATATCTGCAGAGATTTTTAAGACAAGTCATCGGTTGCTTTCAGTGCGCTCATTTGCGGGCATTGAAATCTAAGGAAGTGGTTTTCAAATTACCTCGCAGAAGATCTCGCTGAGGTTCAGGCGAAGAGAAGAAACTATGGATGTGGCGTGCCTCCTGTGTTTGGCGCTGACCGTGGGTGCGTGGTTTGCCTCCGCGGAGAGACACAGCGTCTACTGGAACGGCTCGAACCCAGAGTAAGTGTTACGATCTGTGCGCGATGCCAAACGTGGGCCACTTTTCTCTCTACTCTGAACTGTGCGTTTATGTGGCTGTTTTTCTCCCGGTATCTCCTTTTGGAAAAGTGTGCGCTTGTGGCTTCTAACTTGGAAAGACTCCTCCTGTGGTGCGCATTGCTTGTCCTCAGGTATCTGCACCCGTGGCTTGTTGTTTCCATTCATGAGACGGTGAATGCCCCGTGTGGCGTTAAAAGTAGCCGTTGTGCGATGCCCCCTTTTTAATCCGGACAGATTTGACATATTGGACCACAGCGCAGGATGTAAAAGCGGATGATCGCTAGCGGATGCCCGACAGATGGAGAGATTCACCACTATATTTAACCGCAACGTAGACTCAGACATTCTCTGATAGTAGAAAATAGACCGACGAGTATGAACTTGGCCAGCGCGGTCTCCAGTTTTTGCACCTGTGTACTTCTGAGTGTGTGTGTGCGTCTGCGTGTTTGTCTACGTGTGTGTTATGCGAGAAGAGCGTGTTTTCCTACATAAATGAATAACTGGAGTGGATCGCTCATAAAGTCACATGGGGACTCTGTAAAAGTCTTTCTGCTGAGGCGTGGAGGTGATGCATCCCGGAGAAAGTGCACGGGGCACCGCAGTGCTGATTATTTAGTTCTGAGGTCAGAAATGTAATGCTATCCGACCACTCAGTGGGATCGATCGAGTTTGACACAGGGCCTATCGCAGCGCGATTTATTGAGCTTTTAGCGCTGAGCGAATGATCCCATCGCGCATTCACTTAAAATCGAGCTGAAACAGAAGGTTGTTCCTTTTTTTTTCTCTTCCGCCGCACAGTGAGTCCGATTAGAAACAACAACTGAGAAGCAAGGACAAAATCCATAATGGACTTTTAGTCTTCTCTTCATTGCATTAGTGGTTCTCTAATTGCCCTTTAACAATGACAATAGGCTGAGAGTTAAAATAAACAAAAAAGCCCCTCTACAAAGAAAACACTGTCCCCTCATAATTGGATAGGAAGTCTAATGGAAAATCCTAACGTCATGAGCAGTACTTGTGTCATTCATTAGTCCGTGCGTGACTCACCACCCAGGTTAGACCCACCTGAGTTTTACACCTGAGTCACCAGACAGAAGAGGGGGTAACCCAGCTCAGGTGAAGGTAACTTCACAGAGGGAAAAAGTTTAAATCAGCTCCCTATGCTTCGGTTTGCAATAAAGAGGGAAATTCCAGCCCCAAGATTTAGATAGAAATAAAGCAGCTAGAAAAAGAGGAGGGGGTTTGGTTGAAAGAGAGAATGGCTGGTTTAAAACAAAGTAAGATCCTTTCTGCTGTCTCTAATCCGACCCCGGACTATTTCTGATGTCAGATGGGAGTTGCATAACTAAAAGAAAAATAATAAAATAACACTAATCCCTTCTGCTGCAAGGCTAAGCGCAGACTGACACAGATAGACAAACGGCAACTTGACACATCATCACTTTTCAACAAGCAAACTTAGGTGTTCAGTTTGGAGAATACTTTCACTTTTTTTTAAACCAATCTGACTGACTTCCACACACCACTTGATTACATGCATTTCACTCGTCCTGTCTCCCCCACTATATCTCTTGTCCTCAGCTTTTCATTTGACTAAGGCCCAGAACCATCCCCAAGTGATCAATCAGTCACCTCTTCACCCAACTGTAAACTCTGACAGAGGCGGGCCATGGATAATTGATACTAATTGATTCTTGCTGTGATTTGGAGCCGCAGCGATTTGTCTTGTAGAAGAAGGACAGTAGCCAGATGGCGGCAGTCTGTTCACTCCTGTTAGGGGGCACAGAGCTGAGAAGCATTAGTTGTAGCTTACAGTAGGCTGTGTCTTTATGCACAACCGGCTACGCTTGTCTGTCCCTTTTCCTCTGCTTGTCAGCGCGCCTTGATGAAGACGGCTGGATCCAGTGTTTCAGGTATTGCACGGATTTAATACACCGACTGTGTTCCAGCCGTGCCCTGGTAACTGACAGGTGGAGTCTGGTCCAGTCTTGTTTCCAAAAACTACGTGTCTGTGCTTGTGTCAACTTTATTAGCATGTATGAGGGAGAGGTTGAACTTGTGCTGCCCTGAACTGGATTTTAATTGGCAGCAGCCGTATTTTTGTTGTGGACTCGCCGCACATGACTGTGTCTCAGCGTGTGTGTGTGTGTGTGTTTCTCAATGTCGGAGTAGAACAGGGAGTGGCTGTTACCGTAGCCAGCCTGACCGAACCATGATAAATGTGTGACTCACACTTACACACACTGGGGGTCTAGGGGGAGGACCGTGTTAATATTAGCTACAGCCAGCATTCCGCCATACTGTTACTATACTCAACTCTGTCAGCTGTGCCTATGAGTGTGTGACTCCCTTTATACCTGTCTGGTCCTCTCTGTGTCTTTCCACTCTAAAAGTTGGGGCTCCTCCTGAACTGGCTGCTTCCCATCAGCCTCTTGGGATGAACTTCCTCCTCTGTGGCTCTTATCACTTAACGTCGCCTTATCTCTGCTATAAAGCTGGGTTCAGATATCTCGAATCAGGGCTTCAGTGTAATGTAATATTCTCTTTACCTCAGCCTGTGTCTGGTTCTGCCTCTCCGGGCCTGCCTCCACACGCCTCTGCGAGGATGAGTTGGAGGGGAAGGTGGTCAGTTTAACTCCCGCCTTCAGCTCCATACATTTTGTTCCCTCTCTTTTTTTTTACTCATTACTTCCCTTCTCCCTCCAATCTAGCTGTTGACCTCTAATCTCAGCAGAATGAGAACACACACACACACACACAGACGGCTTGTAATCTAACCACCTGACCCACAGACACAAAACCATCATCTCGCTGGCCTTGCAGTATATGGGTGTTTGGTTCTGTGATCCTGTGATGTAACCGCTGATCTGTCAGCAGCTGTATAATCTCCTTGATGGAGTCCATCATACGTCAGAACAATCAATTGCAAGCAGCATTTCCATTTGGCTTACCCATTCATTACCGGAGGGATTTACGAGGATCCACTGCTGATATAACCATGCCCTCAACAAATGCACTTATGAATGTATGTGCGCATCTTCAAACATATCAATATGGAACTTTGCCTCAGAATATTGTTGAGAGTACAAAACCATGTGGACTGTACTGTACCTCTGCGGAGTGGACATCACCAACACCCCTGCACAGTATCCATGCACCTCTTGTTTTCTCTGGACTCTTCCTTTCGCCTCCTTATCTGTGGTCCAGACTTCCTCTCCCTCCCCTCTCTCCACCAACTCCCCCTCTTTCTCACAGACCTTCCTCTGTTTCTGCCTTAGTAGTTTTCCACCAGAGGAGAACAGAGCACCCCTCAGCCACGGCTCTGCTAACATCAGAGAGGCCTGCTTCCACCCACTGTTATCGCACAAAGTGTGGGCCAGCATGTGTACATGTCTGTATGAGTGTGTGCGTACTCTGCTCACACCAGGCATTTCAGGCATTCCTTGGTATTGCTGGACACCCCAAGGTCCTCCTTGCCCAGACAGAAAGGCAGAAAGCAGAAAAAAAGAGACTTCTTACATTTGAAGGTGTTTAATTTAGCATCTATTATCTAAATATTTCTTGTACATTATAAACACAAATCTATACTTTCTGTAAATACCTAGTACAATCTCAGTTTGCCAGGCAAACAGATTAACTCTCCGTGACCAACTGTCAGCATATTAAACCAAGCTTGATACCATTTGGCCTTTTTCTATTCATCACAGATAGAATGGGAGGCTACAAAACAAGGAGACGGGTGAATAGCTTCTCAGGGACGATGAGGAGAAGGGGGTTCCGAGGCCTGGGTGCAGGGAGAGGGAAAGCTAAGGTAGAGAAAGGGATCTGTGTTGAGAAATTAGCCCGGATGAAGAGCTTTGGTTTATTATGTCAGTGTTAAGAGACAGGACAAAACAGGAGATAGAGTCGGGGGATGGGCTGGTTGTGGAAGAATGAAAGAGAAGCAGACAGAGGGAGGAGAGAGTGGACAATGATTGATGAAGGGAGGGGAGAAATTTGGAATTGAATAAGTGAGAAACACTATTGTTGACAATTGTCAAGGTTATCATCCAGCAGGAGCTGAATGGGTGCCCTGGTTATGTCACGGATGAATATACAAACATAAGCTCAACTGCAAACACTTGAAATGGCAAAGTTTTGGAGTCACAAAAGTATTTGGAGAATCTTGACTTAGTGCATACTGGAGGACGATTTCTCTCTTTTTGAATTAGACTGGAGGCCAATATAGACACACTTTTAATTTTGTATTCTATTGGCTCAATATAGCAGCTTACTATGAGCAACTGAACCCATTAAAAGTTCTGACAGCCCCCCAGCCTGTGTGGAAGGAGGTGTGAATGTGTCATACCACAGCAAATTAATCGGGTATTAAGTGTACACCTCATACTAAAAAGTGTGTGAGGGTGGGGTAAGAAATTTGATGAGTATGGCCTGTGAGAACCATCCAAACCGCAGCCCCCCCTGAAGAGACATTCCACAGAGTGTGCACTTACTACTGATTACCTGCACAGCAAATGGAGGAGGAGGACGACCAGGAGGGGTGGGGGACGCATCTGTTTGGTGTTTCAGTGGTGCTGACTCGTCCCCTGAATATGTTGTGTTTGTGAGGCATATATCATCGGTGCTGACTCGGGACGGTAGCGTCTGCGAGCAGTTGCAACTCTGAACTCTGACCCTTTGACCCAGCTGGTAGTTTGAAACTCTCCCCGGAGAGACGGTGAAAGGCAGAAGACAGACGTTCCTGTGTTAGTTGTTTGACCAAAACCAGTGTAAAGGGAACTGGAGGGAGGGGGGGCGAACGGAGGGAAGGGTTTGGAGAAGAGGAAAAGGAAAAAGGAAACAGTAATGGCAGGGAAGGGAGAAGAAGAGCTGAACGAGGACATTGGGAAGACTTCAAAGGCTCTGCAAGGAAATGCAAGCGTTGAAAAAGTCGCCTGCTGTAATAACCATCAATGCGGAGCTATTTACTATCTTATACCCTCATGCAACACACCGACGCAAAAACTACAGTAGCTCTGCAGTGAGAAGTGTCCTGCAGAGGGGAACAAAGAGCTCAACCTTCGCTGTTTACCCAGACCTCAGTCAGATGTAAGACAAACACACAAGAGACTCCACTACGCACTGACAAACAGATGTGTTCATGAGCCCGGGGCATGAGACGCCCTCGATAAGTGTCTTCAGAGGTTCTCATATGAGCGCACACACAGAAGCAGACAACACAGGAGGAGGGTTCTGTTGGGAAAGTGGGTTTGCAGCAGTGTGCACACCTGGCTCTCTGTCACACAGCTACCATGTTCATGTGACTCTCGCTCTCCCGAGAGATGCCAGTCGGTAGCGAGCGCAGATGTAGGGAGTTACGAGAGCGGAGATCTTTGATAAGCGGGGACGTAAAGCGGGAGGAGGGTGGAGGAAGTGAACTGGAAGTGATGGGGTCCATGTTCCCTGACTGGTCATGTAATAATGGTAGAATCACATTATAAAATCATTCACCTTCAAACTGATTTTAACAACTGAGTTGATGGTGTTAAACCATTAAAAGCACACCCAGCCATATGGATACACACATTAGACACATGCACATTAGCCAGGGCAGTGAAAGCTCCATGGGGGTTTTGGTAGAGGGGTTGAAGGGGCTTTGTAGCCTTCAGGCATTCTGTCTTTTGGGAGGCAAAGGGTATAATTACACCCTATTCATTCCTCCTCCCCTCCTTCCCTACAGAACACATTGGCCCCAGACCCCTAACAGCTTTTAATTAGCCAGGCCAATGGAGGAGAGGAGGAGGAGGGGACATGAGGAGGTGAAGAGAAGGATAAAAGGAAAGCTTTTTTTAAAAGCCGAGATATGAATGAAATTAGCAACAGAATCGTTCTGTTTTGTTGGCTTTTGACGAACCAGACCGCTAACAAGGCGCAGTGTGGGAAGAAGGTGTATCCCATCCAATTTAAAACTATCCCTCGTTTCAGAGAGAGCCACTCGAGACCTCCAACTATTTTGTTTCCTCCAACCTGGCTATTACTGGGTTGTCTGAAGAAACCGTAAAGAGAGAAGGGAGGAGATTAGGTATTACTTGGCCAATTAGGCTCTACATACGTGTTTACTCCTTTCATTGAAAGACTTCCTTAGGCTGACGTGAACACACCGTTGTATTTACACACACCTGCACAGAAGTGTGCACACTTACAAAGACCCTCTGCTTAGGGAAAGCTCTGATTACAATAAGAAGGTAGTGATCAGCCTGTTAGCCCCGGATAACAAGCGTTGAGCTGTGCTCCGCGTACAATGCATGTTTTGACAGGTCTGTTAGTGCTAACCAATACATTATGGGCAAAGACTTTTGCAGAGAAAGAGGAGGAAGGAAGGAGGGGTTAGAAGCCCTCATTTGGAGCCACTGAGTCTGTGACTTAGCCAGGGGGTCCTAACAGGAGCCACAACAACAGGACTGAGAGGTGGAGGGGGGCAGAGCCAGCACGTCTCGAGCTTTGATGAAGGAGGTGGGGGGGGGGGGGGGGAGACGTTACAGCACACATAAACAGTGGCAGACACACAGGAGCTTTTTTCGTGTCACTTTGTTTCCCTACAACGTACCACGCACAAGCACCGAGAAGAAGCCACGCAGTCCAAGACCTGACTGGATTTGCGGATTAGAGCCCGTAGCCCCTGAGGATGTAATAGGAGTAACTCACAAATAAAAATCTTTCTTCACCTTCTGGCTTTCGGCGGATCTAGCAGTAAGAACAACACGTCGGCCAGCTGCATATAACATGCACGGCCTCTGTCACGCCATCTTCTCTGTGAAAAAACTTGAGAGACTAAATATGTTAGAGTGAAAGTTAACTCGGGTTCATTCATTTTTTTACACATAAACTAGTTTGCCCTTTGCCCCAGTAAACCTGCCCCTAACCTGGGAGAAGCTACTCATTAACAGATTGCAGTAGGTATATTTAAGTCAAAACTTAACAGTCTTAACAGTCTGTCTGGTTTGGGCTTTTGTGTTCTATCGTAATGGCATAACCTCAAATCACCATCTACCTGTACTTTATTAGAAGGCTGGGAGTATAGGATGTGAGGTAAGAGGAGACGGGACGGCTTGAAAACAGTCGTAAAAACTAAATAAGGGGACAGATGAAAAGAGGAAACTCAGCTTCACCCCCTCTCTCTGTCTTGAGATCAGCCCAGATGGATAAACATCCAAGTGAAGAAAGTAACGTGACAACAACTGGAAAACAGTTTAAAAAGACTTGACATAAACACTCCCTGGGTTGTGAAGATAGACTAGTGATTCTATCTGTTCTGACTTTAGTGGAGAGATGAGCTGTCATTTCCAATCTCATCTGTTTGTTAGCACTTGAAGGGTGAGACTGTCCTGAAGGGATAAGAGAAAGAAAGGCGTGTGAGTGGGGTGGCGGTAGGGCTTTACACGAGTCTGGGTGTGCTCACTCGATGAAAAAGAACCTGAACAAGTCCAGCCTGATCCGGCTCTTTCTAAATCTGCCTCACGGATGAGTTTGCACAGGCAAGCTGCAACACAAACAATCCCTCTTTCTCATTTCACCTGTGATTTAAAGCGTAGCGTTGGAGTGAGTCTGTTCTGGTGGCGCATGTCTGTGTCAAACATCCAAGAGCCAAAGACATGACAGACACCCTGGGTATCCACACAGTTAAAAGAAAATGTTTCCTTGGCAGAAGAGGACATTTGTCATTAACCTGCTCTTTCCCTCTGTCTCCCTTCAGTTTCCTGTGGGACGATTATACCGTGGAAGTGCGCATCAATGACTATCTGGACATCATCTGCCCCCACTACACCCATGGAGAGGTGGCATCCCATGCGGCCGAGCGCTATGTGCTGTACATGGTGGAGAAGGAGGACTACGAAGTGTGCAAGCCTCACTCTTTTGACCAGCTCCGCTGGGAGTGCTCACGGCCCTTCGCTCCCCACGCTCCCGAAAAATTCTCAGAAAAGTTCCAGCGCTTCACTCCGTTCACTCTGGGCAAGGAGTTCAAGCAGGGGGAGAGCTATTATTATATCTGTAAGTCTAAAATGTAACTCTTGCTTTTCTTTTTCTAAGCCAACCTGCCCTTTTGAGATGTTTCTTTTATTAAAATGCTCCCATCTTTTCACTCTCAACAGCCAAGCCAATGCATCACCATGGCAAGGATTGTCTGAAGCTGAGGGTGGATGTAGTCGGGCATAAAGGCTCTGGAAAGTCCTACCTCGACAAATCCAAAGTGGAGGAGAAAGGCAAAGGCTTAGATGGTGGAAAAGTGAAGTTTGCCGCTGCTGGAGGAGTTCACAACCCCACTAACCGGCTCCCAGCAGGTGAGGATTTCAGAAGAAAAAAAGAAAGGCAGACACACAAAAAATAGTCACCGGGGTGCCATGTCTAAGTCAGGCTCAGCTGGGTTTGTTTACCATTCCTGAGTGATGAAACCCTGTGCTGATTTTTCCCTCTCGTCTCCTCTCCCAGATGACCCTGCTGTGATGGAGCCAAATGTCCAGAGGAGCATCGGCAGCTCCGCAGCACAGCTGGTGTCGCTGTCACTCTCCTTTACCATGATCCCAGTCTTATTAGCCCTGATGCTGCACTAAGGCCCTGCCGCCCTACACCACAAACAGAGACTTTTCTAACCCGATGCTGGTTGTCGGGACATGAACACTCCAATTTCTTTTTTTTTTTCCTTTTTTTTTTACAGAGATTTTTTATACAAGCGTGGACAGTGTGTGTTTGACTTGTTTGTGTAAAAGTGGAGCGTTGATCGCTCTAGAGAAGAGGACCTTTTCTTACTTTATTTTGAGGATGGAAATTCTCAATTTTGACCATTCAAGATGCACAATTTTTTTTTCTTGTCATAATGAACAACACTATGAGAAAAAGGATTAAAAAAATTAGGATGAAATTGACAGCAACATTATGTTGCCCTCATTGTCATGTTCATATCATTGGTACTGCTGTGCATTGTTTTACCAACCCGTCACTCATTTTCTTCCTCTACATGTAGAGAAATTATTATAATTTTTTCCTTCTTTTGTGTACTGTTGTCGACATCGTACAAAGTGGTATAGATAACGTAGAATATTTGTCATTGTTGTGTAGCACTCAGCTCCTGGTTTTAACTCCTCTTGTTAGATGTATTTTTTCAGTTTAGTCATACAGCATTATAGGACATTTGTCCCATTCAAACCAGTGATTTCCATTCACTTACACTCAATTTTATCTGATTAGTTCAACCATAGTAAGGTGCTCTCACTACTGAATCAATGGTTTGTTTTATTCTTTCCGCTAATGTTTTGGAGAAAATAATGGCTTGCTGAAGTTCTTCGTCCATCAGTCTTATGTTCTGACAAGATTATGAGACACCGATCGGCTGAACGAATCAGACAAAAATCTCTGACTAGCTGGAGTTTCGGGAGCTGAGCTTCATTAAGTACTGCGTCTCACTCACTAATTTGACAGTGTTTATGGTATCATGGTACACTGGTTAATGTTTTCAGATGTCATCCTGTTTGCACTTCATCAAACCTCAAACTGAAGGGGCTTCCCAGAATTCATGTCTGTTTGTGTTAAACAAGCTTACTTTGTTTTGTTTGTGTTAATTTGTAAATGTGTACATAATGAAAACTATAATGAGCTGTTTTAAGATGTGAACAATCTTTCGTGAAATAAAAAAAAATTGATGTAATAAAAAAAGCCCGATCTGTCTGGTTTTTATCAGCACTGGGGACATTTTTATATTGCCAAAACATATCTCAGACGTTGAGAACCTACTGAGATCATAAAGATTTTGATGGGTGACACAATATTTTGGCAAAGCCATATGTCTCCCGCCCGATGAAGTTTCTCTGTGTCCTTCCAAGTTTCCACCCTTAGGTTTTCCCAAACCTAGTTTTCTCATCCCTATTTCTCTGCCCTCCCTTTCATCCCCAGTGTACAACATGCCCTGGCTTAAATTTCACAGTCTTAAAACCAAACACAGGAACTGAAAGGTCAAATAAGAAGGAACAAGAGAGTTCAGTGGGAGAGGGGCCCACAAGCAATCTGACAACTGGGTGTGAAGGTGTCACTCTCGCATCCTTACTCTCTCACTCCCCCCTCACCTTTTTTAAACTTCTCTCCACACCTTCTTCTGATATAAAAACTGAACGGCCGCCTACACAGCGGCATGCTGGAGTGAGGCACTTCAGGAGCATTCGTGCTTGCAAACTCAGAGCTGACTGAAAACTGCCAAAAGTCACCATTACTTGTAAAACCACGCCGCATACACCAAAAATCTGAACATGAAACAGAACTATTTGTTTTTCCGTAATAACGTCATGGTTTAAATTCACTGCAGACGATCGCACAGCCTCTAATAAACTGTGTAATGCAGTAACATAAGTTCAGTTTGACCTCCCATTCAGACCAAACATGGTAATATCTGACACACCATGCGCTCCGTTAATGTTCCAGTTCAGTGTTATGCCAGGGTTATGTCCACTAAAGCGATTAATCTAATACAAAATAAAATGAGTTACCAGACTTTGAGGACAACTGAAGTCAATTAACTGTGAACATTTTGTAGACCAAAGGTACATTCTAAAAAATCCCTTAAAACTCTGTGAACATACAATTTAATGGGATTTCAGATAAATCGATGGCTTTTATGAGCATGTATTATAAAAATCCCCTAAAAAACCTGGCAGAAGATTCACGGTTTTATGTTAGTATTTAAATTCTTACAGGCCTCTGCTTAAAGTACCTCTGGTCGAAGGGCAAGGAGTGCAGAGGTGTGAGAGTTATAAAAGTGTAAATCATTGCATTGGATGAGATTGAATCAAGTGAACTTTTGGTGTATGTGTATTTTACGCCTGGAAATTATAATCTATAATGGAAAAAATATGAAGAACTACACATATCTGAGTAAAGAGATCCACGCTGTGTCACTGCCAAAAGCTGTAACACTGAAATAATCAAAGTTAAAAAGGTTTATGAAAGGAGAGCTTGACTCTGACACCTGGACACCTGAACACACAGCAGGGAGAAGCCAGCTGACCTGATGCAAGATGGTGAGGAGAAGGTCAGTGATCACTTTTGAGGTCATTTGATTTGGATTTATCTTTAATTCTGTCACCCACAAACCTCACATCTGCTAACTTTTGCACTCCAACCTGAAATATACACTGTCAATTGATTACACAATCTATTTGAAATGTTGAATGATCAAACCACTTGCCAATGTTCTTTTCTTCGCTTGCAAGAATTGTGAGAGGATTTTTCTAAATATACTTGCACAAAAAACGGCTGGTACAATGATTTTTTAAAGTATTTATCTGAATATTTCAATTTAATGTATCTGCATATTTTTCTTTTCTTTTTTTTAAACATTTTTCATTATTTAAAAATTTTTTTTTTTTTACTAAAAGCTGCAAACAAAATTTGGATTTGTGAAAATTCTGTGTTAAACACTCCATCAGGTGTTTAAACACATTATACAACTGTTCCTCTGTTGCACATGAACATTTTTTCCAGTAATGATAGAATTATTTATAACTTTTCATAAGCTGAACTGCACTAGGATAAAGCTGCGGGAGACCTCTGTTATCAGGTGCTCCCTGTCCAACTTCAACACAGAGTACATTTTCTGTATTGTACAAAGAGTCTAACAGAAAAAAAGCAATTCACCTAGAAAAAGCGACGACTAACAAGGTCTATACTGTGCAGCTGTAACATGTTACCCTTCTCTTTTCTGTTGTGTTGAAGTATACTACATTTGAGTAATACTATATGTGTTAAAATCCCTCTATTGTTATATAAAACAACTCTTTGTCGTCCACCCTATCATCATTTGCTTATCCTAATTCTTATTTTCCATTCTTTAATGTTTTTTACTTTCTTAGATTCCATTTTTGTATTTTAATATTAAAAACCACACATTTATTAATACGGTTAATGAAATAACATTAAAAAATGAACTCCTACCTCCTCACTTATTTAACTCTCTGCCTTTTTGAAAGCTTCCACGTACTCGCGCATCTTACAAGAAAGAAAAAACATGTTGTACGTAATGACATCACCTCTACGTATACTATCGTATCAGCGTACTATTGGGCAAGCCCGCCCCTACCGTATGACCCCTTAGCCAATCAGAGTGTAGACATTCTGTGCACACTGATTGCAAATACGGAAATACAATGAGAGCATCTCTGTAGTTGTTTTGCGTCGTGTTTTTTCTCACTTTAACGAACCTTTGACTCAAAACATACACTAAAACAGCAAATATATTATCAATTTGTGTTTTTCATTTACCCTATGGATTTGTTGCAGGTTTTATCATGGGCCTGCATCGTGTTCACAATCGGGATGTTCTCGACTGGACTGTAAGTTCGGTTTGTCAGTTTCTTGCATTTCGGTGGTTGTCGGTATTATGATCTAACTCTTTGATGAGTAAAAATAAGTACGATTGGGGGATCGGTTGAAGATCTTCTCCAATGGTTTTATCAGCCGGTCATACTTCAGATCAGTGATCATAACTTTCTTGTGAAAATGACTTTATCCCTTAGAGAGATTTTCTTTTAATTTATTTGTCTTTTGTCATTTTTCAGGACCGACCTAAAGAAAATGCGAGAATCCAAAAGTGCCGAAAACATCCAGTTTCTCCCTTTTCTCACCACATGTCTAAAGTGACTTTTCTGATTTTATTCACACCTCTTTCATTCAGTCATTACTCTCATTGTTTGTCTCTGGTTGGTGCCTCTAACGCCCATCCTGTTTCCATAGTAACCTGGGCTGGTTGTCATATGGGATGCTGAAGAAGGATCAGACAATTGTCTTGGTCAACATCATCGGAGCTCTCCTCCAGGTCCTCTACATTGTCATGTACTTCCACTACACAAAAGAAAAGGTAAACACTGGGTCAGCGTAAACAGTCTTTGCTGTAGCTGGGTTCAATTTAACTTCCTGTTTCCTGATTGTTCCAGAGGCTGGTGATGGTCCAAACGGCCACTGCAGGAGCTGTGTTGGCCTGCGGCTGGCTATACTTCACTACCTTTCTAACTGAGGGAGACGCCCGGCTCAGCCAGCTGGGTCTGACCTGCAGCGTGGTCACCGTCAGCATGTACATGTCGCCCCTCGCTGACTTGGTACAGCATTATGCACACAACACACAGACAGCATGTAGGAACACAACCCCAATTTTCTGTCCTCTATTTCAAAATACAAATCAGAAGATGTTGATACAGAATGGGAAGAAAAATGAATTATTTACACACTTTGGCTTTTATTTAAACTCAGAAAACATAAGTTATTTTTTCCCATATTTCATAATCCAGCATTTTAAGTTTGAAGCATCCTGAAAGAAATGTGAGAGGGTGTGCAGTTAAGGGCTTGTAAAAGTTATTCACACAAGTAATGTCAAAAGGTGGTTGTAATTTAAAGAAATACCTCCAGTGTGTTAATGAATGTTTGGGAAATATCAGCTTTTAGAAGACAATGTTCCTCCTGAGATATTATTTAAGAGGGTGTGCATATTTTCCCCTTATGGCTAAAAAAAATCTAGTTAAAAATGAAAGCTAACAAAAAGGAATATCAGTTTTGAGTAGGCACAAGTGCAAAGAGAGGTTTGGCCGAGAACCCGCGAAATCTTTAAACCCTCAGATGAATCTACAACAACACACTTCATTTAGCAATAGCTGGTTATGTAACCACATGGACCAGGGATTCAAGTTAGGGACCTTTGCCGAGTTCGGAACCACAAGGTTCCATTCAGCAGAGAAGCCTAACAGAAAATTTAACTGTGCAAAAAACAATCAAATCGACTCTTTTTGGACCCGCTGACTTCTAAGGCGGCGGAGACATCTGGGGTGGATCATTAAATGGTGGGAATTTGTGCTCAGAGCCGTCAGTATTCCAGAAGAAAGGGATAGATTTGTTCTTCTATCCAAAGTCAATGGTAATGGTTGTGGTGTGGGTTGCAGTGCTCATTTACACTTCTGTGAAGGCAGCATTATTGCTGAAATGCTCATTTTTGAGAAATATTTGCTGCCTTCGGAAAAAGCAGATAGAGAGGGGAAAGGGGCCATGGACTGACTTATCTACAGTCCCCAGTAGAGACCGATGTGACATGATTACAAAGAGAATGGGGAAAAAAAAAACATCTGAAACATTTATTATCTGTGATTCTTTTTTTTAAAGAAAAAAAGTGTGCATCAGACTCCCTGAGCCAAGGTTAAGTCTGTTGGGTTTTCTATTTAATACCAACTTTTTACAGATTCATCCTGTTGCGTCTCTGTAGTTTTTACTAGAAATGGCAAGCTGTTCATACAAAAAAAAACTTAATACAGTCGTGACAGAAATCCTTTGAGGTCAGATTAATTTCTGCAGAAAGAATTCTCAGAAGGCATCAGTGCCTTAAGCAGTGAGGTCAAACACAGCTTTTCTGCTGTTGGGTCAGCTTAAAGAGATATTGGTTTGCATGTTCACTCTTCTCAGATTAGGCTGAGCCTCATCTTGGGGACACTGTGTCCCAGACGCACAGCCGTTGCTCATATTCAAGTGCTAGATGTTCTGCAGATAAATGACGGTAATTTTAAGTCAGTCGCTTGCTTTTTTTTAATTCATTCTAGAATAAGCGCCACTCTGACCCAGCCAAAGCAGATATTAACTGAAACTATTTGTTATAGATGTAATAAGGTGATATCCAGAACAGGTGAAAGATGCTCAGTTAGTTCAGAAAATAACTTTTCTTCCTTTTTGTCAATGGAGTGTGCCTGAACCTCAACGGACAAAGACTGTAAATGTGTTGCACAAATGATTTTTCGGGGTCCAATTCGGTTAGTTCATGTGTGTTTTTTTGATGGCAGCTCATTGCTCAGGTCTCATGTATTCTTTTTGAATCTCTAACCTTAGCTGGGTACCTCATGCAAATGTGCTTCAAAGAGACCTATCTATTGTAATGTAACATTACCTATTACTGATACATTGACTTCTTAGCTGAGCCTCATAAGAGGTATAGAATAGGTTTTTCCTAAAATGCTTTTTATGCCCATTTTTATTGAGACTTTTGCTCAAAAAGGCAATTAAGACATCACTGTAATGATATCAGTCACTGATGATATCTAAAACTAGTATTGATGTTTAAAAGGAAACATGTGCATAGGATCACCTTTTATGATTCTAACGACAATGAACATGAAGAAGAAGTGAGTGTTTTGATGGATTAAAGCACGCTGTGCTGAGGTTGCTCTAATTGTGCGGATCATTCTGACAAGTGTTAAAGTTGCCTGAGGAACAAAGATGTGGACAGAGGCCACTAAGAAATAGGAATGTTGTTGCATTTAACAGGCACCTTAAAAATAAAGTTCCTGTCAATCTGAGAGGTACTGGTACTCTCCATTAATCAGTGTGTTTAGCAGCTTTGCTTCTATTTGAAAGCCAGGCAGCAGCAGTTCATCTCGGGTTATTCACATCAACTCAGGGGCCATTTGAGCCCGTGGGGTTAAATCTCCTTTTCCTTTTTGTCGCTTCATGTCATCTTGTGGTTCTGTCTTCTATCCTGTTTGTCTCCTTCCCTCCATCTGCCTCGCTGCTCTCAATGACCCCCAGTCAGTTTCCTGCCTTTCTTTCCCTCATCTGTCTTCCTGTTATTCTGAATCCTTGTCTGTTTGTACCCAGTGCCCCTGTTTGTGACATTTTGTTTTGTCCTTACAGCTTGAACAAGTTAACAATGCACGGAATTGTAAACCTAAGTTTTTTCTTTAGATTGCAGATTTTTAAAGAGGGCTTTTTAAACTTTGGACCATTGGAAGTAAAAGTAGATGCAGGAATAACCGCTAAAAAAAGCATGCAGCTATTAACATACCAAGAAACCATTCGAAATTTTTCTATAAGAAAATATTGTTGAAAGCTAAATGTACCTCCAAAACCTTCCATTTAAAATGTTGATGTCTAATCTAGATCTCAGTGTAATGTATGTGTACTGCTCTGTTCAAAGTACTAACTCCCCTCATATTGTATATATCTATATTACAATATATACATTTGAATATATCTACAATATATTCAAATACATGGAAAGAACCAATAATTATTTTTATTATTTCCTATGTGAGAATATTTTTAGTTTGATACTTTGAACATGTTTCCCCAAAAGATTGGGGCAGGGACAGTAAAAGATTGGAGTAGTGAAGTGCTGAATGTATGAACAAATGAGAATATAGATAAGTCGAGTTGATAGATGTAAATAAAAACATGGATGAGTCTCTTGCGGCATGGCACAAAGCCATTATGAGCAGCAGCAGCATTTTGGCTGTAATGCAGACACTGTTCTGTCATGAAAATCACTGCATGTGCTCAGAACCATCCGCCACCCACCGGTAGTGAACATATTCAGTCACTTGCAAAAGCAAGTCTCAAACTGAAGGATAAAGAGCAAAACTGTCCTGAGGTGTGATCCATCAAAATCCGATGTTGTTTTTTCAAACTATGGATGCTTTATCAAGCATGCCAAAGAGGCGAGGGACCACCAGCTGTTATCAGTGCACAGTTAAAATAAAAAAATCAGCCAATGTGATGTATGGGGTGCTGTTAAGGCACCATTAATGCTTAACAAAACACTGTTCAGCTTTAGGATCTATCTATCTATCTATCTATCTATCTATCTATCTATCTATCTATC
>JABUIW010000019.1:6172972-6233319 GCA_013363375.1 Menidia beryllina
ATCTATCTATCTATCTATCTATCTATCTATCTATCTATCTATCTATCTATCGTCGTAATATAGAGCGGGTTGGTTATGCATCATCTGACAACGCATTAAACCAAAGTGTTTTAACAGTCCATAACAGAGTCCTGCAGAAACCCTGGCAGCAACTTCCACTGTGGTGTGGAGAGTGGCAAAGAGGATTTCTGAAGCTGTCTAAACTTGCACTAAACACTGAGAGGGCTTAAGAGAGTAAAGTGCTTTGTTTCACAAAAAAAAAACAATGGAAGTGCTCTCTGAGGTCTCATATCATACACTTTGAATAATGCCGTTTTTTTTTCCCTCTACCCCTCCAGGTCCAAATAGTGCGCAGTGGTAACGTGCAATGCTTGTCTTTTCCCCTGACGGTAGCCACCTTCTTCACTTCCACCTCCTGGGTTCTCTACGGCCTTCAGCTGAATGACTACTACGTTATGGTGAGACTCCGTGAAAATGCCCGAGGAGCGGAACAGAAGCAGCTTTCAACATCGATTGGGTGTTATGATAACCGTCTCGTGTGTCTGTGTGCTTGTTTCAGGTCCCAAACACACCAGGAATCTTTACCAGCCTGGTTCGATTTTATCTGTTTTGGAAATTTGCCCCCATCGATGCAAGCTTGCCTCCTTATAAGCCTTTGCAGATATGAGGATAAAAGTGAAAAAAACTAAAGGCAAAGTGAAATCTGCCGGCACCTCTGGTCACCATTCGTCTTGTCTTTGACGTGGAAACAGACAAGAGTTAAATATCGACAAACAAACTGAACACCACTTACAAAAGGGGTGACAAGGACAAATATGATGTGTAAAAAAACAAAAAGAGAGTGCAAATGTTACTTTTCTCCAGCTGTGTTTTGTCTCCTCTGTGTGTCCCTAAGTGCCTTGTGTTGGGTGATGTTTGCCATTAGATTTCAGTGGTATGAACAGGAAACGATCTGTTCACTGTCCAGACAGCTGGGTTTAGACTCATTCCATACTTGCCAAAGATTTTGTGAAAGTGTAATTTGTCAGCTGCTATGGTGATAGCGATTTGTACCTGTTCTGAGTTGGTACTCTTTGTGCCTTTGTGTTACAACGTATACTAAATATGCGTCATGTTAGGGGCAATTATCATTGTTCAGGACTTTGGATCTGAACCTCTTTTTATTCCAATTATCAAGAAAAAAGAAGATATTTACTTATTTTGTCTATTTTTATAACATGTATATGAAATTGAATGAAATACAAGACAGAATAACATACGCTTTTTTAGGCCGGGTGATGTTTGTTTCTCTGTTGTCTGTGTCTTAAAATCAAATGTAAGACCAACGTTGGATGTTCCATTTTTAAAAGTGCCATTTAAATAAATGAAATATTTACCATAATTATTGGGGATTTTCATGAAGATATTGTTTGTCATGCAAACACGGTAGAGGTGGGATTTTTTTCCTCCTCGCTTGTTGAGAAAGTTGAACTTGACCTTTGAAGTCGGAGCGTTTGTGCTACAGCGTGGAGGTTTTGTTTTGGTTGCAGTAATGAGCTTACAAGTAGATGTGTGGAGATAAGTGTGTGTGTGTTACTAGGGGGCTTGTACAAGAGAGACAAAAGCCCGTTTGATGGTGCAGCAGCACAAGCGAACCTGTTTGTGCGAGTGTGTTGATACAGAAAGGGCAGCGGTGGGAAAGGCCACGCCAGAGGTTCTCATCCCGTGTGTGTGTGTGTGTGTTATGCTGCCGTGCCTTCCTGAGCTCTAAGAGCCTGCCCCTGACACATTGATAACACAGGGCTGCGCTCGAACTGAGCGATTTGTCAAATCTGAGCAAAGAGCAGAGGTGAAGGACACATAAGCTTTAGTTGTATGACCAAAAAAAAAGAAAACGAGATAAAAAAAACATGCATGTTGTACATGTGGAAAACTTTCAAAATATAGGAAAGCTATGAGAGCGCTCAAATAATTTTTTAATATTTTCTTGGGCTTCTGTTAAACAGCATCTTTGCCCCCCAGAAGATGAACATGATCTTTACATTTTTGTCTGTGCTGCGAACTGAGAAATTCCTCCCGTGTTACCAGTTTAGCTGCCCGGTCGCAGGGTGAAACACAGCGATTCAAGACGAAAAGGCGAAATATTTTGAAGGTTTCTCACACTTGCACTTGCAAGCTCTACATTTAAAGAATGGTGGTGGAGGAAGCCTCTGGGTGAATCCACATCCAGGGAGAGCTGGTTTGGCACATCCTGAGCGGCTGCACTACAGCCCCCGTCTCTTTGTTGCTTTGTTTTGCTTTGACAAAGCGGTAAAAGTTGCTCACCAAATCTGTTCATTTGGGGTTAGAAAAAGAGCATGGACTGGCTTCAAAACAACCTGTTACAGCCGTGCACCTACCCCACAAGAGCCATGTAAAAGTTTGGAATAAACACAAAGGAGCCTTTGGAAATGTATTATACTGCAGTTGACACAGAGCTTTGTACATAAGGTACATCTTGTAGTGTGCATCCATGCATGCAAAAGTCCATCTCATAGAACAGGAAGAGATTGTCACTGTCTTTTTGCTTGGGCATACATTGTTAGCTTTAA
This sequence comes from Menidia beryllina, assembly GCA_013363375.1. Taxonomy (NCBI): domain Eukaryota; kingdom Metazoa; phylum Chordata; class Actinopteri; order Atheriniformes; family Atherinopsidae; genus Menidia; species Menidia beryllina. The sequence goes on from JABUIW010000019.1 coordinate 6,175,543, forward strand.
GCTTCAGGTTTGGTCACAAACTTTTCATCTCTAGCTTTTTCTCTGTGTTTTTCTTTAGGAAACAGATGAGCTGGGCAGTCAGATCTTACCTGAATAATAAGACAAAACGGCAATAATTTTTGCCTTCAGTGTCTGTTGCAAAATTTATAGCTTAAAACAGCCTGGTGCAGATATCAGGAGGGTTATTTCCACATTATCAAATCTGGCCCTTTTCAGAATAGTTTAGAGTTACAGGCTGGACACCACCACCTTGTTCGGAATTTGTCAACCTTATAATCAAGTCAGAGGAAAAATGTGTTGCTCTGTGACAAAGTATTTATTATTAGCATTTATTATTTTTACCCATTACAATATCTCTGTTTTGTAACACTGTGGGTCGAAGTCATGTTCATCTATGTTTTTCTGACAGGCAGGCTTTGTCACACACAACTATTATCTAACCTGGAGGGAAATCAATTCCATTGAGTATCCACTTGGGCTTAACCAATGATGAAATTGGGCTCTATAATGCCCAGCCTCTTTGCATATGCTCTATGAATATGGGCTATCCAACCCTCAATTTCTAAAAGAGTTTTTCTCAACATGTGATGTCTACTTTTGCATAACTTTGATATATACAGTCGTAATTGCAGTTTAACATCCGTCAGACTTAAAAGCATGCAAAGCCACAATTTTGCACGACTGCTTGCCATCAAATCATTATTTAATCTTCTTGCCATTATAAAGGCTTAACAAGATGCCTGGTGAGAGTCATAGGATGAAACCAAACCTCAGAGAAAATATAGCCGCCTCACTTTACATAATCATTCATTCATTCATTCATTTTCCATTCCACCGTTATCCAATTCAGAATCACAAGGGAGCCAAAGTCATTCTCAGCTGCCATGAGATAAAAGGTTTAAAGATTATACAATGACAAATATATGAGTTTAAACCTAAGACTTTAGGTGTGATTCTTCCATGAAATGATAGCTCGCGAACCCTAACTGACTCAAAAAAATCTTTGAGCATCTGAAGCCTTTTGGTGAATTGCATTAAGTACTCCAAGCTGATGTATGCTAATTAACTCATTTCTATGAATGATGCTGTCCTTTACTGTTTTTGGTTCACTTTTTTGTTTTCTTTGTTTAGTTTTTGTCTTTGTTGTTTTTTTTATTTTAGATATCTTCAATATTTTAAACAGTAGCTGTTATTGTAGATAAAGATTAACTAAGAATTTGATGACTCTTATTCATTATACACAATCTTTCAAAAAATTCTCGTTTATGACAGTTATTTGAGATTTTTACAACATTTGAAGAATTGTAGTGAGGCTTGTGTAAATATTACGGAGTCATCAGAGTAAAAGGTTTAATCTTCTAGGTTCCATGAAGGTATTCAACTCTAACTTTTCCATATTGATTTTAAAAAAAAGGAAACAAACAGCATTAAGATTACCACACATTTACATGAACTTACAACAATCACGTTTACACGTAAAGAAGATATTGTAATCTGTCTCACATTAGTAGCAACTCATTTTTAATTTTCATTATTTAATCATCTTTTGAAAATGTGCTTGACAGAAAAACAAATTTGGGAGAGGATTGTTCAGACAGGATGAGTCAGGGTTGAGCAGTAAGTAGGGTATGGTGTGCAGAAATTAGTCATTTAAAAGGAAAAACATGTGGGTGTAGCTGTACATAAAAAGTTGTAAATGATGAGTTCTGGATAAGACGAGGGAGAGATTGTTGTTGTTCATCCCTCTGCTGAAAAGAGACAGACAACACTAAGGTTGAAGGGACAATGCATGGAGTCAGACGGGCCGCTCAGACACTCCCTTCATTAGCAGCTGGGACTTTACTGTACGGAGACAACCAGCCGAGTGTTGGACAGGAAATCAAAGCAATCAAAGGCCGTACGCTGAGCAGTGCACGTCTTTAAAGCCCAGCGGCAGCATGAGATCTGCGTTTTGTAATTGAGTGTGCACGTGTGTGTGTGTCAGTGCGCGTAGGTGCACTGTTGAGGGGGGTGAGCAGCTGAACAATGAGTGCAGCTCACAAACAGGATGCCTCTGTTTCCTGAGGCTGAGACTGTCTCCTTAAACAACACTCTTCAGCTGACTGTTGTACTTGTGCCCACATCCTTTTAAATACAGGCACACATGTGTTAAATGTACAGTATGTCGGGTGACTTATACTGTCAACCCCCACCTCCACCCTAGCCCCCCCCAAAAAAAATATTTCCATCGTTAAGGGCAAATTTTTTAAGTATGAATTTAGTTTCCACTGAAATTACACACAACAAACCCTGAGCTAACAGGCAGACTGCATCCAGACACTGTGCAAACTCAGCAGATAAACACGCACAGCACACCGGGAGGCAGTCAGCAGCCTGTCCACATTCTGCCGTCAGAAAAAGCACACCTGTCCCAGCTGCTGTTTTGTAGAGAATAAGGGATAATAAGGAATGCCTTTCCCTCAGTTTTCCTGCAACCCACAACCCTCCCAGCACCTCATTTTGTCCACAACCCTCAACTTGTTTTTCTCTTGCTGTTCCCAGGACCAGATATTATGCCCAGTCTTATAACATATTTCCCCCTTTCTCTTTTCCCAAGTCATCTCATCTCAAACGCAACGACCAAAAACACTGTTACAAAAAGAGAATTGCTCTCTGTTTGGTTTTTTCTCTTGTGCATCCTCTAAGTCTTTGTCTTTCACCTCAAAGTCATCTGTAATATCTGTTGAATCATACAATCTCCAATTCTGTTCCTCCATATTTAATTTCTTTAACTGAAGGGACCTTACACTCTTTTTTTAAACTGTCCTCACTGACTGAAAAGTTTACCATAAACAGATTGTTTGCTGTGAAAAGCGGGTTTGCCATTCTAAATTGTTGACCACTTCAATTTTCTTTTAATTTTACACACAGAGGAGATATGGGCTCAAGAACAAAATTAGACTTCATAACCGTTTTAACATGGTTTCGCTGATAAAAGTCATTCATAAAAGTCACACAGTTAGCATTCATTTTATTGGCACATGTGTTGGCCAGCAGTCCATGTTAACCAATGCAGCTGGCTCTGTTGGTATTTATGATGAAACCTTTATAACTTGCAACAAGTGGCTTTCTGCTCCAGTTCAAACAGCTTTGCCCCCTGTTTTCATTTCATAATCAGCATTTCTCTCCTAAAGTGTGCAGGTTGCACAGCTGAGGGGCTCACACAGCTAAAAGCAAGCACAACGGGCTGCACACAAAGCCTCCTTCTTTTTTCTTACACGCGCACACAGCCATTTACAAAAATGTGACCCCTCAGCTCTTTTACTTTCAGCAGCTGCCGCTGGAGGCCCTTTGCTCTGCAGCCCAATGCTGCCGAGGAAGACGATTAACAGGCAGAACCTCCAGTGTGTCTTAAGGGGTAGCTGGGGCTTCAGAGTGTCCTGTCAGTCTTCCTGAATGTTTTGCCTCCTCCTTCCTCCCCTTCCTGCCTCTGCCGCCCCTCACAACTGAGCAGTGAGTGGAGTGAAATGTGGACAGCTAGTCATTATGCTGTCAGAGGAGAGCCCATGGAGCAAAACTCTCCAAAGTCAGAATGTACACGCTTCTCTTTTGATACAAATCAACTACCACGAACCCTTTGCTTTGACCAGCTGCACAGACAGTGTGACACCAGTGGATGAAAACAACAGCCGCTTTACACAATATGTGTCAAACACAATATTATTTGTATAACTGGTCTCTTCTAACTGAATAAAATTGTAAAACTGCATGGAAAATGGAGACGTTCAGCAATTTAAACACTGTGAAGAGCACAGTAAAGTGAATGAATGTCAAGCTAATGTTTTTCCTGTCTAAAAATGACACACACTAAGACATAAATACCCACACAACCTTAGGAGCACGGGTCGTGTCTGAGCACGCCTTCTCACTGTTGGCATCCATCCAGAGCACACACATGTGATGGGTTGGTGTGTGAGTGTGTGTGCGTGTGTGTGTGTGCACGTCGTGGTGGTGTTGGACATGTTTTTAAATGAAAACTTCGCCAGACAGAGCTGAAGTGCCTGTGGGATCCAATGCAGCTACAAACAAAACTGGCTTTGAGAGCAGTGGCTAAAAGCCATTTGGTTCAATGGTTTTGCACACTTTCCCTTTTTGGAAAACGATCACACCAGTTGGAACTTGTAAAGTTGCACAGATGCTTTTGGTGGAGCGTCTGTGTGTTCGCAGGGCTTACACCTCCTGGGCTGATCACAGGTGCTGAGGACAGACAGAGCACACAGCTGTTTTTAGGGACTTGGATCCTGATTTTATTGGCTGTGGCTTCTTGCATTGAAAATAGTTTGATTAAAGATCTCCACATTTCATTTTGAAGGGAACTGATTCTGAAAGGCAAAAGCATTTTAATAGATGTCTTTCAGTCTAGTCTGAATATGACACGTTTTTTTTATTTCCGTTACAGCGGTATTTCTACTGGATGGTAAGAATTTACAAATTACAACTTGACGTGTCTTGAGATAAATTAAACATTCAGAGCAGAACTGTTTTTCACTCCAATTCCAATTCTGATCTTTATCATCAGCAGTATGAATCACATGTTTCTAAAGAAAAAAACGTACCTTACAGGTAAACTGGGAAATAACAATTTCAGGGAATTTCCAGTGAATCAATTACATGTGCGCGTAAACAAAAGAAAAAAGACTGCCTTAACTTTTTTGCGTGACGTGTCACCTGCCAAAGGAAATTATGAGCCGTTTCTCTGAAATGAAGCGATGGAGCCAAGCAGCCAACCCAAACTATAAAACATTTTAGTACAAGGCTTAAGGAGAGAAAGGTGTACATTTTATAGTCTGCTTTTTCTCTTTCTGTCGCGACATATTGTGTGCCAGGATAAAACTGAAAAAAGAGCAGATGATTTTAATGTTTTGGCCAATAATACAGTTGGTTGATATTGATTCATGTGGCTTGTAAGTGGAAAAAAGATTTGAAAGAGAACCAAGAAGAAGTGAGAAGAGGAGTATTTTTCCTGCCATCCTTTATAAAAAGCACAGATTTTGATGCTGAAATCTCCACTTGTTTTGAAGTGTCAAACCTGTCTATGCGGGTTTCTGACCAAACAAGTTGACTCTGTGTGCACCTGTTGCTTTATTCACTCTCCAGAAGGCAGAAAAAAAACAAGGGAATCCACAGAGAAAAAACAATGTTGCCACCTAGTGGTGTATATATGTTGTTTTTCTTAACACTACAAGCCCTGGCTTGAGAAAAGCTGCATGTCTAGTCTAAAAGCAGTCTCCTTTCGTGTCTATAAACCATTCTGCTGTTATGTAATATACACTTGTTTTTGTTACCGTTGTAGAACATACCTTTATGTCACTTTGTCTGGCTAATAACTGCCTGTTAGAACAGCTGTCCTATCCAACAAGTTCGACTTGCTCACGTCATGCTGTCTGATTCAGAGCCTGTAAAATACAGATGTTGACCTCTCTGCTGACCTCTTTCCGTTGACAGTATCAGGTGTTTTGAGGTAGATCTTTCAAAATAGGCAGATTAGATTTCATCCCAGTAGCAATTATCTGTTAATGCAGCCCTGGCACACTTGCCCTTCAGGTTTTTCCATGACATCCAAACAAAGAGGGCTTGTTTTTACAATCGCTGTAAGAACACCCGTCTGCTGTTTACAGGCAGTGTTCATGTGACAGTTTTATGCAGCAGACAGCAACCTTACAAGCAGATGCAGCAGCCAAAACATGTTTTTTAATCTGGTGTAACAGCTGATGGTGACAACAAAATAGGTTTACAGCTGAGAGGCTCACCTGAATGATACAAATCTCACTGCCTTATTCATGTGAGAAGCTTGTTGTGAAAGTTGGCGTGAATTTAACATTTTTCATTATCCTTTTTTAAAATCCTTTTCTCTTTTTAAGCACTGATACAATAACTCCTTTGCTTACACCACTTTAAGAAACAAATCATAAATACAATATCTGGCAACCAGAAATCTTAAAAAGTTATCAATATCATTCTGAACAAAAACAGCTTTGTCCCCAAGCTTTGATGCTCAAAAGCCACAAATAAATACTCTGAAAGGTTAAAGTTCATTCAAGGTTTGACACAAAGTGACCCCGTGCAGCAGTTTAGAGTTTTTCATTTATTGATTTATCTTTTTTCTCATGACATGATGGAAACATTCAGCCAGCAAGACAAAGTCAAATTTTAGGTATGAAATGCTACAATTTGAGGTCATTCAAGTGTTTTGCTGGCACACAAGTGGAGGGAAGCCATTCAAGACAGACACACATGGACGGATCGCTGAGCAGGCTTAGGGACTAAATGTCTTATCAAAGACAAACAGACGCAAACTGTTTAAAAAGGAACCAATAAACAAGCTAAGTTAAGCTTGGAAACAGACATTTGAATTTTACATTTGAATTTGTGTTTAGTGTAAAGTGTCAACAACAAATTATTCAAAGAATGAAATTAGACCAAAACAACAGTCAAGCATTCCCAAAGAGATACAGAGTAACTGCAGTGGTGGATACGGAGACAGAATGGCAGAACAGACACATAAAGTCAAAAATGTTCAAATGAAATGCAAAAACTAACATACGTGCAGGTGACACATAAACCTTCAGCGAATGACCATTAGAGCTGACCATTAAAAGGATAACTAAACAAGAATGGCAGCAGAAAGCAAACAAAACAGAAGGAAAATTTTCAAAATGAAAATCAGAATCAGCAAAACATCTATAACATGCACATGATCCATACATCCAGTTGTGTCTGCGCAGTTTGTGGATGTTCGTATCTTTCAGTGTGACTGTCTGTACTCACTGGGGTGATTTGGGGATAGTTTGATACATATAAACCAAAATGCCTTTTTTCCCCATAATCTGTCCATGAAGACACATATAAATGTCACAGAAACCACATAACCATTCACATACCACATCAAACACAGAGCTAGAGCTCGCACCCACTCATCAAAATACAGCCTGAGACAAAAATGTGAAAATATAACCATATAGTCTCTTGTGTGCGAATAAAGTTTTTCCAGGCTCTTGGATTCCCTAAACAGCATATTCAATAACTATTTTAAATAAACACATAAACAGCACTGTTAATTGCCACAAAAAAAAGGTATTAACACCAAAAAATAAAAATCAGCTGTTACTTATATGACTCCTTCAGCCAGCCATCAATACTCATGTGCTATTCAATATTTCAAATCAGACAAGCAACGCTTGTGTCAAATTTGTTACTACTGAAATGCAATTAAATGTCAGTAAAAATAATATAATCGTTCATTCAGAATTCTAACAGATTCGGCTTGTGATGTGAACGAAAAGAGAGGCAACTGTGAGCTCGTTTCTGCAGCCATGCAAAACCCTTTTAAAAACACAGACCCTAACAAAACCCACATTTTATTACTTGTCACTTTGACAGAGGCTGCAAAACTTTCCCATTAACAAACAAAAATACGGACATTCTCCATTTCAGGGATCTATTTACATCAATACTTCTTAAGCTACATACAAAATGAAGATAGAAAAATTAGACATACAGTACGTCTGGGGTGTTTTTCTCAAATGACAGTCACTTATCTGCATATAGGTATGTTATGAATGCTTGTTACACTCGCATGCAACGTTTTATTGTCCTGTCATTCTGAGGGAAAATAGGATAAAATCCTGACCTGCTATGATGGGGTTTTACTTCATACCCCGTCAACAAAATTCTGCATAGTCTAAAATCCCATCAGTCATAGTGTTCACACGAGCATTTAAAGGCTGAGAAGAAAGGTAAATAGATAAGCCAAATGGTAATTTTATGCTTCAGGCCAAGTGCAAATACAGAAGAACATCAGCTGTTTATATTTATATTCCCAAAAAAAAGACATTACTGTATTTTAACAGTGACCCAATGTTACATCAATGTTTGGCAAGATCAAATGAAAAATCACTCCACCTTTAGCTCTAAATATGGAAAGAAATGATGAGGTTTCTCCATAAATAGCTTATTTGCTCCGATTAGTTGCTCGCGTTTGGATGGTAACTCTCCTCGGTGGGGGCTCCTCGATGCTCCGATTGGCCACAAGATCTTGTAGCTGTAGCGCTCCACCACCAATGAAGCAAAAGGCCGGACACACCGGAGCAGAGCAATCCACATGTCCCTCCCACAGGACACGTAAGGAGTGAGCATCGTAGAAGGTGACTCGCCCTCTGTCGCAGTCCAGGCATACTCCCAGCCGGGGCGGCAGAGGAGCGGTGTGGGAGTGAAGCTTGTTGCTGTGGCTGCTGCTCTGCGAGTGCAGTCCTCCCTGACTCTGGCTGTCCCCCTGGCTCTTGGTGTGACCGTGTCTTTGAGGGAGCAAGATCTTACCCATGCCCACGGTGAGGAAGCAGAGCGGGGGGGGAGTCCTGGCAGTCCTCTGCCTCACTGTCGTGTCCACTGTCTGGGTCACAGCTAGGAAGGGGGCAGAGGGCAAGATAACATTAGACTGTATTGGACAAAAAGATTTTAGAAAAAGGAAAAATAATCTGTTTTCAAAGACCTTAAATAGAGTGTGATCTAATGAAGTGAACACACGTTTAATGCTGGGGTTCTACCTCAGTTATAATGTCAATTACCTTTACTTTTTCATCCATTTTGATCTGTGCACCACAATCAAGAAATCCTCACTTTTACAAGTGAAAAGCTGGGGGAATGTTCATGGTGTTTGAATAAAATCTCAAAAAAAGTAAAGGGTTCTGATGGAAAAAACAAATATGTATATTTAAATATATCAATAAAAACAGCTGGTCATTTAACTCATTCGCTGCCAAAGACGTCTATAGACGTCTTTTCAAATCCGACCGTTCGCTGCCAAAGACGTCTATAGACGTCTTTTATGTTTTTCAATTGCGAGTGACTTGGGGGACGATCGGCGAAAGTTTTTCCGTAAATATCGGCTTCTAGACAGAGTATGGACTAACAAATTTACCCTCTAGGTAGCTGTGCCACTTTTGATGGGAGATTAGCATAGATTGTAAGAAAATAAAAACAAACGCAATGGTTCGCTATGAGAGAAATGGCGCCGGTGAGACGCACGTCGAAGAAGAACGGAATAAGGTAGAAACAAAATCTTTTTTCCTGATGAAAGAAGAGAGTCTGCTCTTTCTTTTGGTGTGTTCGGTGTTTACATAGTCAAAGCACAAACTATTCTGTGGCTCTTGAAAAATCAGTCAAAATTCTCAAAAAACTCTGGCAGTGAGCGACTCTCTGTTCTGAAAATGGCTGGCAGTCAATGAGTTAATTGGAACGCTAATCTTGTCCCAGTACACATGCAGAATTTTTTTTTATAGAGGTTCATGTGATTCTGCTCTTCGAAGTCTGTGCGTGGGACAAAGATATGAATTTTATGACTAAGATTTAGTTACCGAGGGCTCGCCATGTCCTGGGGGATGTGGAACCACTCTTGTAGTTTTGTTTCCTGCCCAACCCCAACCTGTAAATGAGTTTCAAACATACGAAACCAAAAAGCTTTGGTCAGTAAAAGCTATTTCCACAAATATAACCCACTGTTAATTCACAGCAAAGACATCCTCTCACCTTGACCAAGTAAGATCCGGGCTCCACAGAACATGCCCAGTAGTGTCTGCCTTGAGTGACAGCCAAGTCCGCCACCAGCAGGTCAGAGGTCAAGTTACAGGAGGTGAGGGCACGGTCAGCTGCTTGCAGGAGGGAAAGCCCCGGCACACTGCGGGCGTAGGTCTGGCCTTTACCCAGCGCCAAACGGTCTGCATGCAAACCCCAGCGAGAATCCAAGGAGAAACTCAGGACTGGGAGAACAGGAAGAGAGGGTAAACCAGTAAGAAAAGGAAGGATTTAAAATAGAAAGAAGAAAAGGAATACTGTCAGAAGAAAACAGGGGGTTAGATCTTGATGTTTGAGTACAGAGAGACAATTAGCCTTACTGAAAAAGGAGCAGGGAGAAGTGAGAAATACACCATTTATGAGGAGAAAATGTAAAGAAAAAGGTTTAAATCAAGGGAAAAACTGAAACAAATGTTTTTACGACAGGAAATAAAGACACGAATAACTATTCACATTGTGTAAGCAGTCTTTAAAAGATTAGATCAAAGTAAAGTAAATGTTTCTGAAGGGTTGACTATGCAGAATAATTTCAATGCACAAATAACAAAGAATTTTTGAAAAGGCAAGAAGACAGACCTGTGGCAAGAAAGAGAGAAGCAGAGATGTAATGACTGGGATGACACTGAAATGAAGAGCAAAAAAGGAAGGCTTTGTGCAGAAGCTAAACATAAGGATGAAAAATATCATGGGATGGAGAGAAAAGAAAAATCGAGATTAGTTAGTCAATTCAACCGCCTCCCCCTTTTTTTTAGTGAGCAAAGTGTAGACATTTTGAAAGTGATCAGGTGATCATGACCTACCCGGTGCAGGTGGGGTGTGGAGGTAAACCTCTTCACTGTACTCTCCAAACCCTGCTTTGTTGCAGCCTCTCACCCTGAGCACGTACACGCTGTCCATCTGCAACCGGTCAATCACAGCACTGGTCCCTTTCACTTCATGCAGTCTCTGCCATGGCGTGGAGGAGCTGGGGGATCCGCTGCCCCCCCACGCGGCGCCCACGCCTCCGGCCCGTCGCTGGTATTCCACAGAGAAGTGCCAGGCCGGAGCCGAGTCCTGAGGGAGGCGCCAGCATAAGAACAGCTGGTCGTACGCCAGGGTCTTTTGCGTGTCAATAACTGGAGCCAAGGGTGCTGTGGAGCAGGACAAATAGCAAAAACAGGCACGTGCAGACTGCACCACAACAATACCGCCACTTTCACATGGCTCTCAAGCAGGGGGTTTGGACCTCACCTTGTATGAACTGCAAGCTGTTGAGAAGCCTAACCTCTTTGGATGCATCGAGGTGAAAGTGTCTGAAGGAGGGATCAGCAGCAAGAGAGAAACACTGTAGATTTTCAATGGCCTTAATCAGCCTGCCAGAGACAGAAAGAGACTAAATCAAGAGAATGATCGAGCAGAAAAAGAAAGGTACAAAATGATGATAAGCCATGTTTATACACCTCCTTAATTTTCTAGTTCAGGGTTGAGCTAAAAAGCATGTCTTACCTGTGGTGTGTCACCCTCGCAGCCTGGACAAAGCAGGGGGCATCTGTCTCTTTGAGCAGCTCCTGGCTGTACACCATCAAACCCGCCTGCTCCAGCAGGTTTTGCTTCTGGAAGACCTGATTGGACAGTGCCTCCAGTCTCCTGCCTCTGGATCCTTCTAGCACCAAGGCTAAAGTTCCCTGACGCTCAGCGACAGCCGCTCCAAGCTCTCGGATGCAGTGGGTCAGCTGCTGCAGAGCCACTGCACTGTTAGCCTGCCAGAAGACCGAGGGGGCGCCGAAAAGTGAGAAGGATCCACATTGACCGGAGAAACCTTTGCTACAGATACAGATTTTGGAGTGTACTTTCATGCTCAGAATAGAAAATCTTTTCTTCTCAAACCTAAACCAACTTTAACAGGAGTGGTAAGAATTCCAAAAGGAGGATAAATCCCTTACACAGTCCAGCAGAAACTGAAAAAAAGTGATTTGATCAACATTTATGGCTAGATGAGAAAGAAAAAAACATGTAATGTTGTAAACTCAGAGTTAGACACACTCTTTGGGAACAATTCTGCAAACGTTCTGGACATTTAATGAGGACGTAGAAACAAGAATTGCATTATCATCATGTCTGCAGACGTTTGCCTTGTTTGTTTGTTCTCAGTTTTGTTCCATTTTATCAATTTATTATGTATTATTTGTATTTGGTGCCTTTTAACAGCTTGCATTCAAGGTATGGACATCTGTCTGCTGGTCAACTTAATTGTCAGTATCCATGGGGTAACAAAATGGGAACTATACTCTTACTTTATTTACATTACATTTAAGATGTCTGTAAGCCAGTAAATATATATTTCTCAAAAGCACTGAATTATGAGTATGTCTTTGATATTTCATGACAAACTGTATTTTTATTTATTTGATAGTTTTTTTGCGTAATTTGTGCAATTGTAAGTACTTCTCTAGTAAGTACTTGACCAGTCTTTTTGTGCCTGTACAGAGAGTCCAGTGTGGAGTGAGATCTGATTATTATCAATTATATTATTCGTTGTCATTATTTAGCATCATTAATTTACTTAAATCCAACTGAATCTATTGATCCAGATCCAGGTTAAATGGGGAGCAACACTCCAGAATGTGCTAAATCCTCCTGGCTGTTTTATTCTATCAGACAGTTTTGCCTTGTTGCAGCCTTGAACACTTTGTCTGATCTGGCATACTTCAACTTGACCTCAGCTATTTCTGTTAATTGCCATTTTGTAATTACATTACAGACTGCAGAAGCAGACACCGGCAACAGGTCACCAATCTGCTTCTAGCAGGGGGTGTCCAAAGTCATCCCTAAAGTTGCCTTTCAGGTTTTAGAAGTTTCCCTACTTCAACACACCTGATTCACCTGATCTATGTGCATTAGCGGGTGTGGACTGAGCTTTTGAATAGTTCCATTTAATCAGAATCAGGTGTGTTGAATCAAGGAAACTTTTTTTGTTTTGCATAAAGGATAAATGTTGGAACAGATGTTAAAACGGTGTATTGTACATTGCCCAAAACATGGAAAGTCACAGTTATAACAAATTAAATAGGGCCTATATGGTAAAAAAATATATATATCTGAGAGCGAAAATCTATTGAGGCACATCTATTCTTATTAATTTAGCTCTTTTCCAAAAAATATTTAAATAAAAGAAAAAAGCTTGAGTGGTGGGTAAATGTTGTTAGCACGTAATGTGGCAATGGACTTGATCTGCAAGAGCAAGTCTCCCTTTTACCTTCAGCAAAGCACAAAATGAATGTAGATTCAAGATTACGTTGTTGTTTTACTTAATAAAGTCAAATCTTTGTGTAAGGCAAATAAACAGAAAAAAACAGAAAAAAATTGTGTTCATAGATAGTGTTGCAGATTTTGTGCACCTCCATCTGTTTAATGGCAGCTTCCAGTTGAGTGATCTGACTCTGGATGGTCTCCTGGTTGGCCAAAATGAAGTTGACTTCCTTGGTAATCTTGTCCTGTGAAGACAAACATGAGGTTAAGGTTGCTGCCGTTGTGATTTTACCACACTTGAACCAGAATACCTGCGCGCTCACCTTGAGGGCCTGGTAGGCCTGTGCTATAGGCAAAACTTTGTGTCCGTGGTGAACGCGTCGGAGTTTACAAAGGGGGCACAGCAACCTCTGGCAGTTACGGCAATACCACTGCATTCTCTCCAGCTCGTGTTCAGTGCATGTGAGGACCTACAGCACAAACTGGGATGTAAACACAACCCAAAAGCTGCTGCTGTATACATTGTGCATAAAAATTCAATGAAAAAACACACACAAACCTTCGGCCTAAAGTTGTTTGTGGGAAGAATGTGTTCGTGCTGAGCTCGCGGGGTTCCCCAAGGATGGTAGAGTTTGAAACACTCATTGCAGAAGTTAGACTTGCAGTCAGCACAGCCCTTTGTGGCCTCCAGAGACTGAGGGGGTTTACAGAAACCACACATAATGGCCACGCTGCCAAGGCTTATTGTGTGCCTGTACCTAAAGGGCAGACATGTACACAAGCAGATAAGGGCAGGCAGTTCTGCAGCAAGAAGAAAAGAGCACAGACAAAAAGTGCCTATTGAAGAGAGGAAAGATGGAGTTTGTGTGAGAATGTCCTGCTCTCTTTTCAGCAGTTAGGTGTCCAACTCTTTTAGCCGCCTGGCCTGGATACACCACCAGCTGCTGCGCAGTGAAACATGCAGCATAACACTTTCTGATCAGGACTACTTCATCTGGGTCCGTCAAACAGCTGCGTATTCCCATTAACATCGAACCAAGCTCATGTGCTCTAAAAAGCAGCTCCTCTCAATGTGTTCTTCTGCGTTTGAAGTCGGTTCAGAAAATTGATCACACGAACCTTGCTCACATAACAAAATAGATAAAACTGACTCTATTCTTTCTGTTGTGTGCTGCAGTTTTCAAGCTTTCCTGCACCCTCCTCTCAGGCTTAGCCTTTGATCAGGAGTAAAGAGGAGATTCATTATTGAAACTCCTTCCAGCTAATGATTTCCTGTCTCATTTCTAAAGCAGCACTAACTTAACTCTTTACTCACCGCTTTCCACTGAGTTCAGTTTTTTTTTTTTTAAATCAAGATCGTCATTATTTTAACTCTGATCATTTGGTGATGCCCGCGACCCCATTAGGGAATAAGCGGTTACAAAAATGGATGGATGGATTAGCTGATGCTGTGCTGATGAAATGACGTTGCCACAGAATGAAGTAACCATCAGTCAAGTTTCAGACAGAAACATTGACTTCTTGTTTCGCGTTTGCTAAAGCGTAAACATTAAAATTATGATAAACCTCTCCACGATGCGTTCCAGAGTGAGGTTACGGAAGCAGTCTGTGAGGCCTTTCTCCCCGAGCTCCACGTCCTGCTGACAGGAGGGGCAGGGGAACAGCATAGGGGGAGGGGCTGCATCTTTCCGCCTGCGCCCAGGGTATGTCCCACACACTGAGAGAAGCATACAGGAAAGTAAAAGGGATACGGACAGAGAGAGAGAGAAAAAACATATTAAGTTATTCATTGGAGAGAGGAGCTCCTTGAAGATCTGTTAAAAGGTCATTTCACAATGAAGAAATGATTTTCATTTACGGACACCCTTTTGAAACATATCAGTTTGGCTTTTTTTATTTCTGTTTTTTATGCACACTGTAAACTTTAGGTGTACAGCAAACATTGATGTGTCAGCTAAGAGGGTAGTTATATCATACTGCGTCATCATTTCTGCTTTTTTTTTTTTTTATCTTTACACGACAACATCACTCTTTAGCCTCTCCAATCCTGAAGTTACTCATCCCTCCCTTCACACACGAGCAAAGCACCCTGCTAGGCCTTTTAATGTCCCCGATAACATGCGCCAACTGTACACATGGACGCACAAAAAAGCCATTTCCTTCACCTGTCCTGAGGACACGTTCTAGACGATCCGGCGTCCTGGGCGCAGGTCTGCGTGCCTGTCGTGGTGAGCGAGTGTTGGGGGTGGAGGCTGGTGAGTTGGGCTCTGGGGGAAGATCTGGAGGAGGATAGCCTCTTTGTACCAAGATCTCAGCTGCACACAGCAAACACACGCTGTGCTGGCACGGCAGTAGGACGGGCTGCTTCACCATTTCATCACACACTGGGCAATGCAGCTCCTGTTCCATGCTCTTCATGTTGGACTGGAGAAAAGAGGAGAGGGCAGGATTGCTTCGAGAAGAGAACCGAGAGAGGAGTCAGATTGAATAAGGGCTGACTCACTAAAATAGATAGGGATTCTGGACATCGTGCAGTGCCTGTCAACTTAGAAGAAAGAGAATGTGTAGGAGTAAACAGGGTGAAGGAGTGATGAAAACTGCTTATACAGCAGAGCATAAGAAAGGTAAAATAAGAGGAAAAAAAGTATTGCGGTGGACTTGTGGAACGTGAATTTCTGATTTAAAAAAAGCAGCAACAATTATGAGAGAGGGAGATCTTTTTTTATTGGATTTAATACTTTTCTTTGTCACTGAGTGGCTTTTTACTTCAGTTTTACTGGTCGTGGCACCCTCTTTCCATTGCCTCTGCTACTGAAGGCAGCATCCCGTTTCTATGACAACATGCATCATCCCTGCCTTCTCATCGTGTGAGGCCTGAAGCTCTGTGCCATCTTCCAGCATATTTAGCCAGCCAAAATTCTGAAACCCTTAACTAAGCTGCACCTACTTCAAGGGTAAAATGGAATATTCATTATGTGTATTTTCTATTTCGAACAAGTGGAGACTTGCCACAGAACAGACGTGTCTGTGATTTTGTAGACGACTACACGTTTTTTTAAAAGAGAATTGGCTTACATTGTACAGTACCTGCGCAGTTAGTAACTAGTCATCCCATATGCACAGCCGGATACAAAGGTTGTTAAGGTAAATCGATCAAATCACAGCACGTATGGTGAAAATAGTCAAAAACAAACCAGAAACAGCGTCACACTTACACTGATGCGAACCAGCGCGTCCATAATAGAGGTAAAGGTCTGTAAGTCCGCTTCTGCCATCCTTCCCCGCTGTGTCTGCGATAGTGGGACCTGTTTTCTGAAGAAAAGCCTTGGCAGGTATTAGCAGATACCTCGGTGAGACAAAACCCAGGCCTTCACTGTCTGAGCGTAAAGATAAATGTGCTGTGCTTGTGATGTGCTGCTGCACACGCGCTGAAGCTGTGCCTGTATCGAGGACCGATTAGACCGGTTGGGGGAAAACTGGATAGGAGGGGGTGGGGGTTTAGGGACTGCCTGGCTCAATTTATTTACCACAATCGCATTGCTCATGTCAAAATGAATACTATAGTAGTAGTAATAGTATTATGATGCTTTCCATTTCATTCCACGCATACATTTGTTTCTTATTCCAACGCATTGTCCCTACGCAGTACATTATTATCTTGCAAATTTTTAAATAAGTGATATTTTCATACGTATCGCTGCAGTAGAGGACTGTTATGTTTTGTAGCGTGACGTGGGTTTCGTCGGAACCACAAGCCAAATTGTTTGTGACCCAGTTTTACTATTTCCATTAGATGGCAGTGTTGTGTAATTAACATACAAAAGAGCTCAAATGGTCGATGAGTTCTGCCCGGAACCTCTAAACGCAATGTTTTCGTCCGGACTGTGATATCAACCGTACCAACGTGGTGGTTGTTGTAGCAACCGTTAGTAACGTCGGAGCTGATTGGAATTAATTTATCGTAAATGAGTTAAGATTGTTTTTTAGACGATATTTGAAGCACATGTGTACGTAACCTAGGTTAAAGAAAACAGCTTCTGGTTTTTTAAACAACATAGATTTAGCCGCGAGGTTCGCTTACTTGCTAATATATATCATCACGAAACGTAAACTCGGCACAAAAATGTGTTAGCCACTCCAAAGTTGGAAAAACAGCGTTTGTACATATCCAATTGTGCCTCCTTATCGTTAATTAGTTTAAGACGTGTCAACTAAAGTATGTCGGCCGTCAACAGCCTTGTCCCAGCACGGTTTCTCACCATCACTGCTCATCTGGTCATCGTGATTACCATATTTTGGTCGAGGGTAAGTAAACATTAAAAGAACAGGCCACGAATGTTTTTAAGCAAAAAAACTAATCGTGTTTATAGTATGTTTTTTAATACGAGATGCATAAGAAGTATTTGCAAGTTTTATTTTAGAAGTAACAGTACACGGTGAATATACGCATTTTACAAGAATTCATATTTGGATTTGTATGCAGTTTTTTCTGTCTTTTATCATTTTCATATTTGATTTGACTCTACAATGCCCTGTTTTCCTCCTTATAATATGTTAGTCATCTTTAACCTCCAAACACAGCACTACAAAGTTATGTTTGCACAAGAGATGTAATCCATCAGCAGTTTTAAGATATGCAGAAATGATTACTTGTAAATGTCAAAGTGCACCTTTTGTTTAACCACTACTGTTACATTTTGCTTGGAAATGTTGTCATGTAAATTTTGCTTTTCAGGAAAACAATGTGAAAGCAAGTTTACCTTTGGATTTCACTCAAGAGGAGTATGAGACTGAAGACAGAAAGTAAGGAAATGTTAAAGTTATGTCGGACACACACTTGCATACACACTCCTCTAACAAGTGTCCCTTTTTCAGGTTGGTGGTGGCATTGGCTGTCACTCTGGGTTTGTTTGCTATAGAATTGGCTGGATTCTTTTCAGGAGTGTCCATGTTCAACTGCAGCCAAGGAATCCTGTGTATCCTTTGACGTAACAGTCTTGGTCCATCATTGAAGATTGTCATGGATACACTCAGTAAATATAGTCATGGCTAAAGGTGTGTCCCGTTAATTGCATTTGTTTCAAACTGACAGATTTAATGGATATTTATATTTGAAGCCTTCTTTCCTTTCTAAACTGCTGACATAAATTAAACTGCAAAAGTGGACTGTGAGCATCAGGGTTCGGCTGCAAGAAATTAATTTCAAATCAAACATCTTTTTAAAATCAAACTATGAAAAATATATATCCATATTAATCAGTCACTTGGGGTCATCATTTATTGTTCCATGACTGAAATCTTGCCTGTATTTGACACTCCTCCAACAATAGCAACAGGAGTCCATGCCAGTGCCTCTGTGGCTCTGCTTTTCTTTCTCTTTGAGCAATGGGAGTGTGTCATCTACTGGTGGATTCTTGCCATATGCAGGTAAGTGTGTATATGCTTTATACTCTGTATATAAACACGATGTAATTTCCTGGAAAAGTTTTTTTTCCCTGACTTATCATTACCCCAGCATTGACCGTCCACTGCAGCGCGTCTGTGTCCTTGTCTTTCTTTGTGTTTGAAAAGTGGGAATATTGGACCTACTGGGTAATATTTGCCACCTGCAGGTTGGTGTGTGTGTGTGGATAATGTCTTTATGGATTTCTAGCCTTCAGATTAAAGGTATAACAGTGAATATGGCTCTGCTCAAGTGGTTAGGCCAACATGGTTGTCCTTGTCTGCCTCTCCCTCTAGTGTCCTACCTGCCTTTGTGGAGGTTCTTCTGTTTATAGCAGTTTTCGGACTGAAGAAGAAGCCATTATAGCAGCTCGGACAAGATTTGACCTGGGTCAGTGCACACATGGATGTCAATCATTGTATCAGCAGATATCGTCTGTGAGCCATAAATAATGAGCCCACTAATAAGTGGACAAAAAGGTTTAATCGCTATACAACATGTTAAGGCATGAACTAGCAAATGTCAATGGAGTACACCAGCAACTTTACCCATTTCCTTAGAATATTTTTGTCATAAATTTTTTAATATAAAATTGTTGTAATAAAACTATTTGTGTTGTGTCATTTTCTAAACGTGTTGTTGGGGTGTTTTGTTTTGGGGTTGAGAATTCTCAAGTCTTTTTTTTTTTTTACTTTATCAAGATATCTGTTTCAGAATCTGAAGGAATCAATGACATTATACCCTTTCTGGAGGGACTTTGAAATGACTTATTTTGTTTCTTTTGTCCCCAGTATATGTACAGATAATATTAATTTTACCCGGATGATGTACCTTGATAAATAATCCAACTATCGGTTGTTTAATGATTTTCAAGATTAATGCAAGAAGTTGGATTTCTGGTTGTAAAACGGAATGTTTAATAAACAACCACTCGTAATAGACATATACATATATATATATGTGTGTGTGTGTGTCTGTATGTGTGTAAAATGTATATTTGCAAGAATGGAATTTTAATTTGAATATAATCACGTGGTGAGTTCACGGGTCCGCCCGCTGGTTCCTCCTGATATTCAGACCGGTGAGACTTTAGTTCCCAGAGCCAATGCAACATTCTGGCTGTGCTAAAACAACTCTATCAGTGTTTCAACTCAAGCAGTGTCATTTAGAATCAAGTAATGGGTATGTATACAGTAAAGGCCGTAATATTCTGATACATTCGCTTAATATTTTTTGCAGATACGCAGATGTTTGGAAATGTAAAAGTGCGGTCTTGTTTTTAAGCTAGCTAATGTCTAGACGTGAGCTGTGTTACTATATAATATGCATAGTTTGCTGCTTTGTGTCCTTTTTACCCACAAACATTTATCAAGGGACCAAATTATGTAAGCCTTGATTTTTTTCTGTTAGTGCAGCGAATTTGGTTTGCACAGGTTTGTGCGTGCTAGCATGTTCAGCTTGAAGCTAACTGCTAAGACGGAAACGTTTATGTGCGTACACTGACGTGGCGTAAAGGCTAGCGCTATATTTTAAATAAAAAGCCCATTTAAAATACTATAACCTAATCGTTTATGTCACGCGAAATTACTTAAGCAAATGTGACTATTTGATGAAGTGCAATTGGACACGTCTTGTATGTCGGTAATATCACCCGTTTTTGATGATGCATATTCAGACTATAGTAGTTTCTTACTTGCCCATATTTGAACATGGTTTTGGAGATTTTATTGCTGCTCTCAACCAACCTATTTTTTTTTTCTTGTTTTTTTGTTGATTTATAGCTGTGAACACAGGCACTTCGCTGGTGCTTTCCAGTCTGCTCTCAGTGCTGGTTTTTGCTGGGATGCAGATGTTCAGCAAACAGCTGGCATCTACTGAGTGGCTCACCATCCTGGGAGGATTTCTGGGCTCAGTCCTTTTCATTTGCTCCCTTACTGTATCCTTTTGAGTATCAAATAAGGTTATAGGTTCTCGATACAGTCTACTTTTCTTATTCAGCTAAATTCCAGCTTATGATTTTCTTATGAGTTCTCAGAGCAATCTTTTTGTAAATTGACATACAGTAAATCCCAAATACCATTGTGGAACATTGCACCTTAACTATCTTTAGGCATTCAATAATCTGGAAAACCTGGTTTTTGGCAAGGGATTCCAAGCGAAGATATTCCCTGAAAGTAAGTGTTGACACCATTGATGTTTTTTCTGATATATGTCTAAGCATTATATTGCTTAAGTGATTAGCAAGCTGACAGCTTTACCTATCCTATCTGGATTTCAAACCTGAATTGATCCTTTGTTAGCCAAATTTGCCTAATAATTCCATTTACTTAATTGTCTTTTTAAAAAACAGATTCAAATTCCTATTGATAATAACAAGCAAACAGTCTTCTGAACTTTCTTCATTTCTGTCATTCCCCAGTCCTATTGTGCCTATTCCTGTCACTGTTTGCCTCTGGTCTGGTGCACCGGGTCTGTGTCACCACCTGGTAAGAGCTCTTTGCAATAACTGCAGTAGAGGAATAGTACACAGTCCATTGTTTCTTCCAAGTGTATTAATTCAAGACATTTGGCTTTGCCTTATCTCTCTATCCAGCTTGATTTTCTCTCTCTTCGCCCTGTACTACATCAACAAAATATCTGCTGCCCTCTACCAAGCAGCTGTTCCTGTTGTAACACCAGCCAAGGCTGCCAGTAAGAGCAAAAGGAAGAACTGACGAAGCCCCACTTACATCCTGTTAACCGGTCCATATGTTGAAGGTGCTGATAGTCACTGGAAAGCAGCTGTATCATATGTCTCACACAAGTTCTTAAATCCATCTTCTAAGTTTGATTTGTGGTACTTTTTTTAGGAAATTACCCAGGAATGACTCATTTATGGCTACTTTTTAAAATCTGAATACTGAAGAAGGCCTAAAAGTCAACACCTGGATGGTTCTTTACATTCCACTCTTCTCCTGTTTCTCAGCACTGGTCACTGCAAAGAGATTCAAAAATGCTTTCTGTAAATTCCTCAGCACTTCAAATACCGTTTTGTTTCATTCATTTTGTAATTAAACTTTTGGAAAGATTTTGAATGTGTTGTTGTTCTGTGAAATTGGATCGTTTTAGAAAATTCTCTCAAACTCAAAGGAGCAGCGCCGCTGTGAGCTGCAGCATAGTGTGCAGTGGGGTTATAGCAGCTGCTTAACCTCACTAATGGAGCAGGGAAAAAAACTTAACTGTGGGATTTCCTGCCCTTAACATTTTTTTTTCTGGAAATGTCTTGGGGCTGGCTTTACACAGTCATTATACCCATGAGTATTACAAGGATTCTCTCTTAGGTGACAAAGAAACACAGCACCAATATGTTGGACCGTTTACTTATGTTGATATTTATTCCCAGTAAGGTCTGCCAACGTGGCTGGCAGCTTCTGTTCGGTACAGCCAGTGTCAACAGTGTTTTGTTTAAATCTGCGAGCAAATGAACCGTATGAAGGGTAAACAAGTGGAAGACTGCGTGTCGACAGGACAGCCTGACTATTACAAAGCTCAGGACTCTCAGCCATCCGCACGTCTCGCTGCAGGAGGTAATTGTTCCTTTTAGGTGACCATTGATATGACTGCAAATTTCAACGGTTCGAGGCTGGATCATTCTGCCTACAAGTCTGGTGTGTTACAGAGTCATATTTTTCTTGGATGGATTGTTTCTGTTTTGAGAGTATCGTTCTTCCGAAAAGTTCAAATCTGTTGCTGTGAAATGGGTGTGGGACGGGATGGTGCTCTGTTCCGTTGTTTCCCCTCTGTGCCCCTCTGTATCCCTCCCCTCATGGGCGTTTCCAGGATGACTATAAATCCCTGAATAAACGTTCAGCGAGTCCCAGCACTCTAAACTGAAGCCTTCTTTCCCTTCCTCATCTTAATCGGGTAAGTTTTCTTCTGATTACTTTTTTAAATGTTTCTTTTTTAAATTTAGCATTTGTAGTAGTTTGAGGCTTGTTGACTTAAGACAGATGACTGTACCCCTCTCATGTAAGGGTTTCTATGTATTATCATTCCTCTAAGAGATTTGCTTCTTCTCTTCCGATGTCTGCATTCTGCTTTTTTTTTAAGATTTGACTAGACTTTTAATGGAGAGACAGAAGAAACGAGGGGAAAATGTTCATTCATGTGCCAAACGGTGATGTCCTTCCAAAAGAATTTGCTATGTGTGCCAATAAAACCAACACCCACTTCCTTACTTAAACTGAGAAAACTTTCGCCAGCCATGTCATTATAATCTTAATCATAGTAAATTCAGTCAGTGTTTCACTCTAAAAAATGTCCTTAACTGAAAAGGAGAATAAAAGGAGAGTAATTTGTTTTTGTTTTTTGTGGCTAAAACACGTGAAGCCGCCTTCTTTAAACTGCTGCAGAGCATCTGTTTTGCTGCTTATCTTTGTGGCAAATACTTTCCACTAAAGTGAAGCTGTTATCAGATCAGTACCGAGAGCTGTTCAGAAGTATGGCACTGATTTCCTGCCCTTTCCACCGTCAGAGCTCATTTTCCCTGTCATGACTGAACTGGAAAAGTCCATGGAGTCCATGATCACGGTGTTTCACCGCTACGCCAAAGAGGGTGGCAACAAAAACACCTTAAACAAGAAGGAGATGAAAAAGTTGATTGAGAGTGAGCTGCCCAACTTCTTAAAGGTAAGACTCTGGTGTCTGCTGTCAGAGCTGAGCTCAGTGCTCAGAGCTCTTCAGAACTCGGTGTCTCATGAACTCCTCCCGCGATAATTCTCTTTCAGGGCCAGAAAAACTCGGACACTCTGGACAAGATCATGAAAGATCTGGACCAAAACAAAGATGATGAGTTGGACTTTGAAGAATTTGTACCCTTTGTCGCCGGCCTCTCAATTGCTTGTGAAAAGTTTCTCTCCTTGGTCCCTGAGAAGAAGGGCAAAAAGTGAAGGGTCAAAGCAGAAGGATGTGTTTGCAGGTGTAAAGAATGTCACACACGTATGTGCCAGATTCATATTAAAAACCTTTTAACATGACTCCCTTGTTCTGGACTGACCCTATGCTCAGGTTTGCTCGAAAAACAGTTCGGATTTTACAGGTTCTCTTAAGTCGCATTAAGTGTTTTTAATGTGTGCGAGAACTAAGTTGGTGGACACATGCAATCATTTTAGTCAAGAGAATTTTTGCCAAGGCCTGGAAAATACCTAAGAAATTCCTTGGAGTGTTGACAATCACACATCTGATACACATCGTTTCAACCATGAACCCTGACTGAATCTTCAGCTGAGGCAGCTGTTTTCAAACTGCAGCTCAATCTATTCATAAAGGAATGCACAACCAGATGTGAGCACATGGTGCTACTAGGTTCTGTTTTCATACAGGATTCTCCAAAAGCTTTTCTGTTGAAAGGGTCATCACACTGCCAAAGTGGGTGTTCTTCTGTTATCTATCAGAAGCTTTTAATGTTTAAGTCATCAATGGAATTTAAGGAGAAGAAACCAAGCAGTAAGAAGTGTTTAGAAGCAGCCAGGGGACATTGTAACATTTACAGGGGCTTTGTTTTTCTGAAGTATCCTGATCGTCGCCTGCACTCCCAAACTGAATGGATTTTGACCATATTTGTAAATGGAGAAAGGCAGAACTAGTTCAGACGGGCGACTCATGCTGTTTCGCTGCCGCCCACATGATCCGTCTCACCATGCCAAATATCAAACGCACCCCATCTGGGCGGTCCCATCCTTCCACAGGCAGGACGCAGCATTTTTCAGGACAAATCTGGGGCTTCCCTCATCTCCCCTCTCCACTATAACAGCATCATTTTATCAGCACAATTAAGCGTGTCCCCAACCATCCAAAAAAAGGCCCATAGACAAAGTATTGATATCTGCATAAACATTCGTGGTTAAAAAGTTTTAACACCTCTTCTGTAAAAAATCTTCAATAAAAATACACAATCTCCCCTTAAGAAAACCTATCTTATTGACATATTGAGAAGATTATCGATAATATTTCCTTGATAGAAGCAGGGTCACACTTTTGGAAAACTGTGACATCTGTAAGTGTAATTCGGTTTTCCTCTGAGTCCCTCTCATTGTGCTGGTGTTGAAAGATGACATACTGTAAAAGAACCTTTCATGACCCCATGTGGCCGAAAGTAGAAGTCCTCACTGTTTGTTCACTTTCCTTTTTTAATTCAGAAACTAAATCCATGGCTTTAGATAACTTATTATTTTTAGTTCTGAAAAATTAAGCAGATGTTCCAATCTTTCAACATTTTCAAAGCTCTTTACAAACCATGCCTTGAGAGAGATTTTTCAGCCATTCCCAGATAATTTACTATCCAGAACCTGACTATTGGTCTGCTTAATGGAGATAGTTGTAAAGTAAAAATTTTAAAAATATCCTTTGAGAACCCAAATACATAGGTGACCATATTCAATGCACATTTACTGGATCACATTTTTAGAAACAGGTCTCTCTTTTCTAAAATGACCACTTCTTTATTTATTTATTTATTTATTTTTTTCAATCTTAACAAGTGCTGTTACCAATGACAAAAAAAGTATTTAGTAAGTGATTGCGTGTGAAAGCAGTCACACCGTAGCCTGCATTCCAGTCTAATGATCACAAAGGTACAGAACTGGTTTTTCATGGTAGGGACTGAAGCAACTCATTTCCACCACTGGATGTCATGAGATCCCATAAACCCGTTTAGGCACTTCATTCCTCTCTCTTGTCTTATTTTCACCCTTTGACAGTCAAAGATGGTGTTGTCGAAAATTTAAATAAGAAGTTCTTTCTCGCACAGGATTAGCGTTTCCTTCTGTTCAGGTGAACTAAAATAAAGCAGCCAGTAGGGTTGATATTTTCTGTTATTTCTATAAGACGATTTGAGTGTTTTTCTTGGCTTGTTTTTTACAGCTAAATGAACAAAAGGCACTGATGAAATTCATAAGTACCTGTAACCTTTTTTAACAACAGAAATGTGGAAAAAGCTGCCCCACATAGCTATTTATACATTTTTCCTCAATGCCTGAGGCCATTAAAACTTTTAGTTTTTTTTTCTTTTTTGGTTACGTTTCCAAAATGACTCACGATGTGCAGAAGTGCACATTTTACAGCCTGTGTTTTACGTTCTGTTCCATGATGTGAAAAACGGACAGAAAAATGGTGGGTCCCATAACAAGGTGACATAGCCTTTTATAGATGAAAATGGATTGTTCAAAGACATCAAAAGTGGGACATTTTCTTATTTTCCACCCTTCTACACTATTAAAGTCTTAGTTCCGGATGATACTCTTTATTTTGTTCTGCCCATAAAAAAAACATGTGCTTGCTAATGAAGACTGCTGACCACTGGAGGGGCAGACCCGGCTCTCCAGCAGGGCAACTGTAACGCATACCCTGACCATCAGGGCGTGGAAAGATCAACTTTTTGTGCCACCACATGATACTTAGTCCTTAGTACTTCCTTTCCCTCCTGCAAAGGAAATCTGATCGTTCTCAATAAGTGAAAGTAATATGGCCCGACTGAAGAGAATGATCTGACCCACGGAGGGAACTTGACGGGGGTTGGACAGAAAAGAAACACCCTTCCATTCTGCTGCCTTGGAACAGACAAGGGGAAAATGGAGAACCAGTTGGCCTAGTTCAGCAAAATTAAATTAAATTACTTGCGTCAGAATCGAAAATGTTGGAGCATGCGGTGAGGGCACTTAAACTGGGATGTCAATAACTTCAAAAACAGACTTCATGCATGTTTTTTAGTTCAGCTTTATTAGGACAGTGAAGCTTATGGGTGGAGAAGAAATAAACAAAACCTTTAGAGCAGTTTCCAGTGGAATCCTTGATAAAGTGACAATTAGGACCTAAAGATGCATCAACTAATGTGTTTGTTTTCATTTCAACGGTCCTGAAATCTCAAACCGAAGTTGAGAAAAGATTAATTGAAACATTCAGGTTTCGTGTTTATATCCATGAAACTGTGGAGTGTGTAGTGGCTTGAGGGAACATTTTTCTCACATGACACACTCCGTGTCAAGTAGCTGAAAATATTTTCTATTTGGCAGCAAACTCAAAAGTAAATTTAGTTCTGAATCAAGTGAATGTCAGGAGTATTTTGCAGTTGGGCAGAACAAAGGCACATGCACACATTCTGCACAGAAACAAAACCCTCCCAGACTTTTTTTTCCCCTACCAACCAGTCTACACATAAACACAACAACTGCAACCGCTCTGTCCTTACTCAAACAAGTCAAATGTTCTAAACTTACAGCCTTGCTCCTCTCACTCGCAAAGCTTGTATGGGTGGAGTCAGGCGCATTTC
The DNA here is from genome assembly GCA_013363375.1 of Menidia beryllina. Classification (NCBI taxonomy): domain Eukaryota; kingdom Metazoa; phylum Chordata; class Actinopteri; order Atheriniformes; family Atherinopsidae; genus Menidia; species Menidia beryllina. The sequence goes on from JABUIW010000019.1 coordinate 6,202,128, forward strand.
AAGGGTATGAATCACAGCTGGTTGGTGTGTTTGTGTGTTGTACGGATGCCCCAGAATGTGGGTAAAACCCAGTAGGTCTGCTCTTTAAGAGCCCGCCTCCCCAGCAGTCTGACAGCAGTCCTCACTGGGCCCGAGCTGGAGATACAAACAGGAATCTCTCCTCACCTGCTCATCGGGAATTCTCAGGTGAGTGCTCACGGAAAGCAACATGAGTTACCAGTTAGTTTTGTGGAAAGAATGAAAATGTAAGCCTGTAATCGAGATGCTGATCATTTAAAAGAAGCCTGAAAGATGCAGTGGAGTTAAAGATAATATTTGCAACATTTCTTTCTCTGCCATTTGATTTAAGTCAACTCAGTTCAAACAACAATTTTTCCCCCAAAATTTTTTTTCCCATTAGCTTTTAATGCTTATGTTCAAGTGTATATCCATTAAATCTTTTACATTTGCACTTGAAATATATTTTGCCGGATCTTATTTTCATCTTTGTCCTGTTTCTGTACACTCCATAACCAGGTTTTTGTCCAGCTGCAACCATGGCACGTCTGGATCAGGTCATCACAAACATTGTGGACATCTTCATGGAATATGCTGACGATGGAGGCAAGAAACGCCAGTTAAACAAAGATGAGCTCAAGAAAATGCTTGAGCAAGAAATACAAAGCCCTGAGTTGAAGGTATTTACATCAAATGAGCATGTGTTCATAAAAGAAACGACTGCTGGCATGCTTAACATTACAGTCACCGTGTGTTTGGCGCTGTTCTTTAACTGTGACGATCTGATCTCCAGAGCAACATCAATGCAGACGACATTGAAGAGGCCATGGAAATGCTGGACAAAAATCACGACGGTGAGGTGAACTTCCGCGAGTTTTGTCGGTGTATCTCCGTCCTTGCTAAATGCTACTACCACAAGAAGACAGGCAAGGGAGGGAAGAGAGGCAAGGCCAAAGAACAGGGGGCAGAAGAAGAAGGATGAGGGAGATAAAACATGCTATAAAGTATATGTTTGTGCAAAAAATGTCTCTGTTATTTTAAAAAAGTGTGCTCAAAATAAATAAAGTGTGTGTGGCTGTTGGCTTTCTCGTCTGTTTATGGATGTCTCTGGTACCGCTTGGTGTGTGGTGTCATGTCAAGAAACATGAAGGGGCTCATCACACATTCAGCAGACATTGCTGCTGCCTAAAACATGCACTCTACAGGTCAGAGCGATTATCTCTGCCTCACTAAAGCCCCAAAATACTTTCTCCTGGCTGATGAAAAGTTTTTAAAACACTGGAAACATCACCTCAAAAGATACTTAATCAAGAGGATTTCAATCTTTAAGAGCGTCTATGTTTTCCCTCTGTGTAATCCTCATTGCATACAGATGATACTATGTGAGAATACAAAGGGCTAAGAGGACAGAAAAACAGAGGACACAGAAGAAAACGCCCCCAAAGTACAAATCTGTCTGCCATTGGGTCTGTTTGAACACAACACAATTACAGAATGGACCAAAGGACCAAAGAAAAAAATAAAAAAGGAATCATTGGCGTCTGACATTAACATTTCTACAGTCAAAAGAACTTGTTTGGCTTAGAATATAGCGCCTCATATTTTTACGCAGTGCAATTAGTTTAGCCAGACAGAACTGTTGTGACAGTTTCTGTACTTCAGGCATCTAAGGACGAATTTCTGTGAGCTAGGAAGGAAGTTTATGCCCAACATTTGCTATTTATATGTAGGACCAAAAGTAATCCAGAGGCACTTCTGAGCTATGGTAAAAGCAGAACAGTTGACAGCCTTGTAAAAAAAAGTGCCACAGTTCTTACTGAATGCTCTATTACAGAAAAACAAAACACGGGAACTGGCGTTTTATGTGTGTTTTCAGGACATAAAATCTTACCTTCAAAATCAAAGGAGAGGAGAGGAAAAAAGAGGTGGGAAAGCTTGATGTTAGGAACTGATGAGAGGAAGATACCAGGTAGTTTGAAAGAGGAAATTAAAAAAAGGCCCCAAATTAGCTGATTCATTCTGACCACAGAGCTCATCTGATCCTGAGGTGTTGTGTTTAGTCTGGTACTCCAGGAGAGGTCTCAGTGTAGCAAGGAGAAAAGCTACCCAACATGGAAACACCCATTTATGAGGGACTCAGAAGAGCAGTCTACCATTATCATTATTATTATTATTATTATTATTATTATTATTATTATTATTATTATTAGTAGTAGTAGTAGTAGTAGTAGTAGTAGTAGTAGTAGTAGTAGTAGTAGTAGTAGTAGTAGTAGTAGTAGTAGTAGTAGTAGTATTATTATTATTATTATTATTATTATTATTATAGGAGCAATGCATCTGTAGTTGGCATGGTGAAGGGGGAAATGATTTAATGTATTTCCTACTCGTATGTCTTTGTCTCCAACACTCTATAAGTCACCTAAAATTTGTCAACTCCTCGTTTACCTTTTTTATTTGTTACCATCTGAGCCACATTTATGGAAAAAAGTGAGTACTTGAATAGCAGTTAACAAATAAACTTGAATTGAAATAACAGGGCGTTGAGAAAACATTTTTGGTTTTGAAGTTTTTGAGGTCGGCTCGTGTGATGGGTTTTCTGAGCAGTTAGTAACTGGCATGCAATAGGAAGTTGTGACGGCACCTGGAAAAGTACAGAAATGTGCAGCCTTGTAAATATTTGCATGAGTCACACCCAAAAGGAGGACATATCCAGTGAGGCGGTGCACAGAGAAACGCAGAGAAGGTGCCGCAGGCCATTTCAGCCCCACAGTAATTGCCCCTTTGAAAGAGGTATGTGAAATAAAAAGGTGTTTTGTAAATTAAAGTTTAACATTGACCTCGAAATCTGATCTTGAAAAAAAAGTTCAGCAAGATAACGTTTCCAGAACTTTCTCTGGTTTCAGATACCTAAAGATTCTAATTTATCATAGGAGAAGTCTTAAATTCTCGCATTTTTACTGAAATCTGCCACCTGAGCAGAAGATGAATAAATAAATGAATGAATCCACACAATCCACAGCCAAACGTTGGGAAAACTGAGATGTCCTATCCTCAAGTGGCCCGTGAAGCTTGCTCAGTTGAGAAATATGTGCCTGCCCATGTGCCTTATGTAAGACGGGGACTTTAATAGGCTATGATTCACGTGTTACAGACGGGTGACAGAAATGTGCCTAAAGTTTATTTCCCAGATCTGAGGAAGATGCAAGAGCATTCAATGAGTTACGATAGGTCACATAAAGTTTTTAGATGGAAGACAGGATTCATTTATTCAGAGTTTGACTGATGTTGGGAGAAATCTGGTTGTCAACACACAGCTGGAAAGCTTCCATTTAATGCCAGAATATCTGCACATCTGGAAATTTGGGTTCTTTTTAATTAGGAAATTGATTTGGTTGCAGCTGAAGCTATTTCACTAAAGAACTGAAAAAAGAACATGCAAAGAGACTGAGTTAAAGTTAAACACGGAGAGGATGGTGCCAAAGAAATTATTACTGTTTCACAATGATAGAAGTTGGAAAACTTCTATTTGAAGCATGGCTGAACAAATTGATCAATTTCACAAGTTTTAAAAAACAAAACAAAGCTAGTCAGTGATATATTCATTCTGATTAGGAATCACTACTATGTTTGGAGGCTGGTGTTTGCAAACCATTAAAGGGAATCTTAACAGAAGAAAGATACTGAATCCAAATATGCAAAGATGCAACAGAGTTTGAAAACTGTCGTCTAAAAATTCAGGGGAATATCAACAATGAGTATCTGACAATAGCTAAGAAGTCGCTTTCTGACGTGTAAGTAAGTTGTAATGGATAAATGAATGCTTTCATTTACTGGGACAGAGTTAAATATGAACACATCTAGCACATTATCAGAACTCTATTAGACAATGTCGGAGTATTTTTACATGCACACGATATTTAAATGTTATAGGTGTGGTGTCAAAAGATTGTTAAACATTTCATGCAAATGTTGAAAAAGATGAGTCATTCAACATTTGTAATTCTCAGAAAGTCATTGTAAAAAGCCAGCACCAGCAGCTGGTCTTGTAGGTGTGGTTTTGTGTGAACAGCATCAATGTGACTGACCAAAGGGTCCTATTTGCATGCATTTGTTTGCAATTCACATTGAACACTTCACACAATGGTGCAGATGGAGTAATCCTGAGTAATCCTGAGCCCAACAGTAAAATTATGTGTGAGTTTCAGCAATCATCTTTACACATCTAAAATGCCAAGTTATTTTTCAACTATGAAGCTAAGATTATGATTGAGCTTTTCATTTACGAAACACTTGTTAGCCACTGCCACCGATCCACTGCCGTGCTTTAAGAGCCTTTTCCATGCAGCAAGACAGCTGCCATGGCCAGATGGGACAGGTTTTTCCTGTTTCCCTGAGTACTATTTTACTTGTCAGTGTAGAAATTGTGCAATGAGATGTTAACCGTTCCACCCTTTGTTTCTTTGTGGTTGGAAGTGCCTCTCAGCTAGAAGTCATGCCATAAGAGGTGCGGCTCAGGGTACAAACTGCAGATTCGTGTTGGATGGGGTTTCATGTTTTCTGAAGAGATGGCCCATGTCTAAACTGCACAATGTGTCGTGACATAGCGCAAAGTGCCAGGAACCAAAGAAATTTCAGAAAAAAGAAGGTTAACTTTCATTTGCAGATACAAGCTAACAAACACAAGACAAAGGTGGCGGATTTCTAAGAAAATAGTCAGGAACTGATTATTTTCATTGACTCTGCCATTTGTTTTTCTTGCCAACTGACAAATAGACCACACCTTTGACTCGACCTTAACAAGGGAATTTAGTAAGATTAAGATTATGTGCCTTGCCCTAAACCACAAACAGATGCAATTAAAGACAACATATTTTTACAGTATGTAGTTTGCAATTGGTACTTCATTCATAAGCAAGTGTAATCAGAAATCAGAAATCACTTTAGTGGCCAAAGTAGAGTACACAGGACTTTGACTTGGTATCCCAGTGCAACAGGACAGTTTAAATAACATATTTGAAAAAACGCCAAAGAAAAGGTACATATGATATGTTCGGATGTTTTTAGGTGTTGATTGTAGAAGTGGCTGGAGGATGGAGATGTCTTTATGTAAGAGGGCGGTGGCCTCAGGGGAAAAAACTGTACAGGTGCCAGGTGGTTCTGGTCCTGATGGATCTGAATCTTCGACCTGATGGGAGGGTTGTGAATAGGGAGTGAGCTGGGTGAGATGGGCCCACCACTATCTTCCTAGCCCTTTGCTAGGATTTTCTATTGTGCAGAACACATAACACATAAGGCTCCTGTTGTGTGATCTTATATTAGTAGAAATTTCAGGAAATTTAGATAACTAGATATTAGTATCTCCACAGTTTCTGTTGTGTGTGTGAGTATGAATGAATAAGAAGTCAGACTTTTGACTTGTCAGCACAAGTGAATTGGACTGGCTTTAGCTGTTTATCATGCCGCACAGGATGAGCAAGTGGCAAAAGAGAATCAGCTTTGCACTAAGACATTTACTGTTCAGTCTTCACTGACTGGAAAAAAATTATGAAAAATGTATTAGTATTAATTCTCTGTTATCCATTGCCTTCAAACGAATCTCTTTCTTCAGCTAGAAGCATGGCTTGAATGGAACAAGCCATTCAGAATGTTGTGGATTTGTTTTCGGAGTATGCTGACGGTGACGGCAAGTTAAACAGGGAGGAACTAGAGAAACTGGTAGAGAAAGAAATTCAGAACCCAGAGCTCAAAGTAAGAGACACATAAACAACATTAACTGCAATGGCACGTTACCCACACTTTGAATATGCTTTTAACTGAAAGTACCTGTTCTCCAGGCTAAACTCTCTGCAGGTGACCCCGATGAGGCCATGGGGAGGATGGATAGGAACCGCGATGGTGAGATCGACTTCAAAGAGTTTATGAAGTGTCTGTCTTTCGTGGCCCTCTGCTACTACTGCAAGAAGATGGGCAAGGGCCATTAAGTAAAGAAACCTGGAAAAATCAAAGTATGAAGCTGTCAAAAACTTCTGAGGTGTAAAATCACTAGAGTATAATAAAAAAAATTGTAGTTAAATTAGATGTCAGTTGATTTATTTCTGTAAACGTGTCAATCATATTCCCAGTATTGTACCCCTCTGCCTCAAGAGTTGAGTGTTTGCAGATATGTCACTTCCCAAGTAAATTTTTGTTAATAACATAAACTTATAGATGAAAGATGTTCCACTAGTCATTAAAAAAGCCAAAAATAAATATTAACTCTCTGACAGACCTACTGGAAAATGTGAACCGGCACGAACTTATCGTCAAATCGTGCTTGTACTTGTAGTGATCTGCAAGCAAGAATTTGAATCTGTTTAAATATGCCTCTGGGTATTTGAAAAGAGGCCAGTATTTGTTTTTCTTTACTAGCTTTGTCAGGACGCAAACAGCCAAGCTGGGAGGCAACAGGTTTCTGAGCAGAAACGGTGACGAACCACAATGAATAGGAACAAACAGAGTCCTAAAAGCCCTAGTTTAAAAGCTGTAAAGATGTAAATCTTAATTTTGTGCTGCAGGAAAGTTTCTTCTTGATTTGAAAATAAAAATGTTTTAGTTTTTTGCAGAAGCTAAACTATTTCATGCTTTGAAAATCTGAACTACATTTTTTATTTTTGTCTGATCAAACCATCCAGTTTGGCTGTCAGAGGCAAAAAGAGCTGTTTGTTGCTTTACCAAAAATTCTAATTTGCCTTCTCCTGTCAACAGCTCACAAGCATGTGGAGCTGGATGTCCAATTCTGCCTACTAGAACCCAACCGCATTCATTTTAAACACATTTCACATTGAATGAAACAGGAATCTCTTTTAAACAACAGCCCATTAAATAAGTTTCATATTTTTAACTCTGGTAAAATCCATCTAAGAAACAATAAAAACGTACCGAATAAGAATTCTTGTAGATCCAGTTTTGATTAACATGAGGCACAGCAGTGGCTGCTGAATTCTGGTTGGTTCTACTTTCTCAAAATACTTTTTTTCTTTCCTCAAATTCAGCCGTGAGTGACAGATTTTAGTCGAATGGCCGTTTTGAGCTTCAAGTTTTTAATGTTGTGGTTGTTTTCATGAGCGCATGAGAGTTTTTTTCCAGCACAAACAGGGACATCTGAAGGTGTCAATGGCCATCAGCACTGTTATGGCTTGTGATATTGTATTAATGTGGACTCAAACCAGGTCCCTTCTTGCTGTGAGGAGACCATGGGCTGACAGTTATCCTGCACAGATTTTCAGTTCGAAATGCACACACTTCATGGCAAACAAAACCTTATCCACATCAGTTTTTAAAAAGCAAGCAGAGTTTTTCACACTTTTCATACACATAAGCACTAACACCTGGTATTTTAACAGTGACCGTTTATATTCTGAAAAATACAACTTTTACTTTAAAGTATTAGAATTTCTGAAAAACAGGTGTTATTCTGCTCAACTTAACTTGTATTAATAGGAAGTGAATAAAATTACTCGTGGATTCTCCAGTCCTTGTTGCACCACTGTGTAGCTTCCAAGACCAAGTCTGAACAGAGTTGTGCACAAAATATTCTTTGGCACGATATTCTTGTGTTTGAATTGACAGTATTGTGTAACCATCAATGCAGATCGTATACATGCACTAACTTGTTATAGAAAACTACATGAATCTCTTTGAAAGAAAAAGGAATGCCACTACAAATGATTGCCCTCGTAAATTGCTCCTGTTCCTCATTGAGATTAAGTTCACTATCAAATATGTGGACATTTGTAAGCACAAATTGTACTACTCTATACATCGAAGCAAGCAATCTTAACACAAATTCACCGAAACAGGCTGAAATAATAACCTAAATATCAGTAACAGGATAATGCTCTTTGGCTGGGATATAGTACATTAATTTCTATCAAAACAATGTTTGCCATGTAAATGTACATACATACATACTATACTGTATATGTACTGTATATACGTATACAGAAAAACGAGTACTTTGAACGATGCAGTCTTCCTGGAATTAAAAACCAGTTGTGTGTGTGTAGACAAAGGAACAAAGCAGAGGACACAAAGTAAACCAGTCAGAGGGCGGGATTTGTTTTGTTTTTTTAAGGCAGGGCAAACTATTTTATAAGGACAGAGTCTCAGCCCTCCTCTCATATCCTTCTCTTCATTCTCCTCTGAGCTCAACAAGTTTCAGACTACATTGGTGAGTACACAAATGCTTTGAAATTCTTATTGAAACAACAAATTTTAGACAAATACTGTCCATGTAGTTTTGACAGACAACATGCATCAAGTTGCTATACGTTTTATCTGTGACTGCAGCTTAAAATAGATCATTGCAATTCGGAAAACTGCTAATGATTCCTTTGGAGTTTTCCTAAATGTACTGTTTAACTACAAGTACACAGTTGTTGTGGGAAAACAGGAAGAAACATTGAGGAGTAAAGAATGCCTAAATGAATGTGTGAGGATTGTTTGTGAAAGTATATAGCATGACTAAATTGCAAAAATCAACTCGTAAAATTAAAGATAACCCACCCTGTGGAATTATTATAGGCAGCTACCGAAGGCTGTAAAAAACGCAGCCTGGCCCATCCCAAAAACAATTTCCTGTTTGCTGTACTACCCAGATTAAGCATGACTCATGGTCGAAATGAATAGCTGCTAGAACGGTTTCAGAATGTCTCAGTTCTAAAATGCACTGGGGCGTTTTGAAAATGATCAATAGTTTGGTGTAATAAAGAGACATTGACAAGACAGCAATTATGTCTCAGTAATGTGCTTAAGACTTGCCTTGAATATAACAACATTAATATGCAGAAAAAGGAAACTACAAATGAGAAAGTCACAGCAGGCAACACACTGTAAGACCTTCTCTCGTTTCAGAAATCATGTCTATGCTAGGGGCAATCGCAACTCTCAAGAAAACTTTTGATGATTATGCTGGAAAAGAAGGAGACAAAAAAACTTTGACCAAGAAAGAATTGGCTACCCTTCTGAAAAACGAGCTTAAGATGGAAGAGGTAAGTATCAAACACAAAACACAGTACACAAAACAGTAAATGTATCCGATTTATTCAAAGTCCTCGTCTCTCTTTTCTGCTTAGGGTGGCAATCAAGATCAAATCGGCAAATTTTTCAAGACCCTGGATGCGGACGGTGATGGTGTGATTGATTTCAACGAGTATGTGGTTTTTGTTGCAACCCTCGCAATGTTTTTTAATGATGCGTAGACTGCTCTTGCCTTTTGTAATATGTAATCTGTCCGCAGTTGTACCCATGCATTAAATGAAAAGTGATAACTTTCTTTACTACATGGCTGGCATGTGACAAATAAAAAAAAGTCATGTTTTGAAGCATTGTTTGTTTATTATGATCGAAACACAAGGCAGAAATTCTTGATACAACAATGGCCTCAACAGGTTAAACGTTCAGTCATACCACTTTTAGAAGAACAGTACTGTCAGGAATAATAACACGTTTTGTATCGGACACTTCACTAATTCTTCAGAAATGTGCAAATAAAAAAAATACTGTTCTTACACAGTGAATTTAGAATCTACATATCGACCTCAAATGCAAAGGTTTGGAGCGAGGGGAAGCCTGAGTACATGAGGAAAATGCTCAAGTAAACACAAGTTACAACATTTACAGCTGAATTTTGAGGGAAAAGTGGAGTCCTGTTACTGTGAGGCCTCTCCCTGACTAGCTCATAGCCTCTTTAACTCCTACAACCTTAAGATAATCAGAAGCATTACGTAATCCCAGTGGTTTATTACGATTTTGTACAATTGAACTAAAAAGGATATGCAGCATTAACCTGAAGGTGATTCATGTGCATTTCACAGTAATTACATGACAACTGGGGCCTTCGAAACAAAAGCAACACCTGTACTTCATCATCATTGAAGCCCTCCTGAAGTACTTTTCAAATGGTCCATTGAAATATGATGTTCCTATTCAAATAACAGGTTTTGCAAAGTTCATCTGCCATAAAAAAAAAAATAGCTAGCCTCCCATTATTGTGTTAGTGTTTGCATGTTTATTGAGAAGGACGGGGCTTAATAATACACTATTCTCCATGCACAGCTTTATATCTACAAGCAATTCTCCAAAAAATGGAACATGATTTAACAAAAGTTCAAAATTTTTCTTACACATTCAAACTGTCTTCAACAGATGATTTGGTTTGCTACTAGAATGAAGGTTCGACAACACTGATTTCTGTGATGTGTCATTTTGATCAACTGAATCGGTTGTCACATTTACTATATTTCAGCGGCAGTGAAATCTTTAGCAGTAATTAAGTCATAAAACATTCAAATCCAAATGATCTGTCTGTCGTGCATCTATTTTCAAGTTAGTTTTGTCTGAAGGTCACTTGAAAATCTCCATATATATATAGCTTCGGATTTAATGGATGACATACTCCTGAAATAAGCATATGAAGTACATGAGCTGAGGGCAGTTCATCAAGGAAGTTTTTTTCACATATTGCATCGTTTTCTTATGTTACCCGTTGGCAGTCTACATATGGTAAAACATACCCTAAAGTCTGGTTTGAAAATCGAACAGCAAATGCTCTTTCTGGCTAATAGGCGACAGAGGACTCAGAATATATCCACATGGAATGCGGCCTGGCTTCCTGGGTAAATCTCGTGACACATCGGAAATTCTCGTTTTCTTTCGGCGTATCGCAGTCGGTTAGCTTCTCAGTCTGATAGCTTGCTCCAACAGCTAATGTTTCTGTGGTGTTTAATGTTAGCGGAACAGGGGCTGATGAAACAAATCTTATAGAAAGATGGCGGACGTGGAGGGACAGGGAATTGGTTCCTCTGTCCCGCCGTTACCTCAACCTTCTTCCCGCATTGGCTCCGGTAGCGGTAACGGTACACCAGATACCGGCGGCTGCTGCCCAACGGTGACCACCGTTACCTCGGGCCCTCGGCTGGTCCGAATAGTGAAGTCCGACTCGGGCTACGGTTTCAATGTTCGCGGACAAGTTAGTGAAGGAGGTCAACTACGGAGCATTAACGGGGAACTGTACGCTCCACTGCAGCATGTTAGCGCCGTCCTGCCGGGGGGAGCCGCCGACAGAGCCGGCATCTCGAAGGGGGACAGGATCCTGGAGGTGTAAGTGGCTGCCGTTGTCGCTGAACTCAGCGCAGATTTGAATCAGGTAGTGTTTGGATCAGTTCCCATTGATCATAACTGTGACAAATAGGGAGGGAACCCATATTTAGCGTTATCTCCGGTACCAGTGAAAGGCACCAACATGTGGCTCTGAATGGTTCTCCAGCATGGCAGAACACAAGTCCGTCTGGATGAAAGGAGTGCCTGTATGTGAGAGAATGATCTTGAAATCATTACAAATTCCCCTCACACCGAAATCAGTTCCTCTCATCCACAGTCAGACGGTTATTTTCACTTCAATTACATCTCACTTTACCATTCTTTGTAGTTGTTTTCCCGACCTTAAATTGACCAGCAGAGTAATTGGATTTGTGTAATTAACTCCAAACAGATTGAATGTTTTGTGCATTTAGGACATAGGTGTTTGCCTTCACGGGCATGTTGTTAGTATGCATGGGGAATGCTTGCTGATGTTAGACTCTGTTGCTATGGAGAAGAGCACACATCATCAGTGTGTCTGCTTGGAGCAAGGTGATGCAGAAAGGGGGGCGGGGGGGGGGGGGTTTATTTCACTTGTGATTGGCTTTTCCCTCTTAAATTCAGTGTTTGATTGGCTTGTTTTTGCACACTGCTTTGTTCAAGGAAGGCCTGCAGTAACCTGGCAGTTGGTTGACCCCGTTATTTCTGTGCCAGCATGCAAAGGTACATCCGTTGCTGTATGATAGGGGCTGTTTGGTAGCCTTGCTGTTCGATCTCTGTGATTTATGTTGACCAATATCAACATCTAATCGGCTATTGATTACTCCCTTTCGTTGTACTGTTCAGATGATATTGCATTTTAAACCCTCGAATGCAAAGGCCTCCCATGGAATAATCAGTCCCAAATATATCTAAAATCTTAGTATTTCTATACTTTTCTGTAACTACTCCCAACTAGGTGCAGGGCAGAGCAATTCCCTGCTATTCTTTATGTAATCAATACCTCTATGCTTATGTCTAAGAAGTTGCTGTTTTTTGTATTGAAAGGCAGAAAAAAATCTATGCAGGAAAGTTCTTTACTCTTCACAATAAAAGGTTAGATATCATCTTAAATCCAATAATTTTCAGCACATATATTCTGTAAGGTGTAATCAATGAACAAAACTGAAATAAAGTGAGAAAAAATGTAATTCTTTCAAATCTTTTAAGAGTTTTTTTTTACAAGCAAGTAAATCCTTTATTAGGTTTGTTTTTGATGGTTTGCTGGAAGCGAATGTCATTATTCACTTAAAATATTTTTTCGTAAATTAGGAGGGGCAGGAAAAAAGGAGATGCTATGTGAGATGGGGGAAATGTATCACACAACCTGTTCATCACAATCTTAAGTGCTGACAGTGCCAGTGCGAAAACCACAGATGCATATTATGTCATCGTAAAGCTGCAAGATGGAAGAAGCTGCCGCTCTGCATTTCATGTGGCTGCACACTTGTTTTTTTCCCATTCTACAGCAGCAAGATGTTTGCTCTTGTGTCTCTCCTTTTATTCTTTGATTACTTCCACCTACACACTTATCATTTGACATCAGGTCTAGTTTCGGCTTGGCAGTGATGTACATAGGGCCTGTGACTCCCCAATGTTGGTAAGAGCCACCGAGTTTACAGCTTGGCAATATAAGACATACCTGCATACATAATGGTTGAGCTCTGGGTGAAAGTATAGGTGAAGTAAAATCTTGTCTTGAATTATCAAGTCAATTTCTTCTTTTTCTTGAGTTTTTGTACCTGTTCGTCATCCCAGTTCGCAGAAAAAAACTTGTACCCTAACCTGACTGTCAAAGTGGCATCAGAATTTGATTTCATCATGTCGAAAATGTTTTTTTGTAATGATAAACACATTCTCATCTTGGTATATGTTTATGATGCATTTGCAATTTTTGAAGGATGAAACCATTACATTTAAAGACCACAGGCCCTCCTGGGCTAACTACTTTGTGCCAAACAAATTGGACCTGTGATCTCCATGACAGCTCTGAGAAGATTGTTTTACTTATGTCTATAACATTTTAGGCCATTCTGCACTTATGGAAACGTTTAAATGGAATTTTGACCAGCTCATGCACTGCACATTTCCAAGCTACTGCTTAAGCATCACAGATCGTTTGCACTGCAGTGAAATACACTTCACTTAATAATTCAAGGGTTGTCTTTCAAGCATTGTTCAAAAAGCGCCCATGTCAAAGAGGTTTGACAAAGTGTGAGAAATCGCTAGATTTGATGGCAAGGGCTTTTTAGAGGAGCCTTGAAGGCTTTTCTGAATACAGGTGAGGTTGTCTCCACTTTGTCATTAGCAATGCCATGCCTCAGGCACATGACTGCCAATGTGCACTCACCCAGAGCTGCTCATGTTCAGCTGTGCTTGTGACATATGCAGAGGGTTTATTACCTAAGGGGAGGATGTGAAAGTCAGAATGATCTTGGAGAAGAAGAACAAGAAGAAAAAAGGTGTTCAAACAGTAAAGCTGTTTTCCGCTCATTTTGACTTGACAGATGTGTAAAGAGACGACGATCTGGACAAAAATTCAAAGGATACCGGCCAGACGAAGTGCTTTTGTCAGCAAAACTTTTCCAAAGCCACTGACATTGGCAATACAAAGCAGTTTTTATTTGTATAGCACATTTCATTAAGAACAACAACTCAAAGTCCTTTACAAAGTCATTAACATGAATCATTTCAATTTGTAATTCAGAAAAGATAAAAACAGGGAAGTAAAATTTGAATAAGGGAACACTCTGGGAAATTTTAGAGCTTTAATTTTAACTTCAAATGAGCCCAGAGTTGGGGCACATTTGATATCAAGAGAACCTTTATTCCATCTTTATAGTAAATCCATTTTTTTTTTATTACTGTAAGTGATTTGTAAACTAGCCACTTCTGTAGGTAACTGGTGGCCAGTTGTGCCATTGTGTTGAATCCATACAGTGGCCACATAATACTGTAGTCTATGTTTTCATGTATTTGGCTTCAATATTTCTAGCTTCATTAACAAAAGAAATTCATGCATGGTCAGTCGATACAGAAAAGTACCACCCCAACATGATCATCTCTGTCCTAATTCAACAGCAACGGGGTGAACGTAGAGGGAGCCACTCACAAGCAGGTGGTGGACCTGATCCGGGCCGGAGAAAGGGAGCTGGTGCTGGCTGTGCTGTCCATCCCGCCACAGGAGGCCGACTGCCTGGACCCTGGTGACGATGGATCTGCCCAGTCCTGTTACGACTATTCTGACAAGCAGGCCGTGCCCATCTCCATTCCCAGCTATACACACACCGAGCTCATTAATGAGAAGTTTGTGGTGGGTGCATCACATTGAGAGGGAGAGGACAGATTTGGAAGGATAACAACACATTATTCAACTTTTATTCACAAAAATGGTGATATATTATGTTGCGTTTAGAAGTTCTTTGCGTTTGGTCTTCTAGATATACAATGTGTACATGGCGGGAAGACAGCTGTGCTCAAAGCGTTACCGGGAGTTCGTGATCCTACACCAAAACCTTAAGAGGGAATTTTCTAATTTCACGTTCCCTAAGCTACCTGGAAAATGGCCCTTTTCCCTGTCGGAGCAGCAGCTGGATGCAAGACGCAGAGGCCTGGAGGAGTACCTGGAGAAAGGTGAAATAGAAAGAGGAAGGAAAGGGGAGAAAACGGGTCTCTCAAAGATTTGGGCACAGGCCAAAAAAGTGTGTTTTATTTGGTTTTATACTTACAAAAGGACACATGAGACTAAAATGTGTTGCCTTATCCCGGTAGAGATACTCTTGGCCTGATAGCCTATTGTTTCCGCAGTGTGCTCTGTGCGGGTCATTGGAGAAAGCGACATCATGCAGGAGTTCCTCTCAGAATCAGATGAGGTGAAAAAACTTTTTTTTTTTAAACACTAAACCTAAAAAACTAACACCCTTGTGTGCATATATTTAGTTTCTGCTCGTGACTCGCTCTCTTTCTTATGGAAAAAGAACTATAACGGCGTGTCTGATGTGGAGTTGAGAATAGCCATACCCGATAAAACTACTCTCACTGTCCGTGTTCGCAAAAACTCCACCACAGACCAAGTATATCAGGTAAGCACTTACACACACCTCTGTAACAAGTCTCCACATCTTGTTCTTGTTTATTTTCATCATGCTCTCATTCTGTTTGATCTGCTTGTTTCAGGCTGTGGTCATGAAACTGGGGATGGACAGTGTCACAGCCAGCTACTTTGCACTGTTTGAGGTCATAAATCACACCTTTGGTGCGTACAGAAATGTAACAGTAGCTGTATGTTTATTTACAAATGCTCATCTGTTCACTGCTCAGATGATGGTGCATCACCAATTTGTCTTAGAAAAAAAAGTGCTGCGTGTGTGTGTGTGTGATGCGTTTGTATTCCTTCAGATGTTTTTTTTCTGTATTTTTTTAAGCCTATCGAAAAAGAATTGCAAGTGTGACTAGCTCTGAATGAGGACAAAACCAGCACAGAGGCACCCAGAAGAAAACTTCGCTTGCCTCTGTCAGGCTTTTGAATTTATACACCGCTGTTCCTAAAAATCTCTTTGAAAATGAAATTGCTGGAATTATTCACGTGATAAAGCCGAAACCTGTAATTTTACTGTTTTGTTTTGAAAATTCAAGCTCATTTTGGACATAACCGCCAGCAATATTTCTTAAAAACTGCAATCTTCTACAAGCCTGAGTCTATTAAAGATGAACTTTTCTATGGCCTGATAAATGATTATTTGAAATTATTTTCAGAAATCATGGGAACGGTGTCGTCCTTACCTAAAACGAGAGGACCCATACACACTGTGATCAGTGTACACATCAAAAGCTTTTAGTGTGTACTTGGCATGAGTAGCTTTTATGTCTATGAGGGTATCATTAAAAATTAACAATAAGTTTTCATAGGCTGCCATCAAGATGGAGTCTTGTTCCTGAACCAGCCCGCCTGCATACCTGCTATCCACTGAAAGTAATTATTCCATGAAGAAATAAAGAAAAAATAGAAAGATATGACACTTCTGCTCTAGCTATTACACCATTTCAGCTCCCAACTCTGTGAAACACAAAGGCAAGCTCCTGTGTCAAACATGCCAAAAAAGATTTAGACAGAACAATTCATTAAGTCCTTTTTTGGATTTATTTTGCACAACATGCTGACTTTTTGGGACAGGGTTGGAGATTTTTAATCATATTTAAACCCTGATTTTTAAAATAGGAGCAATACTTGCATCATAATAACCATAGTATTGAACTTTAAACAATTATTGTAATGTTGATGACTGTTTTTCTGTTTCGGCCAGGTTTGTTTGGTTTCAGTCAAATTGCATTTCTAAATGATTATTCTCATAGATCTGAAACATTTCACTCCATACCAAGATGTAGGTAGAAAAACTTTAAATATGTGACTTTGAATATTTTATGTGTTATCTTTCCTGTCTGAAGGGTAATAGATTTTTTGGATGATGTTGGCTTGTGATGTTGCACAGATACAACAGTCTGGTCTCAAGTAATTTCTTCTTTGTTTCTCTCCCTTTTTTCTTTGTTCTTCTTCTTTTCTTGTGGTGGTGTTCAGTGCGGAAGCTTGCCCCCAACGAGTTCCCCCACAAACTGTATGTCCAGAACTATACCTCAGCCATCCCAGGAACCTGCCTCACCCTGCGCAAGTGGCTCTTCACTACACAGGAGGAGCATTTGCTCAGTGACAACCAGCTCGCTGTCAGCTACTTCTTTCACCAGGCGAGTGCCTTTCATAGTTCACTTTTTTTCTGATTGGTGTTTGTCTATGTGTGTTTTTGTCTTAAAGAGCATCCCCGTTCATACCCAATTTACAGGCTGTCGATGATGTAAAGAAAGGCTTCATCAAAGTCGAGCAGAAGTCATATCAGCTGCAAAAGCTGGCAGAGCAGAAGAAGATGCCTATGGTCAGTCTCACACGGCAGCTGTGCAGCAGCATCCTGTTTTATATCCAGAGTTTGATTGCTTTTTGGTATAAGTAGAAAAGCTTCATACGATCAAATTGGAAAATGTGCAGAGGACAATGTGGCAGTCTGACACTCAACATGTGGCTTTACTTGCGGGGTCAGAAAAACAGATCCATGTCCATAGAGAGGAATTAAAGCAAGATTTTCACCCAAAAAAAAAACCTTACATTAAAACCCAGTGACTGAGGACGTTTATGTAGAACATGATATTCTGAATTTCCATTGTAGTCGTAGTCAAAGTCCTGACAGTTCAGTGAGCTGGATATCATCATCTCTGTAACACAGTGAAAGTAATGATATTGATATGCTTCTTTTCCCCCTATTTTTCACTCAGTACCTCAGTTTGTTGAGGGCTTGTGAGGGCTACAATGAAATCATATTCCCTCACTGTTCCTGTGACTCTCGACGTAAAGGCCATGTGATCACAGCCATCTGTATAAACCACTTCAAGCTTCATGCCTGCACAGAGGAAGGCACGCTCGAGGCAAGTCCGACGGCTTGTTTGCAAGTGCTGCGTGTGCATTAAGACGGGTTTTTTCACAGCCTGAATGTTGCTGCAGAACCAGGTGATCGCATTCGACTGGGGGGAGATGCAGAGATGGGACACGGATGAAGAGGGCATGGCCTTCTGCTTTGAATATGCACGAGGAGAAAAAAAGCCACGCTGGGTCAAGATATACACACCTTATGTAAGTCCCAGAAGCACATGTGAGTTCACATTGGGATAGTAATGTGGAGTAAAAACAAAGCTCCTGCAGTCATAAGAGCAATGATGTCCCGTCATGAGTTTAAAAAGATGGCTAAGATTTAGTATGTTTCTGCCATTCATTTAAAATAAGCTATCATTCAAAACGTGTCTCTCTCTGTTTACTGTTTAGTTTAACTACATGCATGAGTGCTTTGAGAGAATCTTCTGTGAGCTGAAGTGGAAAAAGGAGGTGAAGAAAATCTCCTACCTCACATGCTGAGTGCCTTAGGTACATGCATTGGGTGTGTTACATTTCCTAATGTCTGTGTTTGCAGCTGGAAGAGGAGGCTAACGACAAGGACAATAAGAACTGCAGTAAAGATGGTATGTGTGGCAAGGTAAGGCCTTGCCTGCCTCTGTCCAATGAGTCCCCAACTGCTCGGTTGGATTCCCCCGTCTTTTTGGTGTCTAAACCTCTGTGTCTTGGCTCTGATTTCTGTTTTTTCTGCGGCAGAATATTTTCCAGCTGCTGAGGCACAGAAGGGATGGGGCCACGTAGGAAGGGAGATCACCACCTCTTAAGAACAGCAGCTCAGATCAGTGTTGGCCACGACTTAGCCACAGACCCAGGAGCGCTCCGCACCCCACAGCACGGACATCATTTCAACTCCATTAACTACAAAACGTGAAGCTCCTCCCCACACGCAAACCAACAAGCATCTGCTGAGGAACATGAAAAAACTCAAGGGCATTAAAAGCCACATGAGTCATGAACCAGAACTCTTGAACACAGCCCATCGTAACCCTGCATTAAGCAGACCATCGAGCATCTACACACGCAGACCTCTCCTTGGCAGAGTCTCAAAGCAGAATGCGATGAGAAGGTTTTGAACCTGTTTTTGGTCGCCCTACATGGAGGATCAAACTGAAGTGAATTATGGGCGCATTAGAAAGTGGCAGTGGGTTACTGTCAGTGCTCACTAAGGGGAGCACAGATAATGGCAATCAGCAAGGCTTTGGACTGCTCACAGGAAGACGCACAGTTTCTCTTTTTACAGGCTAGAGCAGAGGAGTCTCATGTGTTTGTGGATGCATGCGGGGACAAACCAGAGCGTTAGCCACAGCTAAATCATGCCAAACCCTTACCTCTTCAGTTTGGCACTACATTCATAAAAAGAAAAACAATTAACATGCTGAGAGATAGTAAAGAATAAGCTTCTTTTTTTTTTTGGTGCACTCAGAAGGATCATGGCTACAGACCACTTTAGCAAACGGTACAAACGACGTCCAAATTTGAAAATGTATAATCAAAAAAGTGTTAGATAAGCTTAATACTGTAATAAACTGGATGGAGCAGAGTTCAAAGCCATGCATTTAGCGTATTAGTACTTAGTATTAAGTGGACACACCATGCTAATGTTTTCTGTCCCTTATTGAGCACAAGCTGCCAACCCAGCGTAGTGTGTTCCATATGTGGTGCTCACAGTAGACAGCAGGGGTCCTTCTCTTCCTGTCTGCTCTTTGGATGGGAGTGATTGCTTTGTCTCGGGGACCTCCCACGGGATTTATAATAGGCTAGTATTTCAAACGGCCTTTCCATGAAGCAGTATTTATTTCTTTAAAAGAGCTCAGGCACGGTGCATTAAAGGGGGGGGGGGGGGGGGGTTGAAGATTGCTGGCCATCTTCTTTATGTAATATGATGAATATGAAAATGACAGTTCTCAGTCAGCGGCTTAGAACGTCCGGGCCTCCCAGCAGCTGATTACACAACTTCACTGTGAAAGCACAAATTATTTCTAAATGAGCCCAGGTGGTGTTCTGAATGAGAATAATTGTGAAGCAAAGTTAGGTAGAATGTGAAAACCTTCCTTTTCTGAAATCAGCCAGAATGATAGAGAGAATATAATGAACTATAAGGTGAAACAAAGACATTTTACCTAAAACATTATGATGTCATGAGGACGTAATATTCAGTCAAATGCCCAGAACCAGCTGATAGCCAGTATTCAGTTGCACACCTTTTGTTGAGTTGGATTCACATCGATGGCTATGTCGGAATTTGTTGTGGTGGCGCTGTTCACAAACGCCCTTTTAGGTAATTGATAAGTTCAAAGAGACTTTGTTGCTGCGTACAAGAAGTTCAGCTGAATCTGTTGAATGTGAATTCGGCCAAACATATTCCCTCAGATTCTTGTCTGTTTACTAAACCGAGCCCAACATAATTGATTGCCCGGCGCCTTGAAGTGTTCGCCCCCTACAGCTCAGCTCCGCATCCCTCTCTTACTTGTTCTGGCGACAGTGAAGTGCCATGTCCATGATCTATTTTGTTGAAATACAGAATTACATCCAGCTAACCAGGTCTGGCTTTAACTGAGTCACAATGAGAGGATGGAGATTGACCACCTGCAAATCCCTCAACATGCTGAAATGTAAAATTTGAAGAAGATGCATTGCTAACTGTAATAAATTGTAACATATTCTTTTAAATAAACTGATTTATTGAGGCAGAGGTTGTTTCTTTATTGTGAGTTTGAGACAAATGCAGCCGCTAGATTTTGTACTCGTACTTTTGCACACCCCAATTTGTTTTGTATCTTTTTCTTTCCGCATTGCCACCCACCAACCTCTTCTTCCCCCAATTCCAGGATCTTTTAATGAGATCTGGGACAGAGTGACCCAACAGGCGGTCAGGAGGCTGGTCCAATTCGATCGGCACCGGGTGTCTACACCCAGTAATGAATAGCTACAGATTGTTGGTGGAGTGAAATACCATCTGAATTTTGTAAAGCTACCATCTCTGTGTCCGAGGAGTCAGAGGATGTTTCGTGCAGGACAATGTGAAAGTTATCAGAGCTAAATACTGGCTGTTCTCTCACTGCTCTGCCACCACGTTTTACATAAAACTTTGGGCTTTTCAATCAGAACGTATTCAAGAAAAAGGGTTATCAATTGGTTGATCACCGGATGTGGATGTTCCTGCCCCTTCACCACATACAGGGAAAAACTGAATGTTGAGTCGGTGAGCTGTAATGCAGCCACAACATTACAATGTAGTTTGTTGCAAAATTATTCAAGCCTCCCTTTGCAAGACAGTAGGCAGTGAATCACTTTTAGTGGCGACTGTATATGCAGATTTGTTATTTTTACACTCAAATACACAAAGTTGTAGCCCCTCATAATGTGCTGAGGTGCAAAACACAATAACAAAAAAAAAAGACGTGGCAACATTTCATAGAATACCGCGAACCCAGTTAACACAACATTTTGGATAAAGGAAAACACTACCAAATATGAAAATTCAGACAAGAAAAATACAATTATATTACTCTGAGAATAAACAAAAATCCTCAAAACAGATTTCAGAAAATGTGAAAACAAAATAGGAAACGATCAGAAACACAACCAAAAAACAACATTTCCGAAGAGAGGGGCACAAACATTTCCCAAAAGATGGCATTTGAGTCTAGTGTTACATTTGAGCTTCAGGCTAACCATACTGTCTGATCTTCTACTCTGTCTCACCACCTGTCTTGTTTTGGTCACATGAACGCCAACACAGATCTGGGAGCGTTGCACAGGGGCGATAAACGAGCAGCTCGTGCTGATGGGAGCTGAAGCGACAGGGACCGCCAGCATCAGTGGTTTGTGTGGTTACTGCATTGGGTCTGCAGCAGAGTGCAGATTTTACCACTGGCTGTGAGCACGGGCTCCTGTCTGCACCACTCTGTGAATGTGTGCTCAGCCTTGTGTGACAACTGCAGCCATGGATTGCAGCGGCCCCCCTGACACCACGCGGATTTTCTGTGTCCCGCCCCTGTTAACGCTCTGCATTCTCCTCTTTTAAGCGAGCGGCTCTGCGTAATCTGTCGACACAGAGCGGGTGGAAGACTCTGAGTCGGAGGAGGAGAGCGTGGAAGATTTATCACCTCTGCTGTATTGCCTGTCTCAGCCGCTGCACCAGTCTCACAGACAAAAGGAGATCAGTAGGCCATTGGCATGGACGGTGTATTTTTCTAATAGCCAGCTACCCAGCACACTATGCTTACAGGGAAAAAGTTTAAAGTCAAACTAATTGCCTCTGGGCTACAGATGTGAATGCACCTGTGCCAAGACATCAATTAGCCAAATTCAATCATCATAAAATGTGTGCATTATTCTATGGTCAATCATTTTGAATGAGAGATTTTGCCAAGATCCTCCACATAAATTCTGACATGGACATCCTCTTCCCGTTCTGAATATATGTCCAGTCACCCCTGAATGCTGGTCTAAGTGCAGTTTAGCAGCCGCAGCAGCCAAGAGGAAGAAGGGGAGAGGGAGGAGGGGAGATTCATTCCTCCACCCCTCCCCCTCCTTCTCTCCCTTTCTCATTAATGAGCAATCAGTTAAAAACTTTATTGGTCGGCAGGTGCTCTCTCAGCACATTTTTACTTCCCTCCTCTGTGTCTCTCAACCAGACCCTGCTTTCTCTGTTCTGTCTTTTGTCTTCATCTTCTCTTCTTCCACTTGATCTCTTTTTCCTTTTTCTACCTTTTCGCCGCGCGTCATTACCTCTCTCTCCGGTTTTCTCTTTGATGCGTGTTTTTCTGCTTCGCTTCTCCAGTCTTCTGTTTCCGCATCTTTTTTTTTTTTACCTTTTCACCATGGGGAGGAAGCCTTTTCACAGAACGTTTGATATTTCCCCATCAAGAAAATGGAAACTGGAGTGTAACCTTCTAATGTTGATTCCTCAGTATGCCACCTTCCAAATTCAAGTGCCCAACATTTCCAATGAAAATGATTTGCCTTGAGGGTCCGCGTAAACGTTGGTGAATGTGTGTTTATAGACTGATGAGATGTGTGTTTGGTGAAAGTCAATTTATTCTTTCATTTCACACATGGCAGTTTGATCATAATTGACAACTGTATAGAAATGTGGGAGAGGGCATTCATTTAAGTGTCAATATGCTTTCATGGTTAATCACTGGGATATGGTAGGAAAAGACATAAGAGCATTTTTTCTTTTAAAAAATCACATCAAACCCTGACTAGCTTTACAGATGATGCAGCAGACCGGTGATATCCCTTCGGCAGCGTGTTAAATATTCTTCAGGGAATGCCTGTGTGCTTTCTGCTAGTATTAAGCTCCAAATAGGAAGATAGCATTACGGCGCACAGAGTTTTCATGTGTGAAATTTCTCGCCACAGTCATTTTGGACATCCAATCTCATAAACACCAAAGATACTTTTAATTTGCAGTTAGTATGCGGTTAGACTGGACTGAGATCGGTCATTTTGCAGAAGTGCTTGGGGGTAGCAAACATCTGTATCCTTTATACTCTCAAGCCCCTTTTCAGCAATTAAAATCAGACAGAGGTATGGTCCCCTGTTTAGTTTGTTGAGGTGAGCTACAACTTTTACATAGTTTACTCAGAATGTTCACCCTGTGCATGTTATATTACTTGTAATCATCTGTCTACTCAGATTATCAAAAGTACTATGTACTCTGATCTTTACTACCCACTGGGAAACTTACAAGTTTCTAATAAAGACTTTGGTTGCCAGAAATCTTAATAAGGTTTCTTTGAGATAGGGCTTTTAACAAATGTTATTTAAAAGCAAATGCTGTACCTTTGAAAAGTTACATAGTACAGAATTATTCTACTGAGTTCTTCAAAAAGAACAAAAAAAAAACAAAAAAAACAAATGAGATAAGTGCAGATTTTCAGAGGATCTGGAATATGATTCCAAGATGGAAGTGGCCAAGCATCACAGATATCTGGGAGTCTGCTTTCTCAGCATCACCTAACAGACAGTCGAGCAGTATTTGTGGATCTTTGGTTGTCTCAGTCATGATAACGAGTTGAAGTCTCCAAGTTCTACCTCTGGCAGACATGAAGTTGCACATTCTGATTTAAAAGAGGTGATACGTGAATGGCAGACACAGGTCACCGCTTAAAAAACTTAAAGTTCTTCTTCAGATGTAAAAATTAAGATAATTATCAAGTCAATCTGTCAAACTATGACACTGTGTGAGCTGGTACATAGGTAATGTGGAGGATCAGTTTTTTCTTCGACCAAAATAATTCATAATCCTTCTGAACCCTTGTCCATAACCAATTCCAACTTACAAAACGGGAATTTTCCCCATTCTGTGTCCCAGTGTCACAGCAGTTGTGCTTCCATCAATCTTCCTCACACATCCCTCTTTTTTAAAGCAGTTTTTTACACCCCTCAGAGGAAGTCTTTGGACAGTGCTACCCCAAAGTTAGGTGCAGCCATGAGAATTGCGATAGTACAGATGATGTTGAAAACACTGAATCCAACCAGGCACAGTCGATCGATGACGGCTGCCGCGAACTGCCACTGCTCTGCCAGGCTCAGCTGACGGTCCTGCTCACGCACACGTTCAACCAAAAACTGCACCTCCACCAGGAGCGCCTGCAGCTGGTTGTCCACTGCAGCCGATCGAATCATCCCTCCACTGGTTTGTAGTGCGGCCGACCTCCCGCCTCCAGCCTCCGAGCCGCACGGCCCAGAGGCTGTGATTGAAGGATCTGGGTCTGGAGAAACTGGCGGTTCCAGAGGGCTGCCCCCATACTTGGAAGACTGGAGGTGCTGATGTATTGATATATCTCCAACTGGTCCTCCTGCTGCCCCTCCATCTCTCTCTCCAGCTCCGGCATTACCCCTCCCATGACTTGTGGTGCTGCTCCTCTGGACGGGTTCCAGTTCTGCAGCAGTCTGAAAGGTTTGGAAGCCCATGTAAGGTAGGTGGCCGTTAGGCTGAGAGTGTGGGTTTGGGCTAAGGTCTCTATGGCTTGGATTGGGAAGGATCACAGCCTGGGAGATTGGTCTATGAGGAAGTGGGTGCGACAGGGGGTGGCTGAGCTGCACCAGACTAGCCTGCAGGGAGCTGAGGCTCTGCGGGAGGATGGAGGGCGCTGGGGTTGGGATGGTGGTCGTGGTAGTGGTGGTGGTCGGAGAAGACAGGGTCTTGCTCTGTGAGTCTGCTTGGCAGTTTGAAAGTGTGGGTTCACCTCCCTCTCCCGGACGCTTCATCCGCAGAAACCAAGGGACCCACTGGAGCAGAACCAAGTGCACCTGCCATTCAAACACACCCATGAAGATAAGAAAAGGAATTGAATAAAATGAAATAACTTGAAGAAAAATGCAGTCAGAGTCACATGGAAAGGGTCTGTCAAATTTTCAAATAAGTAGAAGATGTTCTATTTACATACAAAAGCATTTAGTATGCGTGCAATACAAAAAAAAATTCTGATAAATTAAGCAGTTCACATGTTTGGAGTCATGTTATGGAAAAGCCAGGCTATGTAACTTTGAAAGCTTTATAAATAGCCTGACTCATTGAAATCAGCAGTCGTGAGCTTGACATCGCAGTCACCCGCGCACTCTGAAAATGAATAGAACTGATGCACTCTTAACAAGAGAATCCTGGAAGACGATAGTTAAAGGCTTTCAGGTAGTCATTTCCTCTGTTTTCCATCCAATTAAGAAATTGCATTACACGAGCTTTAGACACCAGTTTGAGATATGATGGCCAAGAAAATGGCCCTTCAGAATGTTTGTGAGGTGAACTGGATTCTGTTTCGATTTTTGTTTTTTTGTAAGAAAAAATAGTTATACAGCAAGATTTATCAGACTTTGGTGGCGGTGCATTGACGCAGTGTCACCGTGCAGCAACAGCTGCACAAATATGGCCCTCTTTAGAGAGTCTTCAGAGAGATATCTTTCCTTTCCAACAGAATACAGTTGCCGTATACTAAGATAAGAAAAGAGAGACATCAAATAATGTACCATAGCACAACACTAATTATAAAGGCGTTTAAGTTCATGAGAATCAAGATAGAAAAACATAACATACCCCAACAAGGAATTTTGATCCTGATGTCATGATATCAGTTATTTTTATTTATCAGAAAACATGTCTAGAAAACAAATTGTTGTAACTCACCCAGCGTGGCATATGTCCATCATCAGGGCTGTGGTGATGGAACTGGAGGACAATAACGGTGGCCACCACTGACATCCCAACAATCACCATGGTGCTAGCAAAGTACTGACCTGGAAGAAACGCGGCTCTGTGCCTTCAATCTGTTTGCATCACCAGCCCCCAAAATTTGAAATGCCCACGAATGCCCACATACAGATACACGCATAATCAAACAATTCAAAAAACTTACCAATCAATGGTACCGAATCTGAAGTGGCTGGCATAATCTCTGCCACCATCAGCATGAACACAGTCAGAGAAAGCAGAACTGTGATGCCTGAAGACAGGCACAAGACACAAGAATATTGTGGTTTATACAAAACAAAAATCGAGAAACCTTGAGAAAAGGGAGTACATGAAGGCTTTACAGTATTATCATACACCTTTCTGGCACTCCTGAAGACACATATTTGATTTCACTCTTTATTATCTCCAGTGTAAGTCTTTGATACTGCCTTCTAAAGCTGTAATAGGAAGTTAGAGCTTTTGTTAGCGAAGAAAGATTGCAATAAAAGAAACTTTCATAAACAATGCATCACAGGAATATTACACTTCACTTACAAGCAGATGCGTTTTCTAAAGTATATGTAGCAACATGCCTCTCTCTTATTATCATTCCTCACCAAGGCTGATTTTCTCTCCTGAGTTGGCAGGTAACAGAAAGACAACCAGGGTCATAGAGGAGAGGAGGACGCAGGGAATGAGGAGGTTGAGTGCGTAAAACAGGGTCCTCCTTCGCAATGTCACCACGAATGTAACATCTGGGTACGGCTCTGTACAGCAGTCATAGAAAACCTCATGGCGATCTCCAGGGACCTCTAAGAGAATGAGGAAAGACAGAGATGCAGCAAAATAGTTTTACTCCTGTGCAGAGAGCGAAACTGACAGAGAAGACAAAAACTGTCTTGCACTGTCAGCAAAGTCATGAATAGGAGCAGCTTTATTTAAACATATTACGGAAAGGAACACAAACATATACAGTACAGTGAAAAAATGTCCAGCTTAAAAATGTTGCAATGTGTAAGATAGTGATACATTTTGAATTTAGAGGGCTGTCTGGTCCTTAAACAGGCAGCGTGAGAAGTATTTGCATGACTCTCGCTGTGTTGCTCTTTGCTTCTCACTCTTTTAATAACTTTTATTGTCATGATATCTAAGCGCAGCATAGAAATGGTGGGTTTTGATTGTGGTCAGTTTCTTATTGCATCTCTGAATCATTCCTGTTGAAATGGAGTCAAGACCTCCAGCAGGGAGTGAGGCAGAGTGTGGAGAGCTGCCGGGATGAAGTTCCCCCAAATCAAAGGCCATGGTCTGCAATCAGAAATGGTAGATTTCCAATTTTGGGTTGGTAATGAGTTTTTGTTTCTAGTGGTGGAGGTTAAGTATCACGCAGCGGTTGAAGAGAACTCAAGACGTGTAGGTATACTATGCAGCATCTTGTGTGGATGTGGTTCTGCAGTTACGTCTTTCACATTTGGTCACAACTAGTCGGTAGAGACCATAGAAATTGGAATTCAAATAGAAGTGACTGAAATGACCTGCCTAAAAAGAAAGGTTTGGCTCACGTTTTGCAAAAAGAGCTCAGTCATACAGGGGAGCTGTTGATAAGGTCCCTGTTCCTCAGCATGGATGCGAGCCGGTTGAAAAGGTTCAGGCATCTGACCAGGATGCTTTCTGGATCCCCCTAAATGAAGGTGTTTTGTACTTGACAATTCATTTGTCTTTTTATTTTTTGGTTGATTGGAATTCATATTCTTGGCTACCCAAGAATGCATGGATGTGAGGAACTATGTGCTATCCTGGGAAATGGAATTGGGGAAGACACAAGATTAACTAGAGGGATTATTTTAGTCAAGCAGGAGTAGGTGGCTGGAGACGAAGATGTCTGGAAACATGTGTTTAGACTGCTGACTCAGTCACCAGGTCATCAATTAAGTATATATAATTGTGTATATATATATATATATATAGCATTATAGCATATATAGCATTATCATTATGCCATCCAGTATTACCCAGTAGATCCCATTCTCCATTGGGCATGTATCCCGACACATCTGCCTCCTTCATCTGGATGTCTAGCAGCCAGCCATCAAAAGTCCATGAGCCAAATTTCAACTCACATCGCTGGATGTCAAACGGAAACCATCTAACATCCACATTACAGGTGCTGATGAATATTCCTGAAAGTGCAGAAATAACACAGTCAATTAAATCCTCCAAAGATATATAAGTGTGAGTGTGTGTGCAAGTGTGTGTGGAGGTTGGTTGTAACTTGATTAACGGCTGTGCTTGGAGCAGCCATGTGGAAGTAATGGAAAATGAAAATACTTAAAACCAGAAAACATTTTTGAGATTTAATTCTCTGCAGTGGGAGCAACACTGCTCTGACCGAACCCAAAGTGTGGTTTTGCGTGGAAGACACCAGTTAAAACATACCTGGAGGCAGATACTCACAGAAGCCACTGGAGTTAACCAGCACATTGGTTTTAAAGGTGGCATCAAACTTATCATGGGCGCTAAAAAATGGTAAAACGGTGGCAGTTTAGAGTCAAGCAGCAGGCGTAGGCATGTATATCCGTGTTTGTAGGTTACATACCTGTTGTATAGCAATATGTCGGGCGTCCAAACCTGGTCGGGGGAAAACCGGAGGTTCTTGACTCCAGGATATTCTGACTGATTCCACTGGAGGTAGTGGTCATACCACTGCTGGGAGACACAAACACAAAACCAGTTTTACTACAACGCATTCTTTTGTACAATCAGTTAGGGTAAAGGGAAGAATCTGCCATCCTGGTGAGGCTGACGCATCCATTAACAGGATAATAAAATCCAACAGCATTAGGGATGATACTCTGTATCTGTGAGGTACAGCTTTCCACTCTACAAATCAATATTGCATCATTAATTTAATTATTCTACTCACCATCTGCAGCCAGGCATTTGTGGTGAGGATCTGATTCTTTTCATCCTTGCATGACACAAAACAAAAGGATAGAACAAATGATTTTGTCATCTAAATAGTGTTATATTTTTGCAGACTTTTTTGTGTTGCATTAAAACATCCGAAATTGTCCCTCCTGCTCATGCTCAATAAAAGCAACACACACTGTGGTGCATCAGGACCGTTTACTTAAATACGAAAAAACATAATTTACTAAAAGTGAGACATTTTAAAGAATAATAGCTTATCTTTAATCTTTAAACCTGGGCACAAGACAAGAATGGGAAAAAGTTCCCTCCCCAGGGGTGCAGTAACTGTTTTCCTCAGTTCTCAGATTTTTAGAGAATGTTGCTAATTGAATATGAAATGCTATACAGTAGAAAAAAGACCCTGTCACAGCTTTTTAGGACGTGCTGCCACCATTGAAATCTCGCGGGGGATCTAGAGTCGTCCCAGGGCACCACCTAAACAGGTTGCCATTTGCTCACAAGGCAGCTGCACAAAAACATTGTAGAGCATTTAAAAGCTTTTCTAAAACGCCAAACCTATCACTTTTCCCTCTGCATAAAAGTTTTAGAATCATTCCCAGACCTCATCATAGGACTGCAAAATGAGGTAATCGGAGATTGAGGATTTTGTTCAGCCAGGTAATGCAGAATCAATGATCACTTGTTCCCTTTAGTAGATGAGAGAACATTAAGATAGCCATCAGTGCAGCAGCCATAATCATTATGGAGTGGCTGGAAAGAAGCTGGTTTTCATTAAAAACCACATCATGGCCTGCTGGCAATCTGTTAGAACAGTGGGAGGATGTTGGACTGCCAAGATCATACCAACGTGTACATAGAGAGAGCATACAAACTCCACACTCGGGATTCCAACCAGAAACCCTATCAAATACAAAAGTTGGATCCTTTTTTATTTTTACTCAAACGTTTTGCTGATTAACAATGGGAAAAAAAACATTGAATCTTTTTCATAAACCTGAAAGAAAATAATTTAAGATGATCTGTGAGAGTTTGGAAATGTTTGTAATAGCTGTAATGTTCTATGGCAATATTCATGCTTAAAACTGTTCCCTGAATTGAATAAAACTGTTGCCTTGCATACCACATCCATGACCTGCATTAGAGTAAAGGAGAACTGGACGGTGAGAGTCTGAGTGTCGTTGGCCACTGGTCTCTCCATTGGATTGTAGTCTCTCATCAGCTCCCTGAGCAGAAAGCGCTGGTGTGGACCCTGCACCGATGCTGCACAGGAGAAGCAGGAGGCAGTTTAATGAGGGCAAGAAAAATAGGACGGAGTCAAATCATAAAAAGAGAAAAAAAAGAGAAAAACGCGACCTATGGAGAAATCATTGTTATCACGATGATTGTTTGGCAAAGGACAGTGGGGAAATTTTAGGTAGATGAAAGGATCCCCAAAACACAAAGTTATGCAGATGACAGAGTGATGAAAGCATAGAATAAAATTTAGAGAGAGAGAGATCTAAAGCAGAGAATAAATATGGAGGGCAGACAGAAAGAATCCACCTCCCCCTAATCAATTTAGCCTCTGATTGATCGCCAGCACCCAGTCGGAGTCTTTCCACGCCTGTAAAAATGTCAGTTTCATTCTCTGCAGGAAATAGTGAAGCCATTAAACACTGAAACACTCTGGACAGACGGCCGTGGCACCCACAACAATAAGAGGAATGGAAACATTCTCTTTTTGCCTTCTATGTGGCCGAGAGCTTCAAATGACTCCATCCCTACAATGTAATCTCCACTGATGTGTTGGTGGGCATAAACTACACACTGAATATGTTAGGCAAAACTATATAAAATAAAATTAAATATTAAAAAGAACTTTAATATTTGCAGAATGTTGTGATGATCTTAATTCTAAACTATTTTTTAATTATATATTTGTAATTCCACAGTTGGCAATTCATATTAATTGTCTCCCAGTTGTCCAGATGTGGACAAGTTTCCCTCATAATCACCACTTTATTTCCAAACGCTTAAATGTATGCACAGTGCCATGTTCGGGGACTGGTAAACCTGTGTTTATGTGAATAGCAGCATAAGTGGTTAATTCATTTCTTTCCAAAGTGAGGATCAAAGTTTGTGTATATTCTTAATTCAGTTTAACTCTGAGACCCAATGCAAAGCATTCTTTCTGGAACAATGATTTTCCACTGCAGAATTGAGCTTCTATGCTGAAGAATCCCAAAGGTTTTTCTTCTTTTTACTTTGTTCATCAAGGCCACAAAGCTCCATTTTAACCTATTTCTTCACAGAAAAAAGCACCACGTTTATTTGGGTATTCAGATTGCTGATGCTAAAGTTTTTGGTTGACACGGAAAAAGTTTCTTACCGAACGTCTTACTGGAGATGGCAATCTATCTATCTATCTATCTATCTATCTATCTATCTATCTATCTATC